>OU015752.1:120136684-120148777 GCA_907169655.1 Acomys percivali | reverse complement strand
AAGCCTCTTCAGTACCCATCCATCATCACTGACCAGTTTGTGGCTAGGGCTGCCATCTTTGTGGCAACCCGAAATGGGATTCTTACTATGCCCATCCCCATACTTTCTTCCCAACTGAGATACTGTGTAAGAATTATCAAGAACTGCATCTGCACTAATATGTCTGTATCCAAACTCTCTTGTGATGACATCACCTTTAATAAACTCTACCAGTTTGTCATAGGTTGGACCCTTTTGGGCTCTGATCTCATCCTCATTATCCTATCTTATTCCTTCATTCTGAAGGCTGTGCTCAGGATCAAAGCCGAGGGAGCTATAGCCAAGGCCCTGAGCACATGTGGCTCCCACTTCATCCTCATCCTTTTCTTCAGCACAGTCCTGCTGGTGCTGGTCATCACTAACCTGGCCAGGGAGAGGATACCCCCAGATGTCCCCATCCTGCTCAACATCCTGCATCACCTCATCCCCCCAGCTCTGAATCCCATTGTTTATGGAGTAAGAACCAGGGAGATCAAGCAGGGAATCCGGAACCTGCTTAGGAGGCTGTAAGAAATAAGATAAGACCAGAGCTGTGGACAGATACTGGTAATCAGAAACAATATTTGTGTTGCACAGAACATATAAATACTTACTGCAGGAGTAAATATATATATTTCCCTTTAAGTTCATCATGTTATGCTGAGATTTAGCTCCCCAAAACTTCTGCTGACAGAATGTGAATATTTCTCTATAGACACATCTGATGATCTTCAGCAGTGACATATGGCTGAGAAACATGCACTTGACATAAAGCTTACTTGGCTGATTCTTAAATTTCATCAATAATTAGTGCATGCCTGCAGTGTGTTTAGATTATATCACCCTGCCCCTTCCAGCTGAGGCCTCCCCTCCCTTCCATTCTGTTCCTTATTTCATGTATTTATTTATTTATTTATTTATTTATTTATTTATTTATTGTTTATTTTTACATAGCCCATGGAATCCAACCAGAAAGGGAAAAACTTTGGTGTGGGGGGTTGGGATCTCTTACAAATTGTTTAGCTTATAAGATTGGTTTGGAGCTGGAGATTGAACCTAGGGCTTTGCACATGACACAAGTGCTCTATTAGTGGGTTACACCGTATCCTAAGCATTACATTTAAAAGCACCTCACATGTTTCTAAGTCTCTTAAAATATTCAGTGCATATGTGTAACTTTAAATTGTAAAATAATCATGTTGAAATAGGACCTGACAGAGTGAAGCTAAGCTTTATGAGACTCTGCCTATATCCAAGCTTGCCCAATTTTAGGCAGAATTCTGTCTGTGGCAGAAATGAGGACATTTTGTCCAGTGGCTGGTTTGCCACATTTGTAGCCATCACCATAAGGAGGTTCTTTGATGCTCATCATCTTCTTTGAGGAAAGCTAGGTGTTGCCAGGAGTTATCCTGTCTTTAAATCCTTAAAATAATAAAAACATCTTTAAAGGCCATATTCGGTAGGTCTCTGAGGCGTTTGAAGACCTTCTTTAACTATTTTACCTTATATATCTATAGAATCATATCTATTTGTTAAATCTAGGATGTATATTTTTGTGATAAAAATAGACTAGTAATTGACATGACCATGATTTGATGAACTAACAATTGCTTGTATTACTTAATTATATTAAACAGCCTGCAATACTACTTTCAAGGTATTGGAAGTAAACCTTGTGTTCTACTTGAGTTGTATAGGTATAATACCTTCTATTTGAGTAGAAATATATGTATATATATTATGTACTTTGCAAAATTAAAGTTATTTTGCATCAATATGCAAAATTCTATACCAATGAATTAAAAATAGCCTTATTTGTGAGTAACAATTAAGGCTTTAAGTTGAAGAGTAGAGTCAATAATCTACTTTTTGTCCTATCATCCCTATATATTTGTATATTTCCCCTTCTTTCTTTTCCACTGCTATCACCATACATAAGAGAGAATGATAAAGGAAAACAGAGAAATTCCTGAGTCCATTCTTGTTTTCTTTCTGAATAAGACCAATAATAACTTATAACCAATTCCTAGTGAAAAAAAAAAAACATCTTTAGCCCACGAGAGTCAACAAAAACCTACCCAACCCTCCTTAGTGGAAATGGGTCATCATTTTCTTAAGGTTTCTTCTGGTTGATTTGGGGTGAATAATACCTTTGTAGGGGCCAAAAATTGGGGAAATGGTTAAACAAGCCAGGAATAGCATTAGTGGTCCAGTTTCTAAATGTTGAGAAATTCCAGGCTTAATAGGATTCCTATGTGAGACAGCTGAAATGCCGGACCAATTTGTATCAGAAACTTTCTTTGAAGCTTCACCAACCCTCTATCTGACAAAGGGCTAATATACAAAATATATAAAGAACTCAAGAAATTGAACACCACCAAACCAAATAACCCAATTAAGAAATGGGGTTCAGAGCCAAACAGAATTCTGAACAGAGGAATATCAAATGGCTGAGAAACACTTAAAGAAATGCTTAGTCATCACAGAAATGCAAATCAGACCGAGTCTGAGATTCCATCTTACACCCATCAGAATGGCTAAGATCCAAAACTCAAGTGACAGCACATGCTGGTGAGGATGTGGAGAAAAGGGAACACTCCTTCATTGTTGATAGGAGTGCAAACTTGTACAACCACTTTGGAAATCAATCTGGCACTTTCTCAGGAAGTTGGGAATAGGGCTACCTCAAGACTCAGCTATTCTACTCCTTGGAATATATCCAAAAGATGCTCCACCACACAAAAAAGACATTTGCTCAACTATGTTCATAACAGCCTTATTTGTTAATAGCCAGAATCAGGAAACCATCTAGATGTCCCTCTATTGGACCACTTCCCCTTGGTGTGGAGGCCTGTTGGCTCTCAGAGGAATGGGAAGCAAGCTATCAGGATGAGACCTGATAGGCTGTGATTATATGGTGGGCGAGGAGGTCCCCTTCTGTCAGAGGTCTAGGGGAGGGGAATAGGGTGAAAGAGGGAGGGAAGGGGAACAGGAAGATACAAGTGAGCAGATAACAATTGAGATGTAATCTGAATAAATTATTTTAAAAATTCATTGACATAACATTATGAGACAAAGACTTTCCAAAGACGTCATTGAGAGGCTTTTATAGTGGCGATCCATCCACTGCTGGGCACACAGCCTACCCTTAAGAGTGTTTTGTTTCCCTAGTGAAACTCCTTTGTAGAAAGGAAAATTTTCACTTGTCAGTAGTTATCACCTGGAGAAAGCTTCTGGCATAAGGATGGGGAGCATGTATTCACTCCCCCTGTCAGCTCTAAGATTCAATCTGGTGCAGAACTCTGCAGGTGCTGTGCTTGCTGCCTCAGTCTCTCTGGGTTCATATGTGCATCAAGAGTGCTGTTTAGTTATTCTTGTTTCCTTTGTGTCTTCCATCTTCTCTGGCTTTTACAGTCTTTCCATATTCCCTTCCTCAGTATTCCTTGGGCCCTGAGGGGAGGGATTTGATGGACCCACCCTTTTAGAGCTGTATTTTCCAAGCTCTCTCACTCTCCACTCTTATTCTGGCTGCGAGTCTCTGTATTTGTTCCCACCTGCTGCAGGAAGAAGCTAATCTGATAATGGCTCAGCAAAGCTCTAGGTAGTGAGGCCACAGGCAGACCTGAACAGTAGATGCTCTACACTCACAGCATCTTCTCCTGCTAGCACTCCACACACTCTAACATTTTTATTTAATATCTTTTCTTTAGACTATGAACTTCTAGCAGCTCTTTTCTTGTTGACAATATGTTTTAGAATTTTAAGGATACTCACACATTTGCATATATATTTTCAGTAAGATGATTTGCCCTTTATTGTGATGTTTTATCAATGCTTGACTTCATGTCCTCCTTTCTGACTTTTCCATCAGATTTGAGCCACTTTCTGTACCCTTCCTTTTGTTACTTGTTAAATGTATACCCTTAGATATGTACATTTTTCTCTATGTTAAGCTCAGATTGTTACTCTCACATCTTCAGTATCCAGACTTCTGAGTTGGTAGGTTTGCTAAATGTGGATTCTACCATTTGTCTTCTGCTATTTGAAGTTTTGGTTATGCTGCAAATTTTAGTGACTAGATACTGCTTGATGGACATTTCCAAAGATTAACTTAGAAGCATCCAGGCCTCTTTTGGAATAGTAATTGAGAACTTCCTGCATATTATTATTAAGAGTTAATTGAGAATGGCTTTTGATGCTATGATCTAGGATAGCCTAACTGTTCTAAGGAGATTCATAAATAAATTTAACACTTCTATAGCATTTCTCTCAACCAAAATAGCTTTGATTTTTTTTTGTTTCATATCATCAGTGTTTGATTCTAACCAAAATATAAAATGCTTCAAACACTCTTCTACTGTCCCTCCCTTCACAGTCAGCTTCTGCTTTACCCTTTCTGATATTATCTCCCCACTAACTGATAATATTGCCTTAAGCATATGTTCAGTTATCCTCTTACAAACATGTGACTCTATTGTATTCACTTACAAACTATGCCTATTATTCAGGTCTCTGCTATACTCTACCTCACTCACAATGCCTCTTTTATTCACTGATGGAGTTAATTTGGCCTCTTAGAGTCACAGGTGTGCCCATCTGTAAGCTATTTCATGCCATGTGAAGTGCTTTACCCATCTTCCCAGATTTACATACATTGGAGTAGCTGATACAACATGTTTTATGTGATGTGGGTCTTTTTTTGAATAATAGTGAATAAAATATCACATTCACTTTCTTATGTCCTTTGAACATTTCTTAGGGAAAGTTCATATTATTTATACAATGTATTAAAAAAAAACACCTATGCAGTTAACTTCTAAATGTAAACTCTGTGGTTCACTTTTATTTGCTTCTTCAGATTCTTCAAGAGAAGCTGGTCTTTAGTATCTAACACACCACATACACATGTAACAGGCCTGCCTGTTGAGCCATTCATAGCCCCTAGTATAGTTCCTCTCTTACTGGGTTTTGTTTCTTATAACATTCTTTGCTTATTTGAAGCTTATGGCATTGTAACTTGGAACTCTACTTAAAACCCATTGAAATTGTAATCTTTTGGTCTCATTTTAGATGTTGATAGTTGGATCCCAGTATGATTAGGTGGACTCAGTCTAAATACAATGTTCTGCACAACAAAAGAGTAAAGTATATCCATGGTGTTGTGAATGTAGCTCAGTGGTAGAGCAGGTGTCTGTATAGTCTAGCATGTTCTAGGTCCTAGAGTTGATCCTGACACTGCTGCATAAGTAAGTAGATAAAGCTTTGGATTTGAAGCTATGGAAATGACTACGTGGGTAAAATATAAGCAGAGCAAGCACAAAGACCTGAGGTCAGATCCCCAGAGCCTATATCATGTAATCCCCGTACTGGGGACAGAGGTGCGAGAGTCCGGAGCTCTTTGGTCAGAAACCAATCTAATGGAGATGGGTGGACTTGAAGTTCAGTGAGAGAGACTCTGCCTCAAAAACCTAAGGTGAAGAAGTGATTAGGAAAAGACATCCTGACATCAACCTCTAGCCTTCATATACATGTTCATGAGCAGGTGTACACACACCTACATATATGTGTGAACACACACAGGCACATGTGCACACACACACACACACACCTGATCAACAACTTCATATCAATCATTTAGAAGAGTAATTTGTTTTCATTCTTTTCTTCCTACCTCTAACCCCACTCCTTCCCCCTTCCCCTTTATTTTTGCTCTTTTCCACCTCTCCCTTCCCCTTCTCCTCTTTTATTCATCATTCCCCTCCCCCCCGGCCACAGAATCATGAGTTATACCTATAGATCTACAGTTTAAAAAAAAAATTCCTCTCATTTGCTTGTGATCTTTGCCCAAGGCCATGTAGAAATACTTTCTGTGAAGGTAAAAGTCAGTAATTTTAATGTTTCATCAAATATTTAAAAACTTGGTGTCTCTAGAACAGGAATATTGCTTCCTCTTCTTCCAAATTGTTTTCTGTTTATTTTTGATATGCTTCCTTCTATATCATTCTCGCTCTAATAGGTCAGTATAAGTTTCATGCACTTTTGTATATTCTACCAGGTGAAGTAGATTAACAAAACATGAAAGATGTATAGTATGTCCTTCCAGGGTATGTAATAGAGTGGGAGTCCATATTATAATATAATACCACTCTAAATCCCTTTATGTTGAAAACACATTAATACATACAATTACAATTCCAGAAGTGTCTGTGTGTTTGAGTGCACACACACACACACACACACACACACACACACACACACACACAATTTTGCATGTATGTAGGCCAGACTAATCAGTGGAGTCCATTCTCTCTTTTCACCTTTATTGGGGGTCTGGGAAGAGAATTCATGTTGCTAGGTTCTCATGGCATGAACATTTACCTACTGAGCCATCTCACTTGCTTTTCCTATTCTATGAAATTTAGGTTGTTTTTGGAAAGTGCTTTAAGTCTCTATTCACTCTTCCTCTTTGTATTTAAGTATACAACCTCTCCTTCACAGTTGGTGTAGATAGAGTCCTTATGCTCACAGACAAGCTCTAGGGGAACCAGGAATGTTAAACACTTAGGGTTATCTCTTCAAAGAAACAGATGTATAACCCATGTTCATTCCAGAAGGCTGGTGATGGACAGGGCTATCATCCTGGTGACCTCTGTGCTATCTGTATAGCCAGCGGCTCCCCTGACTGTAACTAATTGGATCAAAGGTGGTTAGTATTTATTATTATTATTATTGCCATCATTGTTAATAATAATTATCATTATTTTGTATTTTGAAACACAAGGAATTCAATATTGCTATGATGGTAAATTCTGTGGCCTTGAGCACCAGGAAATGAGAAGTTAGGGAATGATATATTAGCTGTAAACTATTAATTAACTGAATAAGATATTAAGTTGGGGGTATATAGTTATATGAGTATCTTTTAGAAACATTCACTTCAGGCTTCATAGCATGAATACATCGTGTAATGCACGAATCCTTACATGTACTTCTAGAGTGATTTATCTGCCTCTAGTCTAACTCCTCAGATATTTCCACATTACTTTTTCTGGAACAATCAGGACTGCCTTCAAGCATTCTTCTGTGGTTTCCTTGGAGGCTTGTGGGGGAAAATTAACTCTGTGAAGTTTCTATTATTCCCATATAGTAATTCAGCCATATTGTATATAACATACTTTATCTCACTTTAGTAACAGTGCATATATTCTTGTCTCAACCCCAAAATCATGTTTCATTCTCCCAAATCTTCACCTTATTTTGACTGTTACATGTTCCATGAAATCACAGTCCTAGATGAAATCATTGTTTCCTCTCAATTACTGCTTCTCCACACCCACCAAATACCTAGAATACAGACTACTAAGTCCCTTGTATCTACTGACCAAACATCTGCTACATCTCACATCTCAGGACTGTGATTTGCAGAGGCAGCATAGCGCAGGGAAACAGCTATAGTAAGGTGAAACTGCCCTCACGTCTGATATCTTCATCTGCATTTTTGACAGCTACTTCCCAAATGCTCAGCATCCCTTTGTGGAAGGCACAGGACTGGTGAGTGAACTTCTTGAGGCAGTAGAAGTAGCCAGTTGGCTTTGAAAGGACACCCACAGCAATAGTGAGGGGGCACATAAGCATTAGATGAAATAAAAAAGATTTATTTATTTATTAAGTATACAGTATTTGCTGTATATAATACAACTCTAAATCCCTTTATGTTGAAAACACATTAATACATACAATTACAATTACAGAAGTGTCTGTGTGTTTGAGTGCACACACACACACACACACACACACACACACACACACACACACACAATTTTGCATGTATGTAGGCCAGACTAATCAGTGGCGTCCATTCTCTCTTTTCACCTTTATTGGGGGTCTGGGAAGAGAATTCATGTATACATGTATGCCTGCAAGCCGGAAGAGGGCACCAGATTTCATTATAGATGTTTTGTGAGGCACCATGTGGATATTGGGAATTGAACTCGGGACCTTTGGAAGACCAGGCAGTGCTCTTAACCTCTGAGCCATCTCTCCAGTCAGCATTTAGTTGAATTTCAATTCTCTGTGCCTATTCCTTTTCTATTTAGCAGTCTGAGTCACTAATTCTGCCATGTTTCCCCTAAACTAGCCGCGTGTCACTGTTTACCAATAGGAGTAGAAGACTCCTAAATTATGACACATTAATTCATTAAGGAAGTGAGTCACTCCCTCTTCTCAGATGTATGTAGGTGAACACTAATATCAGACTTCTCATAGTTCTGCCCCAACTGCACTAGTTTCAAAAACGTCCTTCTAGCTTTACATACCAAGCAGACCACTGTTCTCATTCCTGAATCATGCCTTCTCCTACACATATAGACCTGGAAGTGTAAAGATGGGTCATATGTTAGTTCTACTCTTAATTCTTTCAAGAGCCATTGTACCAATATCTATACTGGCAGGAGCAGTTTACATTACCAACAATAATGTTTGAGAGTTTCTGCTCTATGGCACCATTACTACCATTTCCTATTTTCCCCTTGGTGGTGGTTATTCTAACAGGAGTGAGATAGAATCTCAATGTAGTTATCCTTGCATTTCCCTGGTCACTGGGGCTGGAGAGATGGCTCCCCAGTTAAAGGCACACACTGCTCTTTCTGAGGACACAAGTTTTGGTTCCTGCATCCATGTTAGCTGGCTTTTAATTTCCTGTAGTTCCAGGTCAGGGTAATCGAATGCTCTCTTTTGGCCTCTGTGGGCACTGTGCTCTTGTGCTGCCCCCCTCCACATACAGATAATTAAAAATAAAATAATTTAATAACCATGCATGCTCTCTTCCCCTGCATGATATTCCTTCATATTGAAAGCAGTACACAAACTTATGTAGTACTTGTTCATCTCCAGAAACCATACATGAGTTTAAAGCATAAATCTCATTAGCATTTGTGTATTTATTTACATTGGATGTGTCTTTGTATCTTCAGAAAGACAGGATCCTATGGGAGCAACATTCCCAAACTTGTGTCTATCTAGCCACAGGAGAATAGTTATTACACAGATAACACTTTTTATAAAAACAACCAAGTACCAAAGCTACAATCCCGGGGCCAGAGAGTAGAGGAGCCACGCATTTTCTCCAAGCCACTGGGTGGTCAAATCTGCTCTTCAGAGAAAACTTAGTAAGTATTTCAGAAACTGTGCCTCAGAAAACCAACTTCAAGGGATCCTTGAAGTTTCTGCTTTGACTTTGTTATTTATCTCAGAATGTTATCTTATCCTTTGACTATTAGTGCATAAAGACCCTGAGGATAATTGGTGTCAGAGGAACTTAAGCAGCCATGGTGTGGGTAAGCTGAACTCACGGGGCATGTCTGTACTCTCGCTCATGGTCAGAAGCAAAAAAGGAAAGAAACCCATCTTAACTAGGGCCATCTGTATGACTGCTGCATTGGAGCTGTCCATGGCACCCATGGAGCCATCAGCAGGTACACAACTGGAGGCAATGTCTCTCCCTTTCTTTGAATCTATCCAGAATAAACAGTTTAGCAGCTAGGGGGAAGGTCTCCTAGGTCTCTCCTCTATCCATGACTGCTTGTTGATGGGCTCCTTATTATGCAGATCCAGTTTCCTATCTGTAGTTGTTGAGAGTCTGTGTACAACGATTGTGTTGACCAGAAGCTGTCCTTTAGCAGCCCCTTTTCTCTATATTCTGGCTCATTCCTGTACATTTCTGTACCTTCTTCTACAATGTTCCCTGAATCTTGAAGGGGATGGTGTCAAAGTCTTGCTTAGGGCTGAGCATTTGCCAATGACCATTTATTCTCTGGATCATAGACTGTCAGCTGCAGGTCTCTTCTTTCATCACAGTTCATTAGAAAGAAGAGTGTCTCTGATTAAGGTTGATAGTGGTAAGTGTATATGGGTATAAGCATATGTGTCAGAAGGTAATTCAGTGCTATGTGAGTTCATTAAAAAAAAAAAAAAAACAACAACAGAATTAAGTTCTCACCACATCCTATGGCCTCTCATTTCATGGTCTTTTCAGAGGGCTTATGACACCAGGTGGAATGGGTCTAAAATGCAGACAATGGTAAGTTACCTCAATACAGTAATGGTACTATTGTACCAGTGGTCACATCTTGATTGTACCTCGGCAGCCTACATAGCTCTTTCTGACCCTACAAAAGGTAGCAGATAGGGAAGAGGTTTCTATTTAAGTCCCAGCTTGTGTCTTTGTTTCATGGATCTAAGTATGTTTCCTTAAACGATGTTTTACTCTCTGCTCCATTCGCACTTTCCTGAGTGTTAATCAGCAGTTATAGTAGTCTTTGCTAGAGAAAAAATGTGGAAATAGTAAATTATACTGTATTTTGGTCAAAGACATGGTACTTTTGATAATCACCTAGGCCTCTACTTCTCCAATGGGGTTCTTGAGTGCCCTTATTCACCATTGGCTAGTGTGTTTCTCTGTGATATAGAGAAAAGATAAGATATCACTCATAGCATCTTACCCACACAAATTAAAAGTATAAGTATGAGTATAAAAGTTTGATTAATATTTTATTAGTAATGTGACTAACTATTTTAGGAACATGAGGGTACAAAAGTAAAAGAAGACATTTAAAATGACAAACAAGAAACCACTTTTCTGAGAAGTGAAGCTTTTGCCATCATTAAGAAGGGGGCATGCAGGAGCTCATTATTTGGGGACAGAAGGACACATTCCAAGGGAAAGGAATGATACATGTGAAGCTCAGCATGATTTACACAAAGCAGAACACATCCTCCAAGTGTGGCTGTGTGTGAGCACAAACTGTGAAGTTCATCTAAGAACTTATTTAAAGGAAATTATTATTTTTTGCATAATTATATGAGCGGCAATGGAAATTATTTCAGAAGGAAGTTGTGTGGTTCAGTCAGGTGGAAATGGACACACGTTAATTTTGTTGATGAAACCGTGGAAGCTTTGAATTCTTTCCTGTTTCTTTTCAGCCCCACTTACCATCATGGTATCAACTCCCAACAACACAGGGACTCAGGTGACAGAATTTCTGATGATCTGCTTTCCAGGAATGCAGGACACACAGCACTGGTTATCCGTCATCTTGGCTCCTCTCTTGGGTCTGGCTCTTGCAGCCAACTTTGTGTTATTAGTCACAATCCATCAGGAGGCGTCTCTGCATGAGCCCATGTACTATCTCCTTGCCATCCTCTCTATGCTGGATGTCATCATCTGTCTCACAGTCATCCCTAAGGTCAGACTCTCCCAGGCCACTCAGTTTTCATCTTTAGCTAGATACGTCTTTGTTTTGCTTGTGTGAATCATCTCATTCATAAAGAAAATGATCCATAGGTCACTCAGCCCTTACACCAGATCCCTCTCAGCTCCAAGCTGTGTCCTCTCTTTTTAATGCCTGCTTTTTGAAGCTTGACCTCACAAATGGTAACTGCTCTCCTAATGTCTGTTAGTGATATTTTAAATGCAAATTTCTCCTCAACTAAAGAGATACTTTCACTGACTATGAAATCCCCTACTCCTATGTCCTAGGGGCCTAGCATTAGCCCACTAAAATGTAGTTGGATTTGTATGTCATGTATTTAGGTAGGAAGCATGCTGGGGAAGATTCCCTGAATTATGAAGGGAGTGGAGAGTGTTCCAATGTGAGCATTGAGTTTGCTGTCTTTGGTCCTCCTTTGATGCTTGATGACACATGCATCTTCAGAAGACAGACGAATCGGCTGGAATTGCTGCAGTACCAAGGAGTTCAATTGAAGTCAGAGATATGAGTAAATGTGCTTACAATAAACTCTTGGATTCTAGACTTAGAGAAAAGGTACACACTAGAGTCAGCAGTTCTCAACCTGTGGGTAGTGATCCCTTTGGGGGTTGAACAGCCCTTTCACAGTGGTCACATAGCAGATACTCTGTACATCATACATGTACATTACAATGTATAAGACTAGCAAAATTATAGTTGTAAGTATAATTGTATATATAAGTATAAGTAGCAAGGAAAATAATCTTAAGCTTGGGTGTAACCACGACATGAGAATTGTGTGAAAAGGGTTGCAGCAGTAGGAAGGTTG
>OU015752.1:120073455-120108284 GCA_907169655.1 Acomys percivali | reverse complement strand
ACACACACACACACACACACACACACACACACACACACACACACACATGCTTTTTGTGAGCATTTGGTGTCCCTAATTCCATATATTAATTAATAAAACAAAAAAACAAATGTACCTATACACGTATTAATTGTTATTCTTACTGCTGGCGCTATTGGTGCTCTGTTCAGGAAGTTGTCTTTTGTGCCAATGCACTCAAGGCTTTTCTTCACTTTCTATTCTATCAGACTTAATGTATCTGGATTTATGTTGAGGTATTTGATCTACCTGGGCTTCAGTTTTCTGCAGGTTGATAGATATGGATCTATTATTCTACATACCAACATCCAATTAGACCAGCACTATTGGTTGAAGACACTTTCTCTTTCCCATTGTATATTTCTGGCTTATGTATAAAAACATCAGGTGTTCATATGTGTGTGGATTTATGCTGGGTCTTTAATTAAACTCCATTGATCAGCATATCCATTTTTTTTAATGCCAGTACCATTCATTGTTTTATTACTGTAGCTCTCTAGTGAAGCTTAACCAAAGAGCCTTCGTGGGCTAGACCTAGGCCATCTCCATTTATGTGGCAGATGGACAGCATGATCAGCATGTGAGTCTTTTAAAAATGGGGCAGTCTCGGACTCTGTTGCCTGCCTATGAATCCCTTTCCCCTAGCTGGGCTGCCTTGTCTGGCCTCTGTGGGAGATGTGCTTATTTCTGTGACTTCAGGTGCCAGGATGGGTTGGTATCCCTTAGGGGTCTCCCTTTCTCTGAGAAGAAGGAGAAGGGAGGAGTAAGGGGGACATGAGGGCAGGACTGGAAGGGGCTTGGATAGGGCCATAGGGTGATTAAATAAAAAATTTAAAAATGGTGATACCTCTGGACATTCTGTTATTGTATAGGCTTGTTTTAGCTATCTTGGTTTTGTTTGTTTGTTTGTTTTTCATATGAAGTTGAGTATAGCAAAGACTCCTAGTTATGCGGGACACAGTGCTTTAACTTGCCATCTTTGGTAACTAGGCTAGACCTCAAGTGGAGGCATTGGGGCCTTATCACTTTTTAATAGGTTTTTTTTCCATAGGTGATGAAAATGACAGTATACAGTCCACATGGCTTTTCTCATAATGCAGTGAGTTAATGCAATCAGATAGAGTATTATAGTCTTTCACAGGAGATATAAACTATTATTAACATGTAAATTATCCTCATTACTTATTTGAAGTAGAATTTACATATGTTAAATAACTAAATAAGTAAATGAGTTAGAAAAAACTCAGTTGCATTTTTAAAAAAAATAACTTATTAGTATTTACTATTTATTCACTTTATCTCTTGCTTTTAGCCCCCCTCCATCATCTCCTTATGGTTCGACCTACCTCTCTATCTCCCCACTTCCCCTCTCCTTTAGTGCTCAGAAAGGGAAAGCCCTCCTCCCCTACCATCTGACCACAGCCTATCAAGTCTCATCAAGAGTGTCTGCATCCTCTTCCTCTGTGCATTTCTTCACTCAGTATATAGCCCATGAAAAGCACACACTTTCCTCTGATCTAGATGTATATTTCCTTTGACCACTAGATGTCAGCAATATGCCTATGGCAAACTAATGTTCCTAGATGCGGTCTATTTTCATGGAGCTCTTGTTAAAGGTTAGACAATACAATAATTCCATTCTCGATAACTATGAGGTAAATCAACAAAACCTTGCTTGCTATTTGAATTGTATGGATACTTAATGGTCAAATCAACTACATTTTTGCTGAATTACCAAAAGCTCCTTAAGCTATCACCCTGCTTCTAACACATACACACTCTGGCTCAGAGATTTTTTTTTTTTTTTTTTTTTTTTTTTTTTTTTTAGGATGAAAAGTGTAGGGCAAAAAGTTGGTAACTTTTTAAAATAATGATGGACACAATTTGATAACAAATTGTCAAATGTATAGGTAAGGTGTTTGTTTTTACAGTTTTGATTAGAGTATGCTAATTGTCCATATATATATATGTATATAAAATATTGATGATGTTTATCCCCCCATTACCATCATATAGTCCCTCTTGTTTTATCCCTTTTCCCCCTTATAATCTTCCCCTGTCTTCATGATGACCACCCCTATATTTCAAAAGTAAGAAAATACTTAATTAACACTTTCTGAGCTTCACATTTCGCATATGTGAGTTAATTATTTCTGATAAAGACAATCTATCTGAGAGATCTTCTATCTCTTGCTATATGAAAATAATCCTAAAGAAGAGTCTATATGATATATATTTTAGACATAAGTAGCTGCTTATTTAGACTTCAGTCATTTTGTTTGTAAGATAAAGGTTAAGATTAGGTTTTGATGGATTTTCATTCTTTTCCCATTGGAAATTGCTAGCAAATAACTTCCAGGTGCATGAGGCAGAGGCTGTTAAACTCAAGGTCAATTCATGCGCACAAGCCAGGAAATTCTGCAGATTGCTACACCAGGCAGGAATGGGGCTTAGCTGGTGTCATTCAGAACAGGAGCTACTCAGGTCTACAGGGATGAAAAGACACTATGCTTTACTGTCTTCGTGGCTTTATATACTCATATTTCTTAGTCATCTAATAATTGAGTAATTTTGTATTGATGCATATATCTAGACAACATTTCTGAAACACAAGACATGCAGGGCATATCTATTGATTTTGAAGCAAGAATTCTTTAGCCAGTCATGAACTTCAGCTCAATAGCTATTTAAACAAAACTTCATTCTTCATCCATATTGAGAACTTGACAATATGAGCAAATATTCAAAGTCCAGTATTAAGAAATTTTACTGAGATTTTTTTTTTAGCTTATGCCATAAAATTGACCCTATATTCTCCTCTAAATTTTATAAAGTCCTATATACATGAAGGCAAATGATACATAGAATCAGATTTGATTTAGCCATAGACACTTACAATTACTCACACCAACAATGACTTGGATCAAACCAGAAAAGAGTATCACATTTTCTTAGTGTTCATATGGTAGTCTTTCAAATCCCTTAAGACACCAAGACTCAGTTTATTGGACAAAGAATAAAGACCGGGAGTAGGGGGAGAAGGGGGAGAAGGAGTGAGAACACAAAGAGGCAATAATGACTGTAAGGATAAGACATAGAGAAAGTAATCAATGTGAGTCAATGATTTTAGAGATGAGGGGAAAGTCTGGACTTATTGTAAAGAATAGCATCCCATGAGGCACTAGATGTTCTGATTCAAACAACACTAACTACTAAGTCAAGAGCTAAGACTTGCATCTATAAAGTAATTGTTAGGTCACAATGTCCTTCAGTATTCAAACTTACCTAAAGAGAAAATGTGTGGAGAAATGAAAAGGAGTATCGCCATTGACTGCAAGTAATTCTTTTCAAAGGCCATTGCCACCTTCAGCATCTACGTGACTTTCTAAACTTTGTTCAGACATGTGGAAGCAGGTGGGGGAGACTGAGCAAAATTGTGTTCTTCTTAGTTATCAACACTAAAGCATTTTAATCAAAATGCAAGACATGGAAACCACACCTAATATTATAAAGACTTTCAGGAGAACTCAGATTATTATACCTTGAGCCATATGTGGATACCTTTACCCAAACTTTACATAGAATTATTCTTTTTGTATAAATATTTTTATAATTTTCTCTCGGATCTGCTTAGTCCTGACTCCATAAATCACAGGGTTAAGAGCAGGTGGGACAACTACATATAGATTAGCTAAAAGAATATGGATGTAGTGGGGAATGTTTTGGCCAAAGCGGTGAGTCATAAAAGAAAACAAGGCTGGCGTGTAAAAGCACAGCATGATACAGACATGAGATCCACAAGTGTTGAGAGCCTTCAGTCGGGCATCTTGAGTGGGAAACTGGAAAACAGCTCTAAGGATCAGCACATAGGAGGAGGCAATCAGGATTATGTCCACAAGGATATGGGAAATCACCACGAGTCCATAGATGATGTTGATTTTGATGGATGCACAGGCTAATCGGGCAAGACCCATGTGCTCGCAGTACGTGTGAGGCATAATGTTGTGCCCACAAAAGGGCAGTCTCAGAATGAGAAACACAAACGGAGACACGAGGATTAAGTTTCTTCCAATGACAACCAAGAGGAGGAGGCTGATGGTTTTATTGGTGAGGATCATGGTGTACTGGAGAGGATTGCAGATGGCAACAAAGCGGTCATAAGCCATGGCCACAAGCAAAACTGTTTCCATGCCCGTAAATACGTGGATAAAGAACATCTGTGCAAGGCAGCCCCCGAAACTGATCTCCTGGAGATTGAACCAGAAGATGCCCAGCATTTTGGGGATGGTGGATGAGCATAGACACAGATCAATCATAGACAATGTGGCTAGAAAGTAGAACATGGGCTGGTGGAGGCTGTGTTCAGTCTTGATCACAAAGAGAATGGTCATGTTTCCCACAAGGGAAGTCAGATATACAAAACAGAATGGGAAAGCAATCCATATATGAAAAGCTTCCAGTCCTGGGATCCCTTGCAGGATGAAGAAGGAGGGGTGGAATTGGGTGCTATTGATAGAAGGCATTCTCCTAGAAATTATCTCAGAATTCTTGTTCAGGGAGGCTATTCTCTCATTAAGCTCCTCCATTATCAAAATCCTGGGACATAGGAAAACATCCATCAGGGTGCTGAATAAAACAGTATAAATATGAAGATAAGATATTTTCTTCTAAAGTAATCGAGCAACTCACTCAACACACATATTACTTCTGAGATCTATTGCAAGCAACATTGCTCACTTTTTTCCTAACACATGAGATCACTGAAAAATACTGGATTATTTCTTATTTTAGTATATATTCACAGTTTCTGGTATTCTTATTCGTCGGTTACTTTGGTTACATTGCCACATATGTCCAGTGTCCCTCAAAGTGTGACCTGCTATTAAAAATCCATAAATTCCATGAGATGCACCATACTTTCTTTTTTTTTTCTTTTAAGTTTTTATTATTTAAATACACCATACTAGAGCAAATGCCTCTGAAAATATCACAAATAAAAGATTTTTTTTCTTCATTCAGCAAATTAGAAGTAGGAAATGGGGGTTCTACATAGTAGCAGCTATGAGCCTGATTTTTTTCCCTTTTCTTTTTTTTTAACCTTTGTCATGGGCGGAGCAACATCAGGACAAGAACATTCACATGCATACATACATTGTATTTTACAGAGATACAATAAAAGTGTTTGTGACTGGAATATCACAAAAGACACATCTCTTTCTTTTTTTTTTTTTAACTCATGTTCAGTTTGATTGAAACACATTTCATTACAACACTTAAATATACAAAGAGCAAACAGAATGTTGTTAAGGTAAAACACAGGGTACAAACTCTGGCCGGTGCCCTGCTAATTGTTAATGAGGGTAGAAAGCAGATTCGGATGCTTCTTTTAATTAGCTTCATTAGTCATTTCCCTCCCCCCAAGCACCCTCCCCCCCTCCCCAAGATGTCCTTCGGTGGATCTTTTTTCATTTTCGCTACCGTCTCCCATTAGCCCAGGTTCATGGAGTCCTTAATGTCCATATTCAGTCATTTTAACATACCAATAAATGCAGAAAGGGCACTCAAGACTAAAGAAGGTGCGATGGCATGGAGCTGGCACTGGTGCTAGCTACAAAGGGAGATGCACCATACTTTCATCAGTGTTTTGGTTTGTTATGAATTAGGGGTTTGTCAACATAACATAATAAAACTCAATGAGATATTCTTAGAATTTTCTCATTAATTCTGTTGCTCTGAGAAGCTGGTTAGTCTACAACATTGCTGCTTTTTAGTTTTTTTTTTCATGTTATGGGTCTGTGTTATTTTCAAAAACTATTTCCAGCCTCCTAACTATTTGACAGTATTCACATATTTGTCTTAGTTAGAGTCTTGATTGCTGTAATAAAACACCATGGATAACAGCTAGTTGTAGAGGAAGGTTTTATTTCAATATACAACCCTATCACTGAAAGAAGCTCAAGGCAGGCACCTGGAGCAAAGGGTGGTCTAAGGAAATGTTTGGAGGGAGGAAGGAGAAGAGGAAATGATTTAATTTATATTTAATTACAATCTAAAAAAATAAATAACTGAAAAAGATTCCCTTTTCCCAGATACATCTGTTTGTGTCAAGTTGACAAAAGCCAACTATTATGCATTTCTCTTATCAGATGAGTCATGTATACTTGTAATATATAAGATAAATATTATACAAATACAATGTTTATAACCTAAATTTATGTCTATCTTTAAGTATAAAGAGATCAAATATTTTAAAGATTCTAGTGACACCAAAGTTCAATTTTTGTTAGGTTATCTTCTTTAATCCCTTGACAACAATAAGCAAACAAATGAAAAATCCCATGATTAAAACAACAACAAAATCGTCTTTTAATTTCTTGTGCTCCTAGGACATTACATTACTCGAGTAACTGACATGACCTAACTTCTTTGTTATGCAGTGGCAGAAGGTCTGCTACTCAGGCACATTACAAGGGAATTTTAATTTAATATCTCTAATACCTAGATATAAAAATTTGGTTCCGTGTGTGTGTGCATGCATGTGTGCATTTGTGTGAAAGAAAGAGCCAGAGTCATAGCAAGCTGGAGGGAGAGAGAGAGAGAGAGAGAGAGAGAGAGAGAGAGAGAGAGAGAGAGAGAGAGAGAGAGAGACAGAGAGAGACAGAGAGAGACAGAGACACAGAGAGAGAGAAAGAGAGAGAAAAGAAGAAGAAGGAGAAGAAGAAGAAGGAGAAGAAGAAGAAGGAGAAGAAGAAGAAGAAGAAGAAGAAGAAGAAGAAGAAGAAGAAGAAGAAGAAGAAGAAGAAGAAGAAGAAGAAGAAGTAGAAACTACTGATGAAATTATATCTGGATACTGACATCATCATACTTCTACCTTGATCCAAACATGCAAAGGTGATCTGCAAATTTTCATTGGCTGCAGAAGAAGCACAGCTAACCTCATTGCTGGCTTTGCTACTTGGTCATAATTTTCATTTTTATGGAAGTATGTGTGTACCCCATAAAGGAATGGGGTTGTATTAGGGAGAGATTGAGAGAGAAGAAGAGAAGTCAGGGAGGGAAAGAGAGGAAGTAAGGGAAGAGAATGGCACCAAAACAAAGTGTATAAAGTTTTCATGTACACCACACTCCTTACCTTACCTGCACCAATTGCACTGAGCCTCATTTTGCCTGTAGAGAATGGTTCTCAGGATAATAGTTAAGAAAATGGAGGCTTCTGCATAGTTGACCTCTCTTCCTTCTTTCTGCTGTCTCCTCTGTATCCTGCCTAAATTCTGATGTCTCTAATATTTTATTTCACAGTCCTCACAGGAAGCCGAATATCACTGTGTTCTGGGTTCTTAAAGATGGTCCTTTCAAGCTTCTGGGCTTCCTGCCTCACTGATCCCATGGAGAAAAACTTTATAGTGAGCTTAGATGAGTCCCAGGATCCCTGGACATATTTTTCAGAATCCTTTGTGCATTAAACTCGTGCCCAAGGGTCTAACATTTTATTCTTTCCCATGGCATAGCAGAGAAACACTGAACCACATATGATGCGTTATCTCAGAGGAGGTGATGTGATATGAAAGGCGAGGAAGGGAAATACGCCAAGGAAAGATGCTAACAAGTGGCTCTCCCTAGGGTAAAAGAGACCATTAAAATTCTACCAGTGAACTCTCCAAAGTATGACTCTTCGCAGGAACATTTCCATTTTGTTTTATTGAAAAGTATAAACACTAGCTTAGTTTGGCCATGGCCACAGCTAAGTGTTAAGAAGAAAAAGAAAGAGTAGAGTCCTACAATATATTCTTCTCTGTGGCAGTGTATAGAACCACACATAAATTGATGAACATCCTTCATCCCAGTGAGAGTCCTCATCCCAGCCTGTCTCTAGTGTTCCAGAGACACTTTTCTAGTAAGCTGTGTGTTCAGCTCTTCTGTTAGGTTGTGGTAAAAATTCCATTTCTCCTAAGAAAACTTATCTGAATACTTTCCCCTTGTGGGGAAGTAGTACTTCCTGAGTGTCCCTCAGGACACTCCGCCTGAGTGGTGGAGTAGGACTGATAGTCCTCTCAGGACATGCTATAGGTCCCAGTTTCCTGTCTGTAGGTACAAAATGTGTAAGGGGCAATAGAATATATGAATCAGTTTTCATCTTCTAGGTTCAGACTATTTTGAGTTGTTATAACATAGAAAATACTATTCTTGATCTAAAGGAGATTTTGGGTTGTTCTGTTCTCTTGTTTATCCTTTTCTTTTGATTGACAAGATTATTAGTTCCTAGTCTCTTTTCTTCCCTGTACAGAGTCCACATTTTTTTTATTGTATCTACTATCATTGCTTCCATAGTAACCCTAATTCTATCCAATCTCTGCTTTATATTTCTTCCTCTGATGTCCTCTGTCTCTATGATATACTATAAACTTATCATGGTAAATCACAAGTGCTACAGTTAAGAGTTGCTCTCATTCAATAAGCAATAACCTTTTAGACATTTAACTGTAAATTGTGATTTTTACACCACATATCTTTGTCTTTTGATACCAAAGGTCTTGCATAAAAAATGACCACTCATTTCAATATTCCTTCAATTCCTCCACACTGACAGTCCTTCCTGAGAGCTGCTGGTATGATTTCTGTGCTCTCTGTATTTTCATGCCACTGTGACAGCATGTATACTCTCCTTTGCTTTGGCTTAGGGTTGCCTGTCATTCTCACTCTCTGTGTGCTGATATTAAAGTAACACTTCATTCACTGTGCTAGGTAAACTAAAGAGTTCTTTAGGCAGACATTTTGTTGCATCAATGTATAAAGTAACATATATATATATACACAAATTTGAAAAGAACAAATGGACAAATGACAAAGCAATATGAACAATGAGTCATAGAGAAATAAGTTAATGGAAATAGTAAAAGTAGTACATATTTAGAAGGTTATTTCCTATACATGTTCATTCTAATTAAAGTCAACTAGTCTCTCTCCCCTCTCTCTTACACACACACACACACACACACACACACACACACACACATACATGTGCACATAAGTGTGCACACAAATGCTTCAAGGACTTGAAAATTGGACGAAAATTTCTGGGAACACATAAAGGATTCAGTAGAAGAGGGAGGAGGCATGAGAGAGGGTAATGGAAATGAAAATGATTAAAACTTATGATATACCTATATAAAACTAATTTTGGATTGTTGTGATTTACCTTGTGATAATGTAAACTTAATACCATATTTCTAGCTTATTCTTCATTTCAATGTATATTTAAAGCATAGCAGAAGAAAATTCTGGTCCACAAATATAATGTTGAAATTGAATTTTAGAGATATATTTTGTCTCAAATATTCAGTCTTCAAGTGGATATACTGATAATTTCAAGGTAAAGAATATTAAAACAGATAATATGTGATCAAATGGATAACTATACAAACTTTGAGGCATGTCAATTATCATTTTTACCACTCCTTTAATATTTATCTTATATCTGAAGTTTAATCATCATCAATAACATATTTTGAAAATATTTTTATGTTAAATTAGTGAAAATCATTAGGAGTGTTATACAACTTGATAAAGTGAATGGTATGGTAACTTTCAAAATCAAATTTGCTCTTACCTTTGCTTGAATAATATTTTATTTAACATCTTTAGAGTGACTTGTCATTCTGTATTTTTTAACTGCCTATTTTAAAAACTAAGGATGTATAGATAATCTATTTTGGCTATTTCTTATATTTAACTTTTCATAGCACATAACAGTATGATTTTCCCACAAACCTATTTTTGCTCCTGCTTCCTTTTGTTTTATCTTTTGAAGTTCATGAACACCTTAAAAATTTTTTACACTTGTCCCTATTGAAAGTCATTCAGTTTAAATGGTTTCTAAAATGTCATACCATCTCCTACAAATACATAATTTTGGTATATTGTAATAAATTTCTTGTATTAATGAATAAAAAAATAAATAAAATAAAAAAGAAAGTCATTCAGCTTAAAACTGAGTACAAAAACACTCATTCTTGCTCTCTGTCATGTTCATTAGACTTTCTAGTTCACAGTTAGTTCTCCCCTTTATTTATACGACCATTACCTAAAAATACTTCTGTCATGACCATGTGACTTGTACTTAAATATCTATATGAAAGAAATATTATTACTTGCAAGAGATCTAGGACTAGACAGTTCTAGCCATATGTTCTTTCAGAAAATTAAATAACTCTTCCTTAAAACTTGCTGTTGAAAGACATATTATCCTAAGTTTCAACAGAAGATGCAACATGCCTTTAACAGTCACTGTCAATAATATATATATGTATATTATAAATATATATATATATATATTTAGTATAGTAGTCACTAGGGAGGTTGAGTCATGAATATTTTAGGATAATAGTAAGCCTGGGCTACACAGTAAGATACCAATATTAAATTTTAGTGAAATTAGCAATTTATTACTTTTTATTAATAATCCAAGTTATTTTAAACATTATTCTTTCATTACTTGAACAAATTATCTCTCATTCAATCTTTTTAACAAAAAGACTCTTCACCCGTTGCTGGATCTGCTTGGTTCTGATCCCATAAATGACTGGGTTGAGGGCAGGAGGGATAACTACATAGAGATTAGCCAGGAGGATATGGATATATTGAGGGATGTTATGACCAAAGCGATGAGTAAGAAAGGAGAAAAGAGCTGGGCCAAAGAAGGCTAAGATGACACAGATATGTGAGCTACATGTGTTAAGAGCCTTCAGGCGAGCATCTTGAGAAGGGAGGTGGAAGACAGCATATAAGATCCTTGCATAGGAAATTATAATAAGAAGCACATCCAGAAACAAAATGGAAATATTCCCAAGACCAAAGTAGACATTGGCTCTGATGCTGGCACAGGCCAGTCGTGCCACTCCCATGTGCTCACAGTAGGTATGTGGGATGATTCTATGTCCACAGTAAGGCAGCCTCAGGAGGAGAAAAATGATGGGAACAATCATGCATAAGCTTCTTAGAACCACGACCACAGCAATCACACCAATGATTCTATTGGTAAGGATTGTGGTGTACCTGAGAGGGTTGCAAATAGCCACATAGCGATCAAAGCCCATGGCAAGGAGTACAATGCTCTCCATGACTGTGAAAAAATGGATAAAAAAGACTTGAGCAACACAGCACCCAAAGCACAGCTCCTGGAGGCTGAACCAGAAGATGCCCAACATCTTGGGGATGGTAGCAGTAGAGAGACTTAGGTCAATCACAGACAGCATAGCCAGGAAGTAGAACATGGGTTGGTGAAGGCTCCTGTCAGTCCATATGACAAACAGAATGATAACGTTTCCCACAAGAGCGATCAGATACACGACACAGAAGGGAAACCCCAGCCAGTACTGAGCAACTTCTAGTCCTGGTATCCCCAGCAACAGGAAGGAAAGAGGGTGGGCCTCAGTGGCATTGGGTGAGGACATTCTTCTGCAGGATGATGCTGGGCATGGTTTAAAGGTGGTTGCCAGTTTCCATGGGGCAGTTCATCCAGACTTGATAGAGATCTACAAAAATTTAAGGAGTCTTCAATGTGTTAACATTAAAATACATTTTCCCCAAGGCCTTTGACCCTTTACTCTTTATTTAGCTCTGAGTAAGTAATCCTATAACTCTGTTCACCTACATTAAAAGTGTGAGAAACTGAGCTGACACATGTAAGGTATGCTACTCTTAAAACTAGATGTGAGCTATTCCGCTCTTAAAATTAGTGTTTAGAGTAAGGAAGATTGTGCACTCCTCTCTTTTCAAGAGCTAGAGATTGGGAGGAGATAATAAAGTTGATAAGTACTACAATAACAATTGATTTCATTAGTTTGATATTTACTATTGAAAAACATTGGCTCTGTCATTATTTCCTATGTTGTCTCATACAGTTATAATTTGCTGACAAAAATTCTACTTCACTTGGCTTCATGGAGAAGTATTTAGTCAGTTAAGCCACGTCCTGGTATTCTTATATTCCAATAAAGAGAAGGGTAAAGTTTTCTAAACAAATTGAAATTAATGATGTGACAGTCTATATCTCTCTTTGTAAATTTGTTAGTAGAAGCAGTACAAAGAGAGAGAGTGGGAAGAAATGAGTCTGAGGAAGCATAAATGACACATTTCCTCAAAGGAAAAATATGCATGATTTAGACTACTGTATCTTGAGGTTCTATAAAGCCATGATAATTATAACAGAGTGTTTAGTGCCCCCAAAGTGAATAGATTAAAAAGTAGAAAAAGTCAGTGGAGCCAAATTGAGAGTCTACAAGCCAACTCACATATCTCATAGGATCTGAGTGTTTAAAAGCAAATTAACTTCTGGTAAGAATTTAACATTATTTATCAAAAGGGAATGGTGGCCCATGGAGCATCTTCCCCTTGTGAAGTTCCTTTATAAGAGCCTGCTGACTTCTAGTTGAAAATCAGGAGCATCAAGTCACAGAGCTACTGCGCAGAGTTCTAAGGCACACATCTCACATCTACCTCCACTTCTTATATCTTCAGTCTCAGGTCTCCTGAACTATCTTCAGCTCAAAAACTTACTAAATGAACTTGCAAAAATCACTCAAAGCTATTAGATTCACTCATATAGTTTCTTAAAGGAAAAGGATGCTAATTGCAGTTAGACCCAGAAAGACATGCTTAGGAAAGCCTGTGCATTTACAAATATGAAGTACCCACTCTCCTCCTATTGAGCTGGGATGCAGTGTCCTCCTGACACTGTGTGACAATGCATATGGAGATGTATTACCATGTAGGGAAGCACACCTAATCATTTTTATTGTGGCCTCATTACATAATCATAACTGCTTGATTACTGCATGGCCAACATGACATTGTATTTGCTACTTTCCTGGTTGACTGATGCGGTGATCAAAATAATTTCCACACAAGGTCATGTTCTCAGTCAATTTTTGTTAATTCTTTGAGAAGTCCATATGATATATTTCAATTCTAGGGCCTGGCTGCCCCTTACAGTAAGACATGCCATTTACAATCCCTACTTTGAACAAATACATGAAGATTACCTCCTAGGAACACAGAATAATAAAGAGCTTCACACTCTGTGCCAATAGAAGTTATTTATTATACATTTGCAAACCCAATTCCCAGAGAACTTGTTGCTGCTGCTATAGCTTAGTTTTTCACCTCATGCCTTATCTTCTCATCTTGTAATTAACTGTAAATTGCAATAACTAGCTTTGAGCTTACTTTACATTCTGAAATATGAAGAAAGAAGAGAGGCCAGAGAGCTAATACTTACATTTTTTTCTCATGCTATGTCAAAGTACTGTGAAGTCACTCTAAATATAAAGAGCTAAAATGTATTGCTTTGCCCTGTAACTATTATGAATTTTTTCCTCTGTGTGCATTGCTTATTATGTCACCAAAAAGACAACAAATATAGAAAAACTGAGTAAAAATCACAGGATGTTTAGTGGTTTTAGACTATGACCCAGGATTAGATTCTAACTCTGCTCTCAGCTTACTGAGTGTAAGCAAGTTACATCACGCCCAGAGTTTCCATTTCATGTAGATAAAAATGCACAGTTGTGTCTATTGTTGAGTTGAATAAGTAAAATTATATATGTTTGAAAAATTGTAGATGAGAAATAATTTTCCTTCAAATGTCTTCCCCCTTAAACTTGTCCTACACCACTGATACATGACATTGTGTTCACTACTCTGGCATTATGTGTCTTACATATTTTCACCCATGAGTAGATGTTTATTTCCTTGTGTAATCTTTCTAATTATATTTTTCTTCTTTGAAAGTTCTGTGAGTATCCTAAATCTTAATTCAATTCCTTAGAATCTAATTTCTAAGCATATATTGCAAAGACTTACCAAAATTCCTTCCCTTCTAACTGAGTCATGCATGTAACAATTGTGTATTCAGTTTTGAACTGCAGATACATGGCTTAAAAGGGCCTTTAATATGCCTCATGAGATATTAACAAAGTGTGTGTGTGTGTGTGTGTGTGTGTGTGTGTGTGTGTGTGTGTGTGTGTGTGTGTACTCAAGCTCTGGAGCAGGTGGTTAGTAATAATGTCTCCAGGTGCTACAGTTCCTCTAATAAAGTAATTCTCATTAGTCAGTGAGCCAGGAGAAGAGATTCTGGGCTAGTCTCAGTGAACTTCCCTGTATTTGATTAATCGTCTTTTTTGGTTGTTATCTCATATATAAATTTTGGCAATTCCCATTTTGCCTTTTGTTTTCTTTCTTCCTTCTCATTCTCTTCTCCTACCATCTGTGTAGTGCTTGCTTTATCTACTTTGAACTCTATTGGGAATTTATACAGGCAGTAGTATTTTTCATTCTTAGAAAATATATGTCATAAAACTATTTTAAAGTTTGCAGTTCAGTGGTACATAGTGCAGTCACAACGCTGTACTATTGTCACTTCTATCTGGCTACATCTTTTTTTGTCTTTGAAAAGCAAACACTGATATGAAGCAGTCACTTCCTTGCTCATTCCTCCTTCCAGCCCCAGGGAAACATTATTTTGCTTTCTTTATGAATTTTCTTAATTAGTTAATTTGGAAAGTTCATATAATGGACCCATGTTATGTAATCTGCTCACCTATAAATTCTGTTTCATTGTATGTCGTTCTTTTTAAAATTTTTTTATTAATTTATTCTTGTTACATCTCAATGGTTATCCCATCCCTTGTACCTTCCCATTCTTCCCTCCCTCCCATTTTCCCCTTACTCCCCTCCCATATGACTGTGACTGAGGGGGACTTCCTCCCCCTGTATATGCTCATAGGGTATCAAGTCTCTTCTTGGTGACCTGCTATCCTTCCTCTGAGTGCCACCAGGTCTCCCCATCCAGGGGACATGGTCAAATGTGAGGCACCAGAGTACATGTGAAAGTCATATAGGTCTTGTGATGAAAATAGACCAGTAGTTCACATGACCATGAGTTGAGCAACTAACAATTAACTTGTATTACTTAATTATCCTAGCTAGCCTACAATAGCACCTTATTGATGTATCTTTATTCTCAATATTTATTGGATTTAATAAAATATCTCTTTAAGCATATCATGCATTTGACCCAAATTAATCATTTTGTCATTCTTGCCTACTCTAGTCTACTTCCTACATTTCCATTTTCATCTCTCTCTCTCTCTCTCTCTCTCTCTCTCTCTCTCTCTCTCTCTCTCACACACACACACACACACACACACACACACACACACACACAATCTTGAATCCATAACTGAGAGAAAAATGATATTTTCTCTTTCTATGTCTGGTTTGTTTCATGTAACATAATGATCTCAAGTTGCATCCTCTTTCAAGGATATTAAGTAACTGTATTCTTCTTTATCCAATTGCACCCTAATGTATACACATAACACTTTTTTATCTGTTCAGTGGATGATGGGTACCTAGTCACCACAACAGTATTGTGAACACTGTTATCTTCTCCAATATGTGCTTGTATTAGTTGACTAGATCAGGAAGATATACCATAGACACATGGTCAGTATGTTCCTTTTACCTTATTGTTTTTGTAACAAATATTCCATCAGGGCATGGGAGTCAGGTATGCTGGGGTCCACCATAGCTGAGGTGTCCACATTTATTTTATGTTTCTATTGTTGCAGTAGAAAGGCTCTCTGGGAGCAGATTTCTGACATTATCTTAGTTGCACTTACTTGGATCCTTGTAACAAGCTTGAGGTTTTTAATAGTCCCTATTATTTGTCGTTAAGCACTTGCTGAATATTGTGCAAATATATGTTGTATGTATGTCAGAGCTGGGGTTACAGGTGGCAGCAAGATGTCGTGTGTGCTTGGAAGTAAACTCAAATACTCTGTAAGAACCTTATCTGCCCAGCAGTCTTCCCACCCTGTAAGAATATTATTGGCACTGGTTTTGGCAATGAGTTTTTAAAATTGGCCTCAGAAGCATTGATACGAAAACAAAATCAGACAAAAGGCTTTGTGAAAGAATAACAGAGGACTACTACCACATAGATAATAGAGGTTTATATCTAAAAGATGTAAGACAATGATAAAAAGATTAGTATCTGAAGGAGGTAAGGTAATGCTAAGATATCAGACAGCCTGCTGAAAAATATAAAAAGGACAATGGGGCATTCCCCAAAGAAAGATATTTATTATATCAATGGGTATATAAACTTATTTTTCTCAGTTTCTATTAGTTCTTTGAAAATTTCATAAAATGCATTTTTACCACATTCACCCCTCTCCCCACTCCTCCAAATCCACTGCCTTCCTTACCCCAAACTCATCAATAACATATGTTCATGGACCTGTGGCCTTCCACTGGAACATTGCCGACCTTCTAAGAACGTATTCTGTCACATGTGGTAATATAGGTAAACTGAAAGAGATGGACTTTAGTAAAATGAGCCCCAAACCAGAAAATCACTATAAGCATCTCCACTATTAAAAACAATGACATCATGAAATTAAAAAAATGGATAGAACTAAAAAAGATCATCCTGAGTGAGGTAACCCAGACCCAGACAGAAAAACCTGGTATATATTCACATAAGTGGATAGTAGCCAGAAATTACAGGATAGCTGTGCTACAATCCACAGACATAAAGAAGCTAAATAAAAAGGAGAGCCGAAGGGGACACTAGAATCTTACTTAGAAGGGGAGATAGAAGAGACATAGAGGGGTGGGTGGAGGGAAGAAACCGGGTAGAGGAGGGGATGTGGAGGAGAACATGAGAGATAAAGTGGGGGATGAACTAGAAAGCTGGGACAATGGAAACTTCCAGGAATGAATGAGGGTGACCATACCTACAAGTCCTAGCAAAGGGGGGATATGGAGCTGAATGGGCCATCTCCTGTAACCAGAAATGACTTCCAATGAACAGAGTGGGACACCAACCCAGCCACAAAAGTTTAGACCCATAACTTGTTCTGCCAACAAGATATGCAGAGGTAAAGATGGAGCAGAAATTGAGGGAATGACCAACTGATAACTGGCCCAGCTTGATGCCCATGCCATAAGAGAGAGCCTACCCATGACACTGGTACTCTGCTATACTTCTAGACAGGCATCTAGCGTAACTGTCATCTGAGAGGCTTCACTCAGCAACAGATGGAAACAGATGCAAAAAGCCGTAACCAAACATTAGACAGAGCTTGGCCAATTAAATGGAAGAGGGGAGGAAGGATTGAAGGAGCCAGAGAGGTCCCGGGTAACACAAGAAAACAAAACAAACTATTCTGAGCACATAGGGGGTCTACAGAGACTGAACCACCAACCAGAGAGCATACATGGGACAGACCCACATACATGGGACAGACCCACGCCCTCTGCACATATGCAACAGTTGTGAAGCTGGGTCTGCATGTGGCTGTCTCCGACTCATTTGCCCTCCTTTGGATCCCTTTACTCTAACTGGGCTGCCTTGCCTAGCCACAATAGGAGAATACGCACTTAGCCTTACTAAAACTTGATATGCCAAGACAGGTTGATATCCATGGGAGGCCTCCCTTTTTCAGACCCTTTTCTGAAGAGAAAGGGAGGACAGGAAGGTGCCAGGGAGGTAAGGTGAGAAGGAGGCACTTGGAGGGGAGGATGGAGGGGAAACTGTGAATGGGATGTAAAATAAATAAATTAATAAAAAGAAAAGCTAGAGCCAAGCTGAGTATTGTGGTGTATGCTTTTAACCCAGCACTTGGGAGGCAGAGGTAGGCAAATCTCTGTGAATTTGAGGCCAAGTTGGTCTACAGAGTAAGCTCCAGGACAGGCAGGACTGCACAGAGAAACCCTGTCTCAAAAAAACAACAAAAAAGTTAGACTCATCAATATTTATTATCATTTATAATATTTGATATTGCTAATTTCTTCCATTGTCTTTTAAGTATTTCTCTTCCCAAGAGTTCAATTTTTGTACTTTTCAGAGCCTCTTCTTAATTTGCTATATTACAGATCATATGTTTGTGTTATAATTCCCTAATTTTTATGTTTCTTTGCTGACACTTACCTTTTATTTTGATTGCGCTTATTTTGTGTTTTTTTTTCCCAATTACTTTAAATGGCTATTTAAATCACTGCCAAGGTTTCTTTTTACAGCTGTGCTTACGTAAAGGCAGTTTCTTGACACAGCTGTTGATGCATCACTGCAATTTTCACAGGAAAAAAAAACCCACTTCTTCAAAGTCCAGTGTGTTTGGTGTGTCTGTCGTCAGTGAGATACATTGAAATAAACCAGGTTCTATCACAGAAATGCAATGTTGGGAAATTGGTTAATCTATCCAACACCAAAACAAACCACAGAAGGAGTGAAAGGATTTATGTGAAAGGGGGATCGATTGGGGAAAAATACGAGGATATCAGCAAGTATCCGAGAAGTAGACAGGGGTACAAAAGCTTAATTTGGAAATCTTAAGTCAAATACGTCCTAGCTGTGCAAATAAAGGCATAGGTAATTAGGAAGAAACAAAAGAGCACTAATGGGCCCTCGCCCCTGCGTCTTGTGTATACAAGAAGTGACCGAGAGGAAAAATTCTCCAGAGGCCACACTGCACTCTATCAGAGTTCCCATGACACTGTGGTTGTGTTATTAGGGGAATAAGGCCCACGGACAAAACATAAATTCATTCCGCTCAGCAAGCAAGCAGTGTGCCCAAGGGTTATTCTCGCTGATATTTCAGAGAGATTTAGAAACCAAGGTAAGTCATATTGCATTTAGACAAAGAAAAAATATTAAGGGGGGACAGAGAAAGGGCTTCTGCCCAGATAGGATGAAGAGATGGAGGCATGGTGAATGTGTAAGCTCCAGATGCAGAAAAATATACATGCTCACGCAACCTCCAAGGAGGTTCCCTACATACACTTTTTGGTGTGACCATTCAAATTCTCACATGTAAAACTAAGGAAAAATACGGAGATGGCTTTGCACCAATATGTCTGTTTACACATGTCAGAACTCCAAGAAAAGACACATGAACTCTGTTTTCAAGGTGCATCAAGGGGGTTCCCAAACTACGTATTTGAATTAGGGAATTTATGTATAAGTGAATCACGAAGCATGGTCTCTTACAGTAGATGTTTATGAAACAGGACCTAGAAAAAAAAGCTGAGAGGAGGCATAGACTCTATGATAGACAGTTGGTCATAGGGTTGCAGAATTAGGTATGGAAAAGAAAGTCCATATGGCTATTTTTTCTGTGCTTCTGAGTGGACACGTGGATGTGTGGGAACATGATGTCTTCTTGAGAGGTCCACGGCATAGGTTCTTCCTATGGTTTGTAGCCTCAGCGTTGCTCTGTTTCTGCTCCACAGAACCACTGCCACAGACCTGGACACCAGTCAGTTAAGACTCACCAGCCTACTGAGTCTTACTAAGGTCACTGAAATGACCACAGATTCCTTTTTCACATATTGATTAGTCAGTGTGCTTCCATTTTCCCTGCTTTGATCTGACTCTTTATCTACAACCAAATGCCTTTTCTTCTTTACCTGGGATGCTTTTTTTTTTTTTTTTTTTTTTTTTTTTTTTTTTTTTTTTTTTTTTTTCTTTTTTTTTTTTTTTTTTTTTTTTTTTTTTTTTTTTTTTTTTTTTTTTGTTTTTTTTTTTTTTTTTTTTTTTTTTTTTTTTTTTTTTTTTTTTTTTTCTTTTTTTTTTTTTTTTTTTTTTTTTTTTTTTTTTTTTTTTTTTTTTTTGATGTGGGGAATACTTCAGAATAGATAGGTCGGTTGGCAAAGAGCTTGCCTTGTAAGCACGTGGAACTGAATTTGATCTTCCACAGCCGACATAAATAGCTGGGCATTTTTGGCACACAGCTACAATACTAGGGCTGGGGAGGCAGAGACAGGTGGAGCCCTGGGATCTGTTCACCAACCAGCTGTGCTAACTAGGTGAGCTCTAGGTCAATATGAGAATTTGTATTAAAATAAAAATAAATTTAAGATAAAATAAAATAAAAAATAATAGATGGCACCTGAGGAAAAAAGATCTGAGGCTTACGTATGTACATACATTCATGCCCACCATCACATATACACACAAATTTGTGTACATTAGTGTGCACCCATAGGCATTCATTCCCATCCCCAAAATTCCAGTCTCTATCTCAGACTTTGTCTTAACCCTTTCTGTTCTTCACAGTGTTAAGTGCATACATCCATCATAATATTTTCAGTACAAGTTAAAAATACTCTGTTTGGAGTTTTATTTTTTTCTTGACACAAAATGGTATCTGAAGGGAGTGTATGGTCAGTTTTACTGAAATTTGTCTTCAGATTGCCTGATTGACACCTGCACTTGTAGAATCCCTGTGCACACATGATGGATTCAATTGTGAAAATGTTTTCACAACTGTACTACTGTGCATGCTTGCAGCAAATGAAAAATAGAACTATAACTTTGTATCAGATAGCTTCATATTCCAAAAGTTAAGAATGTTAGTTTTCTTTTCCTCAGTGTCAGCATCCTAGAAGACACACATGCTCCCCCACCCACATACTCACATGCACATACACATGGACACACTTTCTCAAATTGTAAATTACTTTTCATTTCTGCTATGTCTCATAGACTTTAAATAGGCACCTCTATGAATGCATATTATATTCGTATGTTTAGAATAAGAGGCATTGGTGTGCTTAACATTTTTATAAATCCAAAGATAGAATTCTATTTTGTATTTTATTTGGAAAATTTTCATGCAATATATTTTTGCCAATTTCATTCCTTTCTCTCATCCCTCCAAGACTCACTTTACCCACATCAACCATACCCCAAAGGCAGGTTATATTCATAAACATATCTGGTAGACAATTTCAATTTTTCAAGGGCCAAGTCTTGTTAAAAATGAATATATTCTTTGTGTACAACTATACATAACATGGTCAATTACTTCCACATTATTAGTTCAATGGTTTTTGTAAATGAGTGTGCAGCAATGAGCCTCATGCTTGTTTCCCTAAGTTTAATTTATTACTTGTTCAGAATTTAGTATAAACTCAATATACATTTAACATGGCCCTGAGATAGAATCAGGGAAAGAACTAAGCAGAAATATCTAGATACTTCTCTTTTTTTTGATGTACATAAGGTTGAAATATATCGGGGAATTGTGTAGCTCTCTCTTTCAATAGCTAGTCCATATCTGGACAGTTTCTTTACTGGATGCATTTATTTATTCAAAATAACCAAATGAAAGTCTTTTCTATACTAAGACAATCTTTTAATTCATGTTTTTATCATAGCCCCAAGAGAGATCTAGAGAGAGAGCAAAAATTATCTTTGTCAAGTACTATTTTTCCCCCGCATTATCTTCATTTACTTTCTAAACCTGGTAAGATTTTGTAATAGAGTTATACTGGACATGAATGATTTCTCCTATAATATAAATTGAAACACTTACAGCCTTATCTCTTCACTTATGAAAATATAAGGACCATGACACAACCTTTTCATGCAAACGCACAAAGGAAGGTAAGTTGTTTATTCTGCTTTCAGAACTAGACACCACACACAGGCAACATTGTACACATCACATTTTGGGGTTTTTAGCTTCCCAAATAAGGAAATGTTAAGATAACAAATGCCCGAGCAATTCTTATACATATTGAGCAGAAGCATATTAACACTATCTTGTATACCAAGTCTGGAACTTCATTTTATCCATGCATTCCTGGTCACACTGCAGTTTGCTTTTCTTCTTCTCCCTCCTCTTTGTGTCTTTGTTAATCCATGGGGTCAATGCAGTAGTGGTGGCTCTACAGTTGATGCCATATGAAATTTAGGAGACTTACACGTGAAAAACAGAGAGGATTTTACTCTTTCTACAAATACGAACAGAAGATTAAAAGGTTGCTTTTATATTTGATCAGGAATGAAGACGCAAGGCTAAGTAGACAAACAATCATACATTAAGACTTATCTGCATTAATTATAGCATCTATCTATGAGAGAGAATGACCCTGTGTAATAACACACAAGTCCATCCTTCTTTATTCCTCCTGCTGGGCATCCCAGGGCTAGAAGATGCACACCTCTGGATTGGATTTCCCTTTTGTTTTCTCTATCTCATTGCAGTCCTGGGGAATGCAACTGTTTTATTTGTGATCCAAACTGAACACAGTCTTCATGAGCCCATGTACTACTTCCTAGCCATGTTGGATTGCATTGACCTGGGTCTGACCACAGCCACCATTCCCAAAATGCTGGGCATCTTCTGGCTCCATCTCAGGGAAATATCTTTTGGAGGCTGCATTTCTCAGATGTTCTTCATCCACTTCTTCACCGTCATGGAAAGCATTATATTGTTGGCCATGGGCTTTGACCGCTACATTGCCATTTGCAAGCCTCTTCAATATACTGTTATTCTCACCAACAAAGTCATTGGTGTCATCGCAGGTATCGCTGTTCTGCGGAGCCTATACATGGTTGTTCCACTGGTGTTTCTCCTCCTGAGGCTGCCCTATTGTGGACACCACATCATCCCTCATACCTACTGTGAGCACATGGGAATTGCCCGGCTAGCTTGTGCCAGCATCAAGGTCAACATCATGTTTGGTCTCAGCAACATTGCTCTGTTATTGCTGGATGTGGTACTTATTATTCTCTCCTATGTCAGGATTCTCTATGCAGTGTTCTGCCTGCCCTCTCGGGAGGCCCGGCTCAAGGCTCTCAATACCTGTGGCTCTCACATAGGTGTTATCTTAACTTTTTTTACTCCAGCATTTTTCTCTTTCTTGACACATCGCTTTGGACATAATGTGCCCCAATATATTCACATTTTCTTGGCCAATCTCTATGTAGTTGTCCCTCCAGCCCTAAATCCTGTGATCTATGGGGTAAGGACCAAGCAGATTCGGGAGCGAGTGCTGAGGATTTTGTTCCGGAAAGATCACTAGCCAATAGCAATGTGGAGATCTTGCTCCACAATTTTTCTCATATGCTACTGAAAATGGTTATTTTTTTGTCTAGTCCATAGAAAACTGAAAAAGAGACAAAACTCTGTAGCAAAAAATGCCGTTTAAGTATGAAACAAACATCTTATTTTCCAAGGTAGTACTAGTAATACTGAAATCCTTATTTTTTTTTGTAGGCATTTCACTCATATTGTTGGCTCTTGCAGATGGCCCTCTTTGTAGGACATTTTTATCTTTTGAAGTAAATATATTGATGTTTGAGGAAATTAAGTGATCTATTCAAATATCATCCTTAGCAGGGAGTACTAATTTAGGACAAATAAAATTAAATAAAGTTAACCTGTGGTCAAGAGGTAGAGAAAGAAACCAGATGTCAGGGATTAAAGAGTAGGAGAGACTTTTAATTGAGGGGTATTTAAGACAACAGGTAGAAGTAGAAGTGGTCTTTGGAGTTTTAACTCTTGGGCTTTACTCTTGGGATTTTAGCTTTAGCCTTTTAGTTTTTAGCTCTTTGGCTCTTAGCTCTCAAGCTCTTGAATTCATCAGCAACTTGGCCTTTGGATTTTTGGACCTTGTGCTAGCAAACCTTTGGCCTTGGGTTTTTTGTCCTTTTTCTCCTGGGCTGTCAGCTGAGCTTGTGAGCCTTTTGGGTCTTCTCCATTGGCACATGAGCTTAGAAGGAAGTTCACCTGGGTGCTTTCTCTGCCTCTCTGAGCTACCAGGTTTTTTTCAAAAAAAAATTCTCCCAAATTGTGACCATTTCCTTTTCTCAGAATTTTTCAGAACTTAATACAATGCAGAATATTCCTGGTCATTGCAAAGCCATTATGGATAGATTAAGTGGCTTCTAGGATGATGATAATGGTGATAGTGATATTAACAACTCACCTCAATAAAACATGACATCAGCTTACTATAAATATTCCATATACTCAAAGATTTTATAAGAATATTCACTCATTCATTTTATTTACTAGGATCCTACTTAATTGCTAATGAGATTTTCTCATGCATATAGAAAAGCAAGCAGAGAAAGGATATTAGAAGTTAATGTAATGAAAAAAGGTGACAGTGTGGCTTTGATATAGCATAGAATATACACTCATAGGTAGTTAGGGTTTTTTAGCAAATAATTTTTATGATATGTTTGATACAAATGACATGATCCATGATAATCACACACATATTACAATATTTACATGTACACTGATTCTACACACACACACACACACACACACACACACACACACACACACACACACAGTTTTCATGCTCCACATATGATATTTTTTGAACAGTAGAATTATGAAGAGAGTGTATTGGGTAATAACCTTCATAGGAAAATAAGAAATGGTAAGTTTGACAGTGGTATGTGTAAATGCTTAATTTTGAAGATTTAGAAGGTCTCAGTACAGATTGAGGGAGGGCACATGAAGTCCCACCCCATGCTGGAGCTACTGGCAAATGATTGCTCCGAGAGGAGGGAGAGTACAGCTTCCATGAGGGACGTGGTTCCTGAAATACAACCCATGCTCCAGTATGCGGCCCTACGCCCACGCACGTGTAAGCAGCACTAGGAGGAGTCTTAGAGAGGAAACACGAAGTAGGCAACAAAAATGGGTGAGAGCAATTGAGAAATGGGGCTCAGAACTAAACAGAGAGTTCTCAACAGAGGAATATCAAATGGCTGAGAAACACTTAAAAAAATGCTCCGCCTCCTTAGTCATCAGAGAAATGCAAATCAAAATGACACTGAGATTCCATCTTGCACCCATCAGAATGGCTAAGGTCAAAAACTCAAGTGACACCACATTTTGGCGAGGATGTGGAGAGAGAGGAACACTCCTTCATTGCTGGTGGGAATGCAAAAAAGTACAGCCACTTTGGAAATCTATCTGGCACTTTCTCAGAAAAATGGGAATAGGGCTTCCTCAAGACCCAGCTATTCCACTCCTTGGAATATACCCAAAAAATGCTCTACCATACAACAGGGACATATACTTTACCATGTTCATAGCTGCCTTATTCATAATAGTCAGAACATGGAAACAGACTAAGTGTTCCTCAGTAGAAGAATGGATAAAGAAAGTGTGGTACATTCACACTATGGAATACTACTCAGCTATTAAAAACAAGGAATTCCCAAAATTTGTGGACAAATGGATTGAACTAGAAATTATCATAATGAGTGAGTTCACCCAGAAGCAAAAAGAGACAAATGGTATATACTCACTTATATCGAGACACTAGCCCAAGGGGTATGTCCCATGAAAGGCTTTTACTTACCAGGAAAGCGGGTCAGAGGGGAGGACATCCTATTGGGACTCTAGATGAGAGAAGCATGGGAGAATGGGGAAATAGAAGGATCCAGAGGGTCCTGGAAACCTACAAGAAGAACATTATGATGGGCAGATATGCGTCCTAGGGTCCTGCTCAAACTATGGCACCAGCCAAGGAAAACATAGGAAGTAACCTTTAAACCCCTACCCAGACCTAGCCAATGGACAGGAAATTCTCCACCGTTGAGTGGAGAGTGAGGTCTGACTTTCATACAAACTCTGGTGCCCCATATTTGACCATGTCCCCTGGATGGGGAGGCCTGATGGCACTCAGAGGAAGGATAACAGGTCACCAAGAAGAGACTTGATACCCTATGAGCATATACAGGGGGAGGAGGTCCCCCTCAGTCACAGACATAGGGGAGGGGAGTAGGGAGAAGCAGGAGGGAGGGAGGAATGGGAGGATACAAGGGATGGACTAACAATTGAGATGTAATATGAATAAATTAATTTAAAAAAAGAAAAAAATGGATGAGAGGATAGAAGAGGAATTACACTGGATTTAATGGGACATGTATTTGACTAAAACATGTTATATGTATGTATAAATTTCTCAAACAATAAAAACAAACACCAGGAAGGAAAAAACCTTAAACTTACACAAATGTTTTAGGAAGTATAATGTAGAAATAAAAATTAAGATTGAAAATTACTTTGGAGAAAGATGAGTTTATGGAAAAGGCTTTAAAAATATGCATTGTTATAATCAGGACTGAATTACTCAGCAGATGCATACCTGATGTTATAGTAGTTGTGTTCATGAACACAGGATCTGCACAAGGCTGGGCTCATTAACACCCTGCCATGGGGAAGTGGCCTGAACTCCCCACCTTCGTCTGAGAACATACAGCCAGATAATGATAGCTAGTAGGGACTAGAGAGCTGGGACTTAGGAAACCTAACTCTTCCTTGGGTATCAACAGTCATTTAATGGTCACTGGGAGAGGAAGAGATGTTGCTACTGGTAAGGAGTCCAGGCTCTTGCAAGTTATCCCTCGCCCTGGACCCTGTGACAAACATTAATAAAATGCTGTGGGTCACAAAAGAAAATGGAAAAGAAAGCAATAAAGACATGAAAATAGAAAAAGGAATCAGTGAGAGTGGAAATGGAAAAAAACAGGGCAGTAGAAGGGGGAATATGGTACAAATTCATTATATACATAAATAATAGCATCATATGAAATCTATTATTATGATAATCAATATAAAAGTAGACAAGCAAAAAATAGATCACTTGAAAATGCCAAAAGAGATTCTGCAGAGTCTATAATTGGTGTGTCAAGGGAAGAATAAAGCAACATTTATAAATACCACATTGAATTTAGCTGATGTCCTCTCCCATTTAATTAATTTATTTCCTTATTATTTTTATTTTCAAAATGTTTAGTGTGTAAACAATGTTACACACGGTGAAGGTATACAGAGTGATCACTTGGTACATGTGTATGTTGTTAAGTTGATGAGCATATCCATCAAAATTTATATTCATTGATTTCTATATACACTGGTCCTATAAAGGAAGGTTTTTTTGTCCTTTGATCAGTATCCTCACATTTGCTTTATTTTCAGCTGCGGGTAAACACTGTTCTGCTTTTTGCTTAATGAGGTAAACAGTCTTACATTTTACAGGTAAATGAGATCATATTATATAATTTAACATGCTAAAAGCTGCAGTAACGTTTGGTAAGTCAGCATAATCTAGCCAGTTCTGACTTATACCATGCCTATATCCTCATAGCTGCCCAAATCTCCTTTTGTTCTCTCTCTCCTCTCTATATGTATATACACATGTCTCTGTGTGCGCATGTATGTATGTATGTACACACAAACAAATACACACACACACACACACACACACACACACACACACACACACATGAATAAAATGGGATGGCTTTTCAGATCCCAGATAATCCAAAGTCCTGAGTTCATCATGAAGTAAAAAAATGTTTGCTTGAAAAATGGCTCAATCATGAGAGAATTTAACCACCCTAGATAACAAGACAGAGAATCACATCAGCTCAGATATTCTTGTGGGATAAACAGCAACACAGTAATTAGATATTAAAGAAGTTAAAAATGATACAGTTATCCAAGTTTGGGAGTTGAAATCCCAAAAGATCCTTTTCAGGAATACTTTTTATGCCTAGAAGTCTGTGAGAATTACACATTGTCCTTGTGATCGGATATCAAGAAACCCCAGGGGAGCAACTGCTCTTGGTCAGGGAGGAAGACCTTAAATTCCAGTATAAAATTGAACCTCAGTTTGACAACTTTTGAGCAGTTATTATGACCACAGATTCTGTCGACAGTACTTCTGTTTGAAGTTGGTGAGTTTGGTACCAACTTGGCTACAGTGTGAGTTTGGCTATTACATTGATAAGGCTTGAAGAAAGATCTACTGATTTAATCCCTTCATTATTTGTATATAATTAAAATACTAATTTGGAGATAATAAAATATTTATATTCTTATTTCTAGCTGGTAGAATTTAAGTAGATTCTGGTCAGTTTAGTGTTTTCTCCCCTTGATTTCTTTTACAATAAATGCTTTGAACAATGAAAGTCTTAAAGAATCCTAGATAAGTGTACTGTTGCATTTGCTGCAATATTGTTGAATTTCTCTTTCTATGACTTTCTCTTTTCTGCTATCTTTTCTCTTTACTCTCCCTTTCCTTTTGTTACTATTCTTCTTTCTTAACTCTATCTTTTAGACCAGTTTTACTGAAATTTATTATGTTTCTGGTCATTTGAGAATATTTTATTTAACATTGAGAGTGGTATTATTTTTTCAAATCATACCTTTTTTCCCTGTTTAACTCCTTGTAACTCATGTGGAAGAACAGAAGAAATTCAAATCTGCCCAGTCCCAAGTACTTGTACATAACGTCTGAAAAGCATACACTGGATTTTCCATCCTGATTTGTGTCTATGTGTATTCATGTTTATGTGTGTATTGGCTCTTGAATTACATTCTTCCAAATTATTCTGTGATTTCATTACTTAATTATAACTTGCAGCTTGGCAGTGGTAGAACACACCTTTACCCCAGCACTGAAGAAGCAGAGACATGCAAATCTCTGAGTTTGAGGCCAGGCTGTTCTACAGAATGAGTTCTAGGATTGCCAGGGCCGTTATACAGAGAGACCATAGCTAAAAAACAAAAAGCCACAGTAATAATTATAATAAGTAGACAAAACCCACAACAACTGAAAATATGAGTTTTATTTTAATCATAGCTTCTTTTCATCCCATAATGACATTAACTCCTTCTCTGTTCTAAAGCCTACTCTCCATTTAACGAGTAATGAAAAATGTACTTTTGTTATTGTTTACGTATTGGGGACTGAACCCAGGAACGTATAACATACTGGGCAAGATCTATACTATTGAGCCAATAGTATATGTATACCAGTACAACGTCTATCCCTCAAAGATATATTTATAGCTACTCTTCTGCTGGTCTATTTTGCATGGGTTAGGTGGGCAAATCTTACTTGAGATGATAGACCGAGATATCAGGTTTCCCTTAGACACCGTCAGTCTGAGAGCTCGGTGGCTGCTCCAACTGAGGTCTGCTCATTATTGCATGAAGGAGCAACTCTGGAGCAACATTGGAGAATAATCGATTAAACATGTCTCAAAGTTATTTTTTGTCTTTGTTTTTTATTATGCATATTGCTGAAATCTAATTTTAATATTTTTTTAGAAGTTCATATATATGTGATGTATTTACATAATTTTTCTCCACCTACTCCTCTTTCTAGCCCTCCAGGGGCCTTCCATTCTTCCTCAATTTGCAGAAAAATTTTTAATTATTATTGTTGTATATATATATATATGTTAAATATGCTATTTAATATAAACTTATAATTACAAGGTGTTGATTCCATTTACTGCAGCCTTTATGCACACATTTTCACACAGTTTCCATGTTTTTGTCATTAATTTTAAGTTTTAATGAAGATCTCCTAGGAAGTTCTCAGCAGGAGACATGCCAAAGGAGACTGTTTATGGCAATCCTTTCCTATTTCTTTTCTGGGTCTATTTCTCTCCTACTCAGATGCCCCCTGAACTGTCTAGCAAGTATGGTAGATTTGGCAAGTCTCATGCATCATCTGTTTTCTTTCTTTGTACAATCCTGTTGGTTTTGGTATCATAATGTTGAGAAAATAATCATGAATGCTAAAAATAACTCAACATTGTAAAGAGTGAGTTGTCTCAGATTTTAGAAAATGCACCACTGAGGGACCCTTTTCATTGGTGTCACACTGACATAGCTCACACAATAGTAAAACAAGCATGCTTTTTTGTGAAGATAAGCTATACACAAAGTAGTCCATAAATTAACTTTTAATTTTTCATTCTGGTTAATTGTTATGGTCAGCTGCTTCCTAAACTCTATCTAGTATAATTTCAACAATATCTCTGTGTTACATGGTGCTTACTAATGGTGTCCTTGTCATGAAAGCTTCTGATAAGTCTCATCTCTTCATCTACCCATGAACCCTCTTATGAGAATTTGTTTACTTTCTTGTTTCTCTGTCCTCAGATACCAGATATATTGAAAGATTCTGTTTTTATTCTTATAACACAATGACTTTTAATTAAGAATTAATAATATATTCAATCTTCTATCAGCAGATATATTTTGGATGGCAGCTATGTTCCAGATGTAGTAATGGAAATAGCGATTAATGAAACCACCCTTTTCCAATTCTACATGAAGCTCATAAGCAGATGGGGATTCTGGGCTGATTAAATGGTCACAGAAAATGTTCTGTAGAAGAATAAGAGAGCTCAAGGAGAATATTAGAAGCAAATGCTTCCATGTCATAAAGGCCTTTCTGGGACTGAGTTATACAGTGCCGTCTGCAGGACCGACAGGAGGATATAACTGATTCCTCTTTTCTGTTCCTTAATCCTAGATTGGATCCCTTCAATACATTTTCATATATAGAGATTTTATTTTTCTATTTCTTCTCAAAAAGCCATCCTCTCTTGTTCTTATGAATTTTTGACTTTGACTTCCTATGCTCTCAAGCTTGTGCACATCACACAACATCCTGATTTCCTTGACTCATAGAAAGAATGCTGCTTTAGCCCATTCAAGGGTCTACCCTTTATAGATTATCATCACAAAGCCATTTATCTTCACATTTATTAATGTGCCTTCATGATAAAGGTCCTGGGGAGTAGGATTGGAGGGAATATATTTCAGATGAATGTAAACAGACCATAACTGCCAGATACACGAGAAGTAATGCGAAGCATGCAGGAATAACTTAGGAAAAAAAATCTCGTGGTGCTGGTTATGATGAGAAATGCAGCACAAGAAACAAGTGAAGGATGGAGAACTTGTACTGTAACACAAGTCCAGGGGACCCTTTGAGAAGAGCCCTTGTACCATCCAGATGCCATAAAGGTTGGAGGTATTCCTCTCTGTGGCAAATGTGAGGGGATTTCATTAATTCAGGAACTATACTGTTTCTTGTCTTCCTTTTGAGTAACAAATGATATAGTGTCTTAAACTTCAAATCATTTTATAGAATTATTATTTTAACAACTGTTGCATTCTCACGGTAACAACGATGACAGCAATAGAAATATCATCCACTATTTCCCACTTGGGAACCAAGTTTTATATATCAGTTATGGATTATTTTAAAAGGAAGTAAGCATACAGTATTGCTTTGAGGATAAAGGGCATAAGTGAAAGTTCAGGGTTAGAGCTTTAAGGCTGTGTCAGTCTCCCAAAAAGTGGTAACTTCATAGCTAAGACCAACTATGTTGCATTGAGTTTTGAGAAACCATGACCTCCTAAGCGAAGGTCCTTTTTTCAAAGATCAAAACAAATATCTTCACCCATTGGTGACAAAATTAAAAGTAACAACACAAATCTAGCAAAAGCAAAAGAGTTAAGATAGTTTTGAAGAAAACTGAAAATTGCATGTGTATATATAATTCATTTTATTCAAATCCACCTTCTTTCTCTCCACCCCCCCACCCCCCGCTTCCTCCTTTATCCTCCCCACCGCTTTCCTCTCTCAATTTCATGTGCCGTTTTTAAACACTACATTTTAAAACCACTATGTGCTTTAGAGTCCACATCGTGATGGCTGTAGATCCATGGTGCAGGAGCATCTACTGAAAGATGGACAGCTTTTTCTGGGTCACATCCTTGACAAAACTGACTCTCTGGTCCCTAGCAGCCATGGTTCCCATCTCAGGGTGTATTTCAGGTGCCTCTCCTATGTGCACAGTGGGATTTTGATTGGCTTGACTTTGTGCAGGCCTTGTGAAAGCAGGCACATTCTCTGTGAGTTTACGTGTACAGTGATGTTGCCACGTCTGGCAAATGCTTTTTTCTTGCAGACATCTTCTACCTCTGGCTCTTACACACGCTCTGAATCTTCCTCTGCAATGATCTATGAGACTTGGGAGGGAGAAGGGGCATAATATGGATGGTTTACTTAGATCTAGGAAGCCCATAGTCTCTTCTTCTCTGCATATTAACCAGTTGTGAGTCTATGTACTAATCACCTTCTACTGTTAAAAAAAAAAAAACAAAACCAAAAAACTTCTGTGGTGTTACAAGATAAATCAATGTATATAAAAAGATAAGAACTTAGGGGGTACTTTTTACTATGTTTATTTAGCATTAAGTTTTTCTAAAGGGCTTATCACTTGGCCAGAGGTTTTGGGCACATGCCCCTGAAGGTGGAGTAATAGGTGCTTGTGAGCTGCCTTATGTGAGTGGTGGGAAACAAACTTGGGTCCTCTGGAAGAACACTAGTCACTCTTAATCACTAAGTCATTTCTTTAGCTTCTGAAGCAGGCTTTAGATCCAATGGGAAAATGGTTGGTTACTTCCAGAACATTCACGCTTTATTGTACCACTAGGCATATCTTATCCAGTCCTTTGTTACTGTAGCTTAATTATTGTTGATTATTTTTTCTCTCTCATAGTATGCATAACATCTGTCAGTATTATGAAAATTATCCAAGAGGGATAAAGCTTCAAGGTCAGTATCAGTTTGATTTCTTCATGTTATATTAGTCAAATATGTGATGTCTTCAGCAATAGTATCTTTTCATCATGTTCTAGAGAATTACAAAATATGATGGCAATATCCTGTAAGCAACAACTCAAAAAGAGGCAGCCCATATATGGCTTTTATTTGATAGCCTATGTTGTTTGGAGTAACATTGTCTCCTGATTATAGTTATGTACAGGCAAGTTTAGGAGCAGGAAAGAGTTCCATTGATTATGTGGAAATGGCCTATCACATATATTTTTACTCATATTCCTAGTTAAATAAGTGACATTAGAAGGATTTTTTGAAAGCTAGAGTATTATCTGTAGTGATCTTGCAATCATTTTCAGTCAGATAACACTTCCCCACAATTTATACTTATATACTTCAAAATATTGTAGCTTTATATAGAAGCCTTTGTGAGCTGGCTAAGTTATCTTCCCACTAGATTTGGTTTATATGAAGACAAAACTTAATATTGATTACCTAGAACAGAATATATATATATACATTCACCTTTATTTTCCATTTACATCAATGAAAAAAAGGAGAGGAAATATGAAGGAAAACACATTTCTGCATTTCATGAGAAGACACACTAATGGCATCCTTTTTGTTCTTACTCATTAGTACTGCTGATGACGTGTTGTCAAGTTCTATGTAGATTCCTTCAAATGAGTCTGCCCATGAGAGGCTCCTGACAGCATGTCACCAGGCAACAGTTCATGGATTCACCCTTCATCCTTCCTGCTCTTGGGAATCCCAGGATTGGAAGAGTTGCAGTTCTGGCTTGCTTTGCCATTTGGTACAGTCTATCTTATTGCTGTCCTGGGGAATGTCATCATTCTCTTTGTGATCCAGCTTGAACGCAGCCTTCACCAGCCTATGTTCTACTTATTGGCCATGCTGGCTTTGACCGACTTGGGCCTGTCTACGGCAACCATTCCCAGAGCACTGGGCATATTCTGGTTTGGATTCCGTAAGATCGCCTTTAGGGACTGTGTAGCTCAAATGTTCTTCATACATCTGTTTACAGGCATCGAAACATTCATGCTTGTGGCCATGGCCTTTGACCGCTACATTGCCATTTGTAACCCTCTCCGATACAACACAATCCTCACCAACAGAATGATTTGTATTATTTCTGGAGTTGGACTATTCAAAAACTTCATTTTGGTTTTTCCACTTGTATTTCTCATTCTAAGGCTTTCATTTTGTGGACACAATGTCATACCCCACACATACTGTGAGCACATGGGAATTGCCCGGCTGGCATGTGTCAGCATCAAGGTTAATGTATTATTTGGATTAATACTCATATCTATGATACTTCTGGATGTTATCTTGATTGCTATATCCTATGTAAAAATTCTTCATGCTGTGTTCAAACTCCCATCCTGGGAAGCCAGGCTCAAAGCTCTTAATACCTGTGGTTCCCATGTAGGTGTGATCTTGGCTTTCTTCACTCCAGCCTTTTTCTCCTTTTTGACTCATCGATTTGGACACAATATTCCACGGTATTTCCATATCCTCCTTGCTAACTTATATGTGATTGTTCCCCCTGCTCTTAACCCACTTATTTACGGGGTGAGAACCAAGCAGATCCGAGATCGTGTGGTGATATTTTTTTGTAAGGAAGGTTGACTGTGAACCTCCTTGTTTTTTCCTTCATAAAGAGGAGAACTTATGTGTAAGAAAGCCTTTACAAAATATTATGCTAAACACACAAGATTCTTGTACTCATGGGCAGTAAAGAAGATAAATATTATACCAAATATTTGTTCCAATCTTAATAAAATATTATTGATTTGTAAATGAGCTTCCTTTCTATAGTAGACATTAAAATCTTATTTCAAGAATAAAGCAGCTTCTGTACTATTTTGCCATACTTTCCCATTGGTTATGGTGGAGAGGTTTGCTGATGCAAATGTCTATCATGGCGGCACTCTTCCAGATGTGGGTTCCAGGAGTCCTGATCAGAGAAATCAATAATAATTCAAATTACTTTAATGACAAAATTGGCTCCCATCAATATGTAATGATGGAAAAGAAAATATTGAATTAAGTCTCACAGCATCACTCTACAATCTATTCTCACAACTTTTGAAAAAACAGCTTCTGTAATTACATTGTGTCAAATATGCAGAGAATCTTCACTTTACATCCAAGTAAGAAGGAATTCTCCTAGGTAACAAAAAATTATACAATAAGTAAATAAATAATAAAAACAAATAAGTAAATAATTAAAGATACAGTACTAAGGTACAGAGAAATGTTTAAAAGATAAGGAAAAAAGAAAGTAGAAAAGAAAATCCTCTAGATGTAGCAATCAGGAAGATTCCCATGCAGAGAATGAACCTCATCCCTGTACTGAAGCACCCAAATTCTACAACAATATCTTTGTCTCAGCTAATCCAGAACAAAGAGTTTACCATAATCCTTTAATTTTATTTCCTACAAAAACAAATAAACAAACAAACCAGTGTTTCAGTGAGAGAAAGAGAGAGAGAGAGAGAGAGAGAGAGAGAGAGAGAGAGAGA
>OU015752.1:120056294-120072451 GCA_907169655.1 Acomys percivali | reverse complement strand
GAGAGAGAGAGAGAGAGAGAGAGAGAGAGAGAGAGAGAGAGAGAGAGTTAGTTCACATACTAAGTGTACTTAGATTTTTTTCATATGTGTATGTGTTTAGGCATGACCACTTAAGATTGGACAATTTACCAGGAAGCATGTACCTATCTTAGCAGCCATATATTGTGTGTAGCTTTTCACTTATAGTCAAATATCAGCTGAGTAGGGCTGCTGTACATGCTTGGAGGGAAGCATATACAACCCTCAAATCACCTCCAGATTATCACAGAGACAAATTATCTAGAACTGCTTTTCAAAACATAGCAAAAGCAATAAGAGTTCATACCAAAGGGCATGTGTGTACCAGATTGATTGAGGGGCTAGCAGGCCAAACAGATGTACCTGACACGTTGGTATCCTGTATAAGTGTTCCATTAAAATTAGCTGTTAATAAATGAGAAATGTATTCTGATTCTGAAGCATTAATGATCATAAAGATATCTGGACAAGCCACCATTCAAATGGGAGAAGAATCAGAGAGCTGGATAAAATTGTTTATACACTTACTAGTTCATTCTTTACAAAATATGTTGGTATGTATGCCTTTGCTTTAGAAATGGCCATATCATTGTTGCTTTGAGAAAAAATACCATCTATTTTTGGAGTAGCTATAGCTACCAAATGGATCTCAGCATTTCAAAAGCCAAGAGTAAAAATGAGAATTCTCAGTTAGAATAATAGCTTTTGTCAAACTTCTGGAAAAGATTGTACATTGAAGTGGAAAGGGTTTTTGTTTTGTTTTGTTGTCAAGTCAGAAAAATTTTAGATTTGGTACCATGATAAGTTGATGGGTGGGTAGGCCATTCATGTATTGTGGCTTATTAACCAAATGTGAAAGTGTTGGGAGCCAAATGGGGAAGGAGACAGGAATCTTCCAACTCTGAGTTCTGAGACTGTAGAACAAAACTGGGGACCAAATTTCTATTTGCAGAACAAAATGTTTAAGAATCAGATCCAGACCAAATAGTTAAGCATTTAAGACTCTGTCTGGTCTTTTTTTCTTCTTAATCTTCTGTCTCATCCCTACTTCATGAAACTTCAGTGGCTCCTGTAGCCCATATCAACATAAAACTAGCAAGATTTCCTGACACTTAATCACTTTGTTTTCATTTTGTTTGGCTTAGATTGTTCTGTGCCTTAGATGCTTGAATCTTCATCTCTTTCATCTGAATGAGATATGATATTTGGGCTATATCAGAAACCATTATTTATTTCCATGTAAGAACAGTCATTCGAATAGTGGGATATTGACATGGATAGAAAACTAATGAGTGGGCTAGGAGTAGACTCTCCTATACAATGACACTTGGCCTGTAACAAAAACAACACACACAGTGTGCAGTACGGGAGCAGTAGACTTCTGAAAGAAACGATTTTGACTCAGCTGAAAAACTTGTAAAGGAAATTGATCCTTATTTTACACCATATATAAACATCAATCCTATACGGAACACTAACCCAAAGGTAAACCTAAGATTATACAGAACATTTCCATGGTATTGGGCTAGGGGAAGAGTTCTTCAAGAGGACACCAAGAATATTAATCCTAGTAAGAAACATTTACAGGACTTCATTGACAGCTAAATTTTGAATTACGTGAATTTACCATTAAATTAATGAAAACATAATCTGCATAGCTGATGAAGTTAAAACAAATTCATGAGAAAGACTATTAGGTAGCCCATTAAAATTGCTTTATAATTACACAGGCAGGTGACTTGATTCTAAAGATTAAAAACAAATATAAAATGGTGTCTCACTAATAAGGAAAGGCAAATGAGCAATAGCCACTGAATTCTCTTTAGTAATTAGATAAATAAGTATCACAACCACAACACACTGTATTTGTATTCAGTATAATGGCACCAACTGAGGGAACACCCATCCTCTGAGCCCCCATCAAAGCTAATGGCATTTCTTAGGATTTATAGCAATTATAAATTATCATTAAACTTGACAAACCTATAAGTAAGAAAATATTAGAAAACTGGTACTTTCTATCTGTGCTAAAGTTATATTTATAACACAGAAATTGTGCTCTGGGAAGTTATAAAATGAGTCTAAATATATCTCAAACAACATGTACAGAAACACTAAAACCTATTTTATTTATAATAGTAAAAACTGGATTAAAGTCAAATGTCTATCTAAGTGGATAATTTAGTGTATTTATTTAGTCAGTACAGACAAGAAATTACAGGTATTTGAAATCATATGAATAAATTTCACAACTCATGTTTGAGTAAAAATTTATCCCAGCATATATGTATAATGTATCTAATATAAAATTTATAAGCTTATCTTAATAAACTTGATAAAAATATTATGTTGGGAGTAATTAACTGGCAGAACATGAAGACCTATCTTGTATTAACTGTAGTTCAACTTATTTTGGGCTGAGCTGTGGTCACTAGTTCAGGACTCTCTATAAAGTGTGCACACCAACTTGTCAATATTCTTTGTGGGATGCTTCAAACATAAATACTTTGAATCATACCAATCTAGCAATTCCATAAAATAAATACTGACTCGCTTATTAAGGGGAACAAGATGTCTAAGTCATCACACCAAGATATAGGTAGTAGGCCCTGGACAGCCTCGAAGTCTCAAGTCTGGAACTCCTTGGAGCATCTGTTGAATGAAATAAATGTAGCCAGAGGGTTGAGGAGTGTTGAGAACGGAAAGAGCTCTAAAAGGGAGAGAAAAGATGGAGAGAATATGTTTTGCTTGAGGACATCTGGTAAGTTCAAGTCACTGAAAAAAACCAGAACATTTCAAGAATGATATTTGAAAGTTCGTTGTTTATATGCTTATAAAAATGTATTAAATGTGAGGCACCAGAGTATATGAGAAAGTCATATCCCACTCTCCACTCAACTGTGGAGAATGTTCTGACCATTGGCTAGATCTGGGTAGGGGTTTAAAGTTTACTGCCTGTATTGTCCTTGACTGGTGCCTTAGTTTGAGTGGGAGGGAGGGAAGAATGGGAGGATACAAGGGATGGGATAGCCATTGGGATGTAACAAGAATAAATTAATTAAAAAAATAAAAAATAAAAAATAAAAATGTATTAAGACAGCTATGTTGTACTATGTGTAGCTATGTTGTACTATGTGTAGCTGTGTTGTACTATGTTTAGCTATGTTGTACTATGTGTAGCTGTGTTGTACTATGTGTAGCTGTGTTGTACTATGTTTAGCTATGTTGTACTATGTGTAGCTATGTTGTACTATGTGTAGCTGTGTTGTACTATGTTTAGCTATGTTGTACTATGTGTAGCTGTGTTGTACTATGTTTAGCTATGTTGTACTATGTGTAGCTGTATTGTACTATGTGCATGTTGTACTCACGATTTGGAAAACAAAAATGCACATGGATAAGCAACTACTTTATGAGTAAAAACATTAGATGAGGTATAGACAAATCAAAAATGTGAAAATTGTGCTTACTATTGAGGTCCTTCTCGTAATTCACAAGAAGAACCACAGGCGAAAATGGTTGGGCATAAAAACAGATGCTTAATGTAAGGTCAATGAATGGGTAACTAAATTCATGAGGCTGAGAGTAATTGCTCTAGCGAGCTTTAGGTTTGGGGTTTCTTTGTTTGTTGTTATTGTTTATTATTGTTGTTATTGTTATTGTTATTATATTGATGTCTTTATGTTTTCATTTTACTTCCTGATTTCAGCCCCCTCCCTCCTCTCCTCCTGGTCCTGCTCTCACACCATCTTCCCACTTCCCACTTCCCCCCTCCTCAGAAAAGGGCCTCATCGCCCCTCTTGTACCAACCCATCTTGGCACATCAAGTCATATCAGGACTAAGCACAACCATCTTCCATTGAGGCCAGACAAAGCAGGCCAGGTAGGGGAAAGTGATCCAAAAGCTGGTAACAGGGGCCATGATACTGCTTGACTTGCTAGGGGACCCACATGAAGACCAAACTGCTCATCAGTTACATATGTAATGGGCATAGATCCAGTCCATGCATTCTCTTTGGTTGATGCTTCAGTCTGTGTCAGCCCTACGGGCCTACGTTAGTTGACTCTGTTGGTCTTCTTGTAGAGTTCTTGTCCCGTCTGGGTCTTCCTATCCTCCCTCCCACTCTTCCACAAGACTCCCCAAGCTCTGCCTAATGTTTGGCTGTAAGTCTCAGCACCTGTTTCAATCTGCCTGCTGGGTGGAGTCTCTCAGAAGACAGCTATGCTTTATTTCTCTCTGCAAGCATATCAGAGTATCATTAATAGTGTCAGGGGTTGGGTCTCTCCTATGGGGTGGGTCTCAGGTTGAGCCAGTCATTGGTTGGCCATTCCCTCAATCTCTGCTCCATCTTTATCCCTGAACATCTTGTAGGCAGGTAAATTTTGGGTATAGGTTTTGTGGGTGGGTTGGTGTTCTCCTCTCTCCACTGGAAGTCCTGCCTGGCTAGGAAGTGGCCACTTCAGTCTGCATGTCCTCTGCTGCTAGGAGTCTGAGCTAGTAGAGTCACCCCCATATATTCCCAGGATCCCACCCTGTCACAGGCATCCAGCTTATCCCAGAGATGCTCCCCTTCCCCAGATTCCATTCTTTCTCCCAGCCCTCTCACGTGCCATGCTCACTCTCCCTATATCAGATCTTCACTTCTGTTCACCTCCCCACACCTTCTCCCACACATTCCCTCTCTTCATCCACTTCCAATGTTTATTCTATTTCTTCTTTTGAGTGGGCTTGAAGCATCCTCCCATGGGCCCCCATTATTACTTAGCTTCCATTATGCAAATGTACCACATTTTCTCCTATGGAAAGTCATCAACTCCTGAGAACCTTAAGTTCTCTACCATATTGATGTGTCTATGAATTTATCAGACTTCCTGATCCTTATTTCCTCTCCCTGACCCCTCTCCTGTTCTCCTTTATCCTTCCTCATCATCTCTACCTCCCTTTGCCCTCTACATACCATATTTATGACTTTATTTATCAGTAATAAACACACACACATGCATGTACATGCATATATGCACTCTTCTACAAAGAGTGGAAGTGTTTATTTTGAACAGTATTTCAAACTGGTGAAGAGCTTATGATGGAATGGGCATGGAAAATGGAAAGAAAACCTCTAGAAATGTTAAACATTTTGTAGGTATTATATTTTCAGAATCAAGTTTGTGATAATAAAATATCAATAAAATTGTTGATTAAAACAAGAAATTAAGAAATACTGAAAGAATATTAAAACTACTAAAATCTCATAATAACATATTTATGCATATATATACATATGCAAATGTCAACAGAATTGACTACATACTGTGCACCAGCTCAGCTGAGCCAAATTGGAAAGAATGAAACTCTTTAAGTAAATTGTGTTAAGACTTGGGCATTCCACATGTTCTTCGTGAATCAGAAGACATCTTGTAAGAGTTGATTCTCTCCTTTCATGAAGCAGGCTCTTGGCATTGAACTCAGGTTGTCAGGCTTAGTGGCAAGTATCTTTACTCATTGGCCCATCCTCCTGGCCAGCACTTCACACATTTTCACAATGATTATTTTTATATCCATATAGTATATGTTCTATATTATGCATATGGTGAAATAATAAATGTAATAATACCAACGTTGCAGTTTTTTTCCCGGTTACAATATTATATAGTTGACAAATACAATCCTTTCTTCCCAGAGAAAGATGCATCTCTCTGAGATAGCTTATGTCAACTTTTCTCCCAAAAGATGCTTAAAACCTGTTCCCGAATCTGCTTAGTCCTAACCCCATAGATGACAGGATTCAGAGCAGGAGGAACAACAACATATAGATTAGCCAGGAGAATATGAATGTATGCAGGAACATTCCTGCCAAACCTGTGGGTCATGAAGGAGAAAAAGGCAGGAGTGAAGAAGACCAGGATGACACAGATGTGGGAGCCACATGTGTTAAGTGCCTTGAGCCTGGCATCTCGGGATGGAAGGCAAAAGACAGCTCGTAGGATCAGCATGTAGGAGACGGCAATTAGAAGCACGTCAGCAAACACCATTGATATGAGAATCAACCCAAATATCATGTTTACTTTTATATTCGCACAGGCCAGACGAGCAATCCCCATGTGTTCACAGTATGTATGAGGAATTATATGGTGTCCACAGAAAGGAAGCCTCAAAATGAGAAACACTAGAGGGATGACCAAAATGAAATTTACTCCAAACACCACCACTAGGATAAGACTGATCATTCTGTTTGTGAGAATTAGGCTGTACCGCAGAGGATTGCAGATGGCAACATAGCGGTCAAAGGCCATGGCAACCAGCACTACAGTCTCCATTGCAGTGAATATGTGGATGAAGAACATCTGGGTCACACATCCTCCAAAACTAATCTCCTGTAAATTAAACCAGAAGATGCCCAGCATCTTAGGAATTGTGGACGTAGATAGGCCCAAATCAATGGAGCCCAACATGGCCAAGAAGTAAAACATGGGCTGATGAAGACTGTGCTCATTCTTGATCACAAACAAGATAACAATGTTCCCAACCAGGGCAATCAAATATACAAAGCCAAAAGGAAAACCGATCCACACATGCATCCTTTCAAGGCCTGGAACTCCCAGCAAGAGGAAGAAAGAGGGGTGGAATTCAGTGTCATTTGAACAAGACATTCCCTCTCTGTCTTTGAAATCTGAGTGGAAACAACAAAATTCAACCATTTAAAATGTATGTATCCATGTGTTAGCCATATATGTGAACACAGACACACACACGCACACACACACACAAACACACACACATCTATTATGATGAAGGCCTTTCTTTAAATGGTGATATTTAGGTAGGCAAACAAATGGGAAAGATTTAGCTTAAATTAGTAATTAACATTGAATGTCTAAGTCATGGGATGACAATGATTTGCATTCATGAAAAATATTTACACTGAGAATTAAACCTAGGTCTGACATATGCTAGACAAAGGTCTACCACTGAGCTTCTGTCCCAGTCTATGTAAAGAATGTACTTTGTGCTGGGTGTGGTGGTGCCTGCCTTTAATCCCAGCACTTGGGAGGCAGAGGCAGGGGGAACCTATGTGAATCTGAGGACAGCCTGGTCTACAAAGCAAGTTCCAGGACAGCCAAGGCTGTACAGAGAGACCATGTACTTTGCGAATACTAGCTGTGCTGCAGCCACTTGGAACCAGTGTTCTACTCCTCTCCAGAGATATGTGGCTGATGCGAGCTAGCAGCATCATGAACAGTAAGACTTCACAGTGATATCACCACCTCAAACAGTCAAGAAGTAGCTCAGAAATCTCCATAAAATTCCCCACACCCCTACAAAAGTAATCAATATTGTCATCTCTAACCTCATTTTAATCATTTTACTTATTTTGTGGTGTTGGGGATCAAACCTAGAGTGTGGTAGATACTAGGTAGCTATTTTAGCTTTAAATAAATGGAACAACATAGATGAAGAAAGACAGGAAGGGAGGGGAAAGAACGAAGGAAGGAAGAAGGAAGAAAGAAGGAGGGAAGAAAGAGAACAATGAGTGAAGGAACCTTTGTAGACACTTGAAACACAGAATGACAGTGATGCCAATCATTTTTGGGGGTGAGGATTTAGGACACTCAATACCCTTCTAGTTGGGGGACTGGAAGGTGGATTTGTGAGGAAGTGTAAAGGAGTTTTGTTTTAATTTTCCTTGTTGTGCAGGAAGGTTATGAGATGTTTTTCTTCTCTCTCTCTCTCTCTCTCTCTCTCTCTCTCTCTCTCTCTCTCTCTTCTTTTTAGAGATAAGTAAAACTTAGATTCAAATATACAGAGGAGGTAAATGTATATTAATAATATTAATTATTTTATTATTAAGTATATAATGTACAAATATATTAACAATTAATGGTGTTGATAATAATATATTATACAAATAAATATATGTATATATCTCCAAGAAAAAATTTAAACTTTCTATTGAAATGTCTATAGATATTTATTTATTTAAAAAAATTTACTTTTACCTTTTTTTTCCCCAAAAGAAGACACAACATTGGGTGAGTGGGTAATGATTGGTGTTCCTGAGAAGAGGGAGCTAGATGATCAAAATGCATTCTATGAAATTCTCAAAGAACTAATGGGCCGGGTGTTGTGGCGCACACCTTTAATCCCTGCACTTGGGAGGCAGAGGCAGGTGGATCACTGTGAGTTCAGGGCCAGCCTGGTCTACAAAGCGAGTCTAGGACAGCCAGGGATACACACAGAGAAACCCTGTCTCAAAAAACCAAAAAAAAAAAAAAAAAAAAAAAAGAACTAATGAAAAAACTTATATTGATATAAAATAATGCCCCTTATATTAAAACTTTGTTTAATTTAATCTATGCTTTTAGATAATCTGAAACATGAAAATGAAGAAATGTAAAAGACATTACTACTTTGACTCCAATGTTCAAACACCTGCAGTGTCTATGATACATATTCTGAAACCTTCTTTTCCACAGTTCAATAGCATCGTAGACATGCCATTTATCCCTGTTTGTTAGATTTCACCTCTTTTGTTTCAGTACCTTACTATAGAGCCTAGACCTGCGCGGTGGCAGCAGCCTTGGCCATGATCTGTGGCCTCTTAGGGCAGACGGTGAAGGGCCCCCCTTTCTGGAATCATTCCGGTGTTGTCCCTGAAAGGCAAACTATATCCTTCTTTTGCAGCCTGCTTTTCACTGCCAAACTATCACCCACAGGACCATAATTCCCTAAGGATTTAAACTTCCATCTTCCTCAAAGAAAATAATTAATGTTCTGTGACTACATTTCTGAACCCTAGAATAGATGACAATCACCTTCCATTAATAGTCTGTGCTCTGATGATCCCTAGAGAGTCTCTCACTAAACTTTGTTTTCAGTGGGTAGCATTAAACCTTCGAAGATGGTTTGGATTTACAATCACAGAGCAGGATTATGTCATTTAAAATGAGTAATATACTGTGAAAAGACAGAAAATATAGAACAGTGCTTAAGCTGCAGAATGGAGCATGGATCTTAACATGAAGTGAGAAGGAAGGCTTCAAGCTCTTCTGTAACCTCTGACTGAAGGTTAACTAAGGAGAAATGGTCACACAGTACACATCTAGGACATGGGAGAGGTTATGCACAACATGGAAGTAGCAAACTTTCAGCTTCCCTCCTTCGTAAAGAATTTATGCAAAGGAATCTATCACCCCTCCCCTGGCATGCAAATACAGCATGACTCAAAATTAGAATCCTTATTCTGCTATGCCAGAATTTAGAGGAGTCCTTCTTTATTGTGGTAGCAAAGATTCTTATCCTTTTAATTTATAGCAACATAAATTAGGTCCCCAGCATCCAGTGATGACATAGGTAAGTTGGTGTAAACAGCATGACAGAATGATTTCTGTGAAGAGTTTGGAAATTCTTTCACATATAAATGTCATGGATTAGAAAATGTGATACAATAAAGTGAAGAACGGGAGAGTAAGAGTGTTAAGACACCCACAGCATAACTCACTTTCAGCATTTCCATCATCTAAGGGGAGGTATTATGATTCCAGCCTATGGACCTGGGCATCTGGGCTGCTGTGAACCTGTTTGTCATCATCATGCCTAAAACTTTGGCCAACTTATAGTTTACTGCCTAGTCATAATTTCTCCTGGGTGCTTTGCTCACATGTATGACATACATTGCTCTGTGGCTATGGGGTCAAGAATGCTTGTGCACATGGCATTTGATGAATTTTATATCTGTCAATAATTGCTGAATTGACTGTGACCAAATAACTTCAGTTGATTTTTCTGAAAGGTTTGATGACCATTCCAACATGTTGTTTGCTACTCAAAGAACCTTCTGATTCCAGAGACCAGTTGAGTACAAACTTTGTTCTAGACTTGTAGTCACTATCAACCCTGTGAAGACAGACAGAAAAGAGATTCTACTATTCTAATCCTTATCTGGACATTTAGGTGAAATAATATGAGTTTGAAGATTTTACCATTGACTTTGCTTCTCCTCCTTGGTGAAGTCGCTCTCAGTAGAAACTGTCCAAGATGCTAAGTGCCTCTACTTCACACATCTTAAGTTTCTTCTACACAGCTGACATTGCCTTTCTTAACACAGGAATGACAATTCCTTCATCTAAGTTACATTCAATGTACCTCACAATGACATTTTCCCTTTCAACTTCATAGCACATAGATTCAAGAACAGGGTCCTCAAGTAGGGGTTATATATTGTCCTAAGAGTGAGGATCAAAGAAAGCTGATACTGACTGATGTTCACTTTTGTTATTTATATAGTTATCATTTGTATTTCCCAGTACTACAGATGATGGAAGAACCAAGAAACAAGAAACCTGTTGTATACAAATGTAAGAGGAACAACAACTCTTTCAGAAAATAAGATGGATTATATATACATATATATATATAAATACACAAATATATATACATACATTATGTATGAAGAGATAAATTTAAAAAACAAAAATCAGAACAAATATGATTTTATATATCCCAATGTATTTTAATACATGTTTCAAAATATAACAATTTCATTTTCATATCTATTTCTTCAGAGGATTTTTGGAATATGTTGTTTTGAAGAAAATTTGATAAAATATAGATGAATAATTAGAAGGAAGAATTGATTTTATTTTTTCAGGTAATTGTGAATATTTTTCCGTGACATTACATGCACAATGAATAAAAATAGCATCTCAAAGATCAGTTGTAGAGTAAAATCTAAAGCTATATAGATGATCTTAAAACATTATTTGTTTATTAAAATATTATTTATTTATTCATTTATTTCTTTAATGTGCGGAGTTTTGTCTACACGTTTGTACATCTTATGCACATCATGTGCCTGCAGAGGTCACAAGATGGCGTTAGATCCCTCAGAGCTCAAGTAACAGAAGGTTGTGAGCCACAATAATGCCTTGAAAATTGAACCTCTAGAAGAAAAGCTAATGCTTTTAATCACTGAGCCTTCTTTCAAGTCTCTATATCAGTGAATTTAGATCTTTTGCTACATTAAAAACAATGGGTCTGTCTTGCACTTAAGTTCATTTTAACTATGCAATATTTTTAACATTAAGTCCTTGTCATTGGAAATGTTGATTCCAAGAGTTGTGTAAATTTCCAATTGTGAACAATTTATCATATAATATTACTTATCTCATGAATAGCAGAAATGTTGGCTGTTAGTAAGAGAATAAAATTGTGAAAGCCAAATAATGCTTAGTGTTATTACTTCCCTGAATGTCACAGAAAGCAAGAGAACCACCTAAGTGAGGCCAGCCACCCACAGAATCATGACAGTGACTGAAACCATCCTGTTAACCAACTAACTTTTGGAATAACTTATTATGTAACAAGTTAATGAGAAAATATAGTTAATCTGAGGAAATGTTTTAATGACTACATTTATAGTGACTTATTTTGGGTGTCAAAAAATTTAGCCTTGATTTTGAAGTTGTACCCATAATATTTCATTATTAATTCTTAGGAAATATATAGGAAATATAGGAATCATTGTTGAGAATGTTCTAACAAAAAATATCTTGATGTTATGATTTAAATATATAAATGGTAACTTGATAAAGAGTTTAGGTATGTGTTAAGCACAATATCATACCAATCTACAGCCCAGCGGCCCATGATAGAACCAAAAATAACTGCCAAAAATGTCAATGAAATGATTTCTAATGATATTCTGCTATAGTCGTAGACCAGAGCCTAGCATAATCTTCATCAGAGAGGCTTCATCCAGCAACATGATAGGGCCAGATGCAGAGATTCACAGCCAAACATTAGGCAGAGCTTTGGAATTTCACAGAAAGTGGGAAGGAAGCAGTGTATAAGCCAGGGAGGTCAAGGACATGAGGAGAACATGGCCCACAGTGTCAACTGAATTGGGCTTATAGGGGCTCACAGAGGCAAACAGACAATCAGGGAGCCTGTATGAATCTGCCCTAGGTTCTCTGCTTAAATGTTATGGTTGTGTAGTCTGGTGTTCTTGTGGGAATTCTAAGAGTGGTATTAGGGTCTCTGAGTCTTTTGCCTGCTTTTGAGACCCTTTTACTCCTACTGGGTTTCCTGGTCTAGCCTTGATATGAAGTATTTGCCTAACCTTATTGTATCTTGTTATGCCAACTTCATTTCATATCTCTTGTAAGCCTGCTTTTTTTTTTTTTTTTTTGGATGGAAATGGAAAAGAAGTGGATCTGGAGAAAAGGTGAGGATGAGGTGAGGGATGGAGTTTGGAGGAGTGGTGACAGGGGAAACTGCAGTCAATATGTAATATGTGAGAGAAGAAAAAATAAGGAAATTAATTTAAAAAGAAACACAATGTGATACAGTTATATAAACTATAGCTACAGTGGTTTGACAAAAAGGCTTTACTGCGTTTTTGTGAAAAATATAGTCATTCTCTACTTAAATTTCCCAAGACAATACAGATTCCATTAGATTTTCAATTAGGGTCTTAACCAAAGTATTGATTTATCTCTAACAGAAATATTGTAAAGAGAAAATATATGGCATTTATATTTTGGAGATGTAACTTTTCTGTAAGAAAAAAATTACACAAAGCCGACTTGATTTCTCAACTGTGGAACTGGTGTTTGAGGCTAAACAGAAATAACAGTGAAAATGAATCATGACTTCATAGATATCCCGTATTCTCTCTAAGTCCTTAGAAGTATTTATATAATCCCTCAATAAATATTGCAACAAATACTCTAAAACAGAGGAAACCAAAGCTGCAGATCACACATGGTCCTGGGATGAGAAATGACTGAACTATAAGATTACATTGGAGACAAAACATTCAAGATGCTGCTACACAGCTGTCAGTACTGGGTATTATTGACATATTGTGTCAAAAATATTCAGTAGAAAAGAAGTTCTACTGTAGAAAAGAGAGTATATATAACTACAAAGAAATCAATATTCAGATTCCTTTAAATATAGTCTCCATTTCTTTCTTAAGTAAATCTGTTCTGCAAAGCTTTTGAACTATGTTTAGGAAATGCCATTTTAAAGATCAGTTAACTGATATTTTTACTTGAATATTATTGACAATTCTTTAATCATCACTATCCCTCCTGTTCTATTTGTAGAGATATAAAAATCATTAAAGAATAGATGGGCCCACAGAGACCAAAGCAGCCATCACAGAGCCTGCATTAGTCTCCACTGGGTCCTCTAGACAATGCTGTGGTTGTTTAGCTTGAAGACTCCTAACAGTGGGATAGGTTGTGTCTCTGAAGCCTTGGCCTGCTCTTGGGATCCTTTTCCTCTTACTGAGTTGCCTCCACCCTTGATATGAGGGTTTGTGTCTAGCCTTATTCCATCTTGTTACATTGTGTTTGATTGATATAATTGGGAGGCCTGCTTTTGTGGAAGAAAATGGAGGAAGAGTGGATCTGGGGAAGAGGGCTGGTGGGGTAGCTGCTGTAGTTGGGATAGACTGTATGAGAGAATAAACCCAAAACAAAACCGCAAAACAGAAAACAAGAGGCACACAATTCACCAGTTAAGAAGGGTATTTATAAATGGAAAGCACTTGACCTGAAGTAATTAGGCCACTAGATAAAGCATAGCCTTAAGAAAGAAATGAAACTCTCTGTCTCACCAGTAAATTGATTTTTCTTTCTAAGTTACATTATGAGTCAAATGCCACAGCTCTGTGACCTTTTAATTCTCTTGGGGTAGATGATCACTTTTTGTGCTGCTTTCACATTTGTTAAAAAGCTATTGCATCCCTTATAACTGTTGTCTAACTGTTCGCCTTCTGCTAAGATGTCCAAGTAAATATAATTGACCTCTGTTGTTTCTAGTTTCAATGAACTGTTTGTCTCCTCCATGACTATTGTCAAAGCCAGTAGCTTAACTACATAACCCAAAATATTTTTATTTATAATTGCCTCCACTGAAACTTTCTGATGGGAGTAATGGTGACCAGGAAGAGAAATGAAAGGTTCCATTACAGGCTTTAGTTGAGCAGATAAAAATGCTTATTAATTTGGAAAGTGAAAAATAAGTATAAATAAATGAAAAAAATCCACCAGTCATTTCACCAGTTAATTGACTAAAACTTAGAGACCCACACCCTGTACCCCTGTACCAAGTTGCTCCATCACTATAACTCATGAAATATTTATTTTTCTTTTAAGTAAGGACCATATGTCAACTCTATAAACTGTAGTGAGACGGCAGGCCTTTTGAACTTAATATAGAGAGAAATTACATATTTATTCAAATAATTCATATGCTGAATTTTATTTTCAGGATTTCCCAGGCTAGAAAATATTCAAAGAAGCCATTTCAATTATTAGCTATAGGAATAGTTATAAGCATGAACAAAACACTTAAGGAATCCTTCAAAAAGATACAAGATACCTTAAATGGGTCAGTTGGAGGGAAGTTGTAATCCCATACACGCATTGACTAAAGCAGAAGGCAAAAAGCATCATTCTACTGTCAATAGATGTGAGATAAACTAGACTTAAGTATAACAAAATGTTTCTTTACTTTAAAATACCATGTTGTACACTACAAGCACAATATTATAAGACAAGTAAAGATAAACTAATTTTATAAATTAGCAATAAAAAAAAAACCTGATGGGAAAAGCATTGATATATAAACCCAGACACAAATTTTCCTCAACGTTCTTTAAGATGCACATTCTTGAATAAGTAATGGAAAACACTTATGGTTTCCTCCTGTATCTACTTTCTAAAGGTCAAGAAAATTTTCTTGGGTCACCTTGAACCTTTTCATTATGAAAGAATTTTATGATGCTATCTCTGATCTGTTTGGTCTTCATTCCATAAACAATGGGATTTAGAGTTGGGGGAAGAAGAAGATAAAGGTTAGCCACAATGATGTGCAGAGAAGGGGGGACGGTGTGGCCCCCAAAACGATGAGTGAAGAAAGTGAAGAAGGCTGGAACGTAAGTGATGATGATGGCAGATATATGGGCAGTGCAGGTGCTGAATGCCTTCTGCCGAGCATCTGCCGAGGACAGACTGACCACTGCCCGGAGGATCATGGTGTAGGACACAGATATACAACAAATGTCAAACACTCCAATCAGGAGCGCAACCATGAGACCGTAGATGACATTGATTTTGATGCTGGCGCAGGATAACTTTACCACAGACATGTGGTCACAATACGTATGGGAGATGACATTGCTTCGGCAGAAAGGCAAACGTTTAACCAAGAATGGAAAAGGAATCATCAACAATACACCTCTCAAGAAGGTGGCAAGGCCAGCTTTGGCAATGACAGGGTTGGTAAGTATGGTAGCATAGCGTAGTGGGTAGCAAATGGCCACATAGCGGTCCAGGGCCATGAGCATGAGCACTCCAGACTCCACACCTGTGAATCCATGCACAAAGAACATCTGAACAAGGCAGGCATTGAAGTTAATTTCCTTGAGTTTGAACCAGAAAATGAAGAGGGCATTGGGGAGAGTGGTTGTGCAGGTAAACAAGTCAATGAGAGAAAGCATGGCCAGAAAGAAATACATTGGGCGATGTAAGGATTCCTCATAGTAAATGAGGTACACAAGGCCCAGGTTGCCTACTAGGGACATGATGTACATTGTACAGAGTGGCAGGGAGATCCATACGTGAAACGCTTCTAGCCCAGGAATACCATTAAGAATGAAAGACTGTGGGGACGAATATGAGCTGTTAGAAACCAGCATGGTTAATTCAGTGGTCACACACTATTGTTCCAGAAATCTCTATCCTGAGGAAAAAGAGTTAAAACAAAAAATTGATTAATAGCTTTCCAGATGAAAATTTACAAGTATAATAAAATTACATTTATAAGTAGTATCAGCTATTTTGAGTACTAGTGACATTTAAAGGGTACAGTTGTTAAATAGTATTAATATTCTAGGCAATAATGAAATAGTTTTAAAATTATCCAAATGTAATTTTAAAGCCTAAGCCTTACAGTTGTAATATTTTTATAATTAAATAAAAATAAAAGCAAAAACCGGATAACTGATATGTTTAATAGGGGTTATTCTTTTTCTATCTCTGTCTCTCTGTGTCTATTTCTGTCTCTCTTCCCCTTTCTCTCTTACACACACACACACACACACACACACACACACACACACACACACACA
>OU015752.1:120031418-120056284 GCA_907169655.1 Acomys percivali | reverse complement strand
CACACACACACACACACACACACACACACACACACACACACACACACTCAGAATCAGCCCCACTGGCAAGATGACATACTCATGTAAATAATTATTTACTCTATTTTTAAAAGACATGAGTAGATGAGAAAGCCAAGAGGATAAGTAGACATTGGAGGGAGACAAAGGAGGATAATGGGAGAATACACTTAAAATACAATATGTAAGTATAAGATAATAGTACAATGAAATATATGGTGTATAATTTATATATGGTAATAACACTACTCATGTAAGATATCAAGACTTATTAGTCTCTCTACTGTGTAACCGGCCTTGAAAGAAGACAGGAGTAAGTCGTTGCATGTGAAGAGTACTTGTAATCTTTTTAAATTAAATTCATTTTGTGTGTCATCATGTAATGGGAAGATTTTGTATATTTCTATTATATAGCTTTTATTTGCATTTCAGTTCATTCTATATCAATAGTGTGATTTACTGTGCACAATCTAAGAAGAATTTATTGTAACAAACATAGCATATTAGCAAATAAAAAAAACAGTAAGGAGATTAAATAAGTAACAAATTAAATCCTAGGACCTGGTATGTTCACTCTTTGGTTTTTATCAGTAATTTAAAGGGTGAAAAATATGAAAAGAAGACAATACTTCTAAGCTTATTTTACAAAATTTTCATAATCTTGATACCAAAGGCAGATATTATTTTAAAAATGAGGGGAGGAAAAAGAAATAAAAAGAAGGACATTAAAAGAAAGAGAAAGAGCAAGAAACAAGAAGGAAAAGGGGAGAAAAGGAGGGAGGAAACTGGCTGATATCTTTGATGAACCTAAGTGTAAAAATCCTCAACAAAATACTGGAAACTTCAGAAGTGCAATGAAAATATCATTCATTATGATCAAGTACAGTTGACTAAGAGAAGAAAGGTTAGCTCAGCCTACGAAAAAAAATGGACTTCAAAAAAAGTCAATAAATGCACTATATCACAACTATAGTAACTTCAACAATATCATAGTGTCATAAAAACAGATGCTTGAACCAATGGAACAGAGTAGGGATCCCAGAAATATATCCATACACTAGTAACTACTATTTTAATATTTTAAGGACTATATAATTTCATCACTTTTCCTTTCCTTTTCCTCTCTCCAATCCCTCCAGTATATCCACTCTCAAACCTCTACCATGCCCCACATTATCAAGTTTCTAACACCTCACCTTTTAATATTAATATATATATATATACACATTTGTACATGTGTGTACAAATTATATATGTATATATGCATATATTTATATATAAATTCAATCTGCTAAGTCTATTTTTGTTGTTGATATGTATGTGGTTTCAAAGCTGACCACTTTCCCTTGAACAACCAATAAAGAGGCTCATCCCTAAGAGAGGTTAATTCTCTTTTTTCCTAGCACTTAATAGTTGCCGTGGTCCTTTGCTTAGGAGTGGGACATCCAAAATTTATTTTAAGAAGGATGGTAACAGCATATAATTAGGAAAGCAAATTCCTTTTAATAAATAGTAGTGAAACAGATTTCTGTCTGCATGCAAAGGATTGAAATCATATCCACACCTACTACCATATGCCAGATTAAATACATGTGTATTGGAGATATACATGCTGTCCTCTTATGTTAATAAATCTTGGAGTGTGGATAGTGTGCCACTCTGTAAAAGAGAACTAGCTGCTTTCAGTACTATGGATGGATTAGTGTCATTAGACACAGAATATTTAATTTATATGCTAATAGTAATTAATTTGGGCAAAATATTGTGATTATTTTTCTCTCAATTAGACAACCTATCAGTTCCACTAGTGAAAATTACTTACTAAGTCAATGCCAGACTTGTGAGCTAACAGCCTTGGTTGAGTCACTCTCTCATTTGTTTAATTTAGTGTTAAATGAAACAGCACAGCACATCCACACTCTGCATAGCACTTGGAATGTCTGCTCCCCTTTGGTGACAATAAGTGCATTACCTGATCCAGGTAGCTGACCTGTAGGATCTCCTGGGAAGCACAGAGCGATGCTATGACTATTGCTTCTGCCTGGTCCTCATCCTGCACCAGGCAGCCATTCGGTGCTAGCCTTTGCTGGACCCATGCTTGCCTCAGCCTGATAAAACAGAAAACCAGCTCTTTTGTATTATCACTTAGTCCCAGAGTTCAAGACAAGAGAGGAAAGGAGACTAACCTTTTCTCTTTGTTTTCACTTTCATACTATAGGCATCTCCAATAACGGTGTAGGCCAGAAACAGTTTGTCTTAGGAATTCAGAAATAAGATCACAACATATAATCCTATGATCTGACTATTCCTTTCCTCAATGTATTGGAAAAGAACATCTGGAATGAGCAGCTACAGGAGCTACAGCAGCTACAGTGTTTAGACTCTCTGAGAGAGCTTCTGCTTAGCTGTGGTTGTCATTTCAAAATGTCAGTTCCAAAGTGAAAAGGATGTGCCACCACTGAGGTTAAATGTCTTAAGTGTGTGATATCTGCCATTACATGGCAACAGCATTTGTACTGGCTCTTGCCTGGCTATGTAAGTCTGTCCTCAGCTATTTTTAAATTCCCTTTCCTCATAACTAGCAAATGTAGCTCTAATATTGGTCAATAAGCCCGAGAAAAAAGTAACAGTTCTTTTTGGTTATGTATAGCCATCCATTTGCTATTTCTTAAATAAAATCTAAATTAATTTTTACCTTGATCACATTCTTATAATGAGTCTACCAGTATAATATTATCACAGCTGTTTTATCTAACCAAGAGATTATGTCCAACAGCTTTCCCAAAAACATGGAATTTTGTGATTTCTAGTTAAGTGCCAGTGAAGAACCAAACACATACTCATAATCTCCTCCTTCTCTCTGTTACTTTTACATCTTCATTTCAATAATGGTGTCAATCTAAACATCTCTACTATGACAATTTATATTTACATTTTTCCTTCAATGATCTGTGAGATGTCTTTGTGTGTTGGCTTAATCTGTTATTAGTTTTATCATGGAGTGAGGAAAGTACTTACGTTAAAAAATACTCTGGTCAGTTGGAGTTGTGTTGATTGACTGCAAGTTGTGTGACTGAATCGAAAAAAGGGAATGAGATAGTAAAGACATCCTAGTGGCTAGAGAGTAATGCGGATCCATGTATCCATAGGTTTAAGGAGTCAGTGAGTTTATTGTGTAATTCTACATATCTATCTCTGGTAACTAATCATTGGAACAAGTGAATAAATAAAAGGAAGTTTTGACAGATTCTAAAAGAGATGCTGAGAGCATCTCACCTTTAGATGAGACTACCCATCACACATAATACTGTATCTGCATTGAATGGCAAGAACATACTCTTCTTAACTTTTTCATGCTAACACAAATCTCAGACAGTATCCTCAACATGTCAGTTTCTGACTCATTTGTTTCTTGAGATCATACAGGTAGAATGAAATGACACTCAGCTTTGTTCATGATAAACTAAAGATGGTATTGCCTGGAGAGAAGATTTCAGTCTTTACCTCAAATAAAGCTGAGAAGGAGCCTGAAGCTTGCTCATGTCAGGAATAGGATTTGGGATTATATGATGGCAGCAGCTGGCTTCACCTTACAGATTGAAGATCAGAAGTGTGTTGTCTAGCTAAGAATCCACTGGAACCATACATAATCTTGTACCTGCTGAAGTGCCAGGTCTTTATGTAAAACAGGCACTAGCAGCCCCCAGAGATCACACAGCTTTATGGAAAATACAAGGCTGTGCATATATAGGGGGATAAACCTCCTTAATCACAACTAAACCCCCAAAGGAGAGATATTCAGGAAGTAACTCCCATCTAACAGTATAGTTAGAAGTTAGAAGTTCTCGGTTATCATAAATAGAAACAAAATGAACTACATGGTGTGTGTGTGTGTGTGTGTGTGTGTGTGTGTGTGTGTGTGTGTGTCTTTGCTTCATTTGGGCACTTTCAGTCTTATTGTTTATTTTAATTGTATTAATTTTATTTTTATTCTTTGATGCTTGTTTGGTTTTTATTTTAAGGGGGAATATGGTCAAAATATTTTGTATGATTTCTTAAAATAAAAAATAAAGTTATCAATGTCTGTGATTTTATAAATGATTACTTATTACTGTGAGTTAAAAAAAATAGTACAAGATCATTGGCTAAAAGAGAAAAAAACAATAAAAACATTCTAAGACAGCATCTATTTCTAATAGAAATTTATCAAAGAAATACATGCTTTTGAGATTTTGTATATTTTTATATCTATGAAAGGTTAATTTTTCCAAGTATAGTTCTTGGGTTTCTTTTTTATTATGGAGGAGTATCTCAGTGCCCAAAATAGGCAGACGTCTCTGTGTCTCTGTGTCTCTGTGTCTCTCTCTGTCTCTGTCTGTCTTTCCTCTGTCCTCTCTCCCTCCCCTCCCTCCCCCCCCCCCTCCCTCCCCCTCCCTCCCTCGCTCTCTGTCTCCTTCTCCCCTTTCTATCTTTCTCCCTTCTAGTGAGGGTCAGCATATAACACTAATTACTGTGCAATACAGTAAAGCGACATAAGAGGATTTGTGGATTTTTGCTAAGATGGCTACGGGGGAGGGGTTGGGAGATGCAATTTTATCATGTGATGTAAGTTGTGATTAATTCTTTAAATTAAAATTTTCCATTTATATTGATGTATATGGGTGTGTCTGTGTGATTGCAGGCAATGGTGGCAGCAACAAGAGGTTGTAGGATCCCCTGGAGCTATGGTTGTGGACAGCTGTGAAGTGCCGACATGGATTCTGGGAATCAAACTCTTGTCTTAAGGGAGATGAGCAAACCCTATTAACTCCTGAACTACCCATAGGCCCTCGTTAACTCTCGATTTTCCATGTTTTCTGTCTTTGACAACTCTGATGCATCCAACCTTAGCTAACTGACATCTAAATCAAGGTGAGTCTCTTAACAGGAGTGTGTAGTATGCAGAGACTCATGCAATTCAGTGGAATATGACCCAGTGGATGTATGATGTATGAAAGAACTTAGAGGATGGCAGATTGTTAGAGGTGCTAAGATAATTGACGCTATTTAAACAGAGTCCGTATTTTTTAGATTGAAGGGAAAAAAATCAAATGCTAATACCTAGTTTGGGACTATGAGGTGGCATGTATCAATAGTGTTTACAGTATAGAGCCAAGCCAGGTGAGGACCAAGACACTATGTTTACTAACAAGTCTTTTGATTTAGTCTTTGGTGGTAGAAGGGATGCAGTGCAACAAAATAACCTAGGATATGTTTTAAACATTTTTCTATATTCATTATTTATATTGAGCTAAATACTTCTGTCTTGTCTCTGAAAGAAAATGCTTTGAAAGAAAAGACACTTTCCCCCCCACACACAGAAAGTCAGCTGCTTCCTATAGAACACCAGGCATTGGGTCAACTGCTGTAGCCTGACAACAGCATACTTCATCCTCAGTGAGATTGCCGTGTGGGAAAAATTGATAATAACACCTCACATTCTAAACTATCGCTGTCTTATCTAGTTACCTCACTGTACAATAGTTGACCACAGTTTCTTAATCTCATCTAAGTGTATCTTAATACTTACTTACTGACCAACCTTGCCCAATTTTCAGTGCACTTTCTCCAGAGTCTAGTGACCACTCTCAACTTCTTTGACATAAATAAAAAGATGTTTTTTCTTTGTTCTTTTTATATTTTACAAATAAATAAGATCATTAGGCACTAATATGATATGCTCTATGATTTCTAGTTTTATTTATGTTGTAAATAACAAGATTTCATTTTTTTCTTTTTTCTGAATGGATCCAGTTCTCTTATGTAGATGAACCTTCTTTTCTCTATTGATTTATCATTTATTTGACCCTTAGTTTGTTTCTGTTTCTTGGGTTTATGAAGTGCTGCAATGAGTAGAAGATTGAAGAAGCCTTCTTTTGTTTTGCTTGTTTGAGACAGGATTTTTTTTCTGAATAGCCTTGGCTGTCCTGGACTCACTTTGTAGACCAGACTGTCCTAGAACTCACAGCAATCCACCTACCGCTGCCTCCCTGAGTGCTAGGATTAATGTCATATGCCACCACACCTGTCATGCAGAATCTTTTTTAACATACTATTCATTTCTGTTGGACATAGACCCAGTAGTGGAACTATTGAAGTAAATGGTGCATTAGTTACTTTTCTTGTTGCAATGATGCAATACATGACAATAACAACTTAATGAAAAAGGGGTTTATTTTTACTTTTTAAAAATTTATTTAATCATTTTACAACTTGATCCCAGCCTCCTTCCTCTTCTCCTCCCAGTCCCACCCTTATTCACCCCCACCCCAAATCCTCCTTCTCCTTCTTCTCAGAGAAAGGGGACCGCAAAGGGGTACAAACCCATCTTGGCACTTCAAGACACAGCAAGACTAAGTGCATCCTCTCCTACTGAGACCTAACAGGAAATTCAGGTAGGAGAAAGGAATCCAGAGTCAGGCAACAGAATTAGAGACAACCCCTACTCATATTATTAGGGGACCCACATGTTGACCAAGCTGCACGTCTATTGCATAGTATGAGGGGTCTAGGTTCAGTGGTTCAGTCTCTGTGAGACCCCATGGGCCCAGGTTATTTTGCTCTGTATGTCTTTTTGTGATACCCTTGACTCCTCCAGCTCCCTCAATCTGTCCTGCCACTCTTCTGTAAGATCCCCAGAGTTCAGCCTATTGTTTGTCTGTGGGTCTCTGTACGTTTTCTTCAATTGCTGGATTAAGTCTCCCAGAAGACAGTTATGCTATGCTCCTGTCTGCAAGCATAGCAGAATATCATTAACAGTGCCAGGGCATGACTCTCTCCTATAGGTGGGTCTCAAGTTGGGCCATTTAATGATTTGGCATTCTCTCAGTAACTCATTCATCTTTACTCCTACACTTCTTGTAGGCAAGAAAAAAAATGTTAGGTTGAAGATTTTACAGGTGGATTGGTGTCCTTCCCCTTCCACTGAAAGTCCCACCTGGCTATAGGAGGTGGTGACTTTAGGCTCCTTAAGCTGTGATGCTAGGAGTCTCAGCTAGGGTCACCCCAAGAGATTTGATGGAGCCTTCCTTGTCCCATAGATGCCCTCCCTACCAATTTTCATCTTTCTCCTGGTCGCCCCGCCCAAACCTTATACCCACTCTCATTCTGTTCCCACTTAGTTCTCTCCCTCCATCTACTTCAGACGTCTGTTTTATTTCCTCTTCTGAGTGAGATTCAAGTGTTCACCCTTGCACCTTTCTTGTCTTCTTTGGGTCTGTGGATTGTAGCATGAATATCCTGAACTGTATGGTTAATATCCACTTATAAATGAGTACAGCCCATGCATGTTTTTGTGGGTTGGGTTACTTAACTCAGGATGATCTTTTCTAGTTCTACTTATTTGCCCGAAAATCACATAATGCTTTGTTTTTAATAGCTGAATAGTATTCCATCATGTTAATATATCCCATTTTCTTTATCCATTCTTTGGTTGAGGGATATCTAGATTGTCTCCAATCTCTGGCTATTATGAATAAATCTACTATGAAAATAGTTGAGAAAGTGTCCTTGTGGTATGGTGGGGCATCTTTTTGCTATATGCCCAGGAGTTGTATAGCTGGGTTTTTAGGTAGATCTATTTCCAATTGTCTGGGAAAGCACAAGATTGACTTCCAAATTTGTTGTACAACTTTCAACTCCCACCAGCAATGGAGGAGTGCTCTCCTTGCTCCACATCCTCACTAGCATGTACTGTAAGTTGATATTTTGATCTTAGCCATTCTGAAGGGTGTAAGATAGAGTCTGGGATTCATTTCTATTTGATTTTCCCTGATGAGTAAGGATATTATTGAACATTTCTTTAAGTGCTTCTCAGCTATTAGGGATTCTTCTGTTGGGAATTCTGTGTTTAGTTCTCTACCAATTTTTAAAATTGGGTCCCACTCAAACTAAGGCACCAGCCAAGGACAATACAGGCAGTAAACTTTAAACCCCTACCCAGATCTAGCCAATGGTAAGAACAGTCTCCACACTTGAGTGGAGAGTGGGATATGACTTTCTCACGTACTCTGGTGCCCCACATTTGACCATGTCCCCTGGAGGGGTAGACCTGGTGGCACTCAGAGGAAGGACAGAAGGTTACCGAGAAGAGACTTGATACCCTATGAGCATATACAGGGAGAGGTAATCCCTCTCAGGAACAGTCATAGGGGAGGGGAATAAGCGGAAAATGGGAGGGAGGGAACAATGGGAGGATACAAGGGATTGGATAACCATTGAGATGTAACAAGAATAAATTAAATAAATAAATAAAATAAAAATATAAACACTGAAAAAATTGGGTTATTTGGTTTGTTGGCATTTGATTTCTTGAGTTCTTTGTATATTTTGGATATTAGTCCTCTGTTAGATGTTGGGTTGGTGGAGATCTTTTCCCATTATGTAGGCTGCTGTTTTGTCCTATTGACAGCGGTATCTTTTTCCTTGCAAAACTTTTTTAGTTTCATCCAGTCTTGTTTATTAATTGTTGATCTTAGTGCCTGAGTTGTTGGTGTCCTTTTCAGAAAGCTGTCTCCTGTACCAATGTGTTCAAGGCTATTCTCCACTTTCTCTTCTCTTAGATTTAGTGTACCAGTTTATGTTGAGGTTTTTGATCCACTTGGACTTGAATTTTGTGCAAGGTGAGAAATATGGATCTATTTGCACTCGTATACATGCACACCTCTAGTTATTCTAGCAACATTGTTGAACATGCTTTCTTATTTAAATTGTATTGTTTTTGAATTCTTTGTCAAAAATCAAGTGTCTGTAGGTGCATGGGTTTATTTCTGGGTCTTCAATTAGGTTCCCTTGATCAACTTATCTGTTTTTATGCCAATACCATTCAGTTTTTATTACCATTGCTCTGTAGTACAGCTTGAAATCAGAGATGGAGATACCCAGAAGATCGCTTATTCTATAGGATTGTTTGAGCTATCCTGTGCTTTTTATTTTTCCATATGAAGTTGAGTATTGCTCTTTCCAGGCTTGTAAAGAATTGTGTTGCAATTTTTATTTGAATTGCACTGAACCTGTAGATTGCTTTTGGTAAGATGGCCATTGTTACTATGTTAATCCTACCAATGCATGAGCATGGTAGATCTTTCCATCTTCTGATATCTTCTTCAATTTCTTTCTTCAGAGAACTGAATATCTTGACATACATGCCTTTGACTTGCTTGGTTAGAGTTACATCAAGATACTTTATATTATTTGTGGCTATTGTGAAGGGTGTTGTGTTTCCAGCCCATTTATTACTTATATAAAGGAGGGATCCTGATTTATTGAGTTAACTTTATATCAAGCCACCTTGCTGAAGGTTATTGTCAGCTGTAGGAGTTCTCTAGTTCAATTTTGTCATTTGTGTATACTATCATATGATTTGTGAAAAGTGATGCGTTGACTTTTTATTTCCCAATTTATAACCCCTTGATCTCCATTAGTTGTCTTACTGCATAGCTAGAACTTAAGATGCTATATTGAACAGATACGGAGAGCGTGGCCAGCTTTGTTCTTGTCCTTGATTTTAATAGAATTGCTTTAAGTTTCTCTCCATTTAATTTGATGTTGGCTATTGGCTTGCTGTATATTTCCTTTTTTGTGTGTGTTTAGGTATGTACTCTGTATCTCTGATCTCTTTAAGACTTAACATGAAAGGGTGCTGTATTTTGTCAAAGGCTTTTCAGCATCTAATGAGATGATCATGTGTTTGTTCTTTCAGTTTGTTTATACGGCGGGTTACATTAAAGAATTTTCATATGTTCAACCATCTCTGCATTCCTGGGATGATGCATACTTGATCTTGGTAGCTGGTGTTTTTATGTGTTCTTAGATTCAGTTTTGGAATATTTTATTGAGTATTTTTGCATCAATGTTCTTACAAGATTGGTCTGAAATTCTCTTTCTTTGTTGAGTCTTTGTGTGGTTTAGGTATCAGGGCAACAGTGGCTTCATAGAATGAGTTTGGCAATGCCTCTTCTGTTTCTATTTTGTGGAATAGTTTGAGGAGTATTGGTATTAATTCTTCTTTGAAAGTCAAGTAGAATTCTGCACTAAGACCATCTTGCCCTGGACATTCTTTGGTTGGAAGATATTTAATGACTGCTTTTATTTCCTTCAGTATTATAAATCTATTTTAAATTTTTTCCTGATATTGATTTTATGTTGCTAAGTAGTATCTATAAAGAAAATCATCCATTTCATTTAGATTTTCCAATTTTGTGGAGTGTAGGTTTTCGAAGTAAGACCTAATGACTCTTTGGATTTCCTCACTGTCTGTTGTTATGTCCTCCTTTTTATTTCTGATTTTGTTAACCTGAATACTGTCTCTCTGCCTTTTGGTTAGTTTAGCTAAAGGTTTGTCTATCTTGTTGATTTTCTCAAAGCAGAATCTTTTGGTTTAGTTGGCTCTGTATTGTTCTCTTTGTTTCTAATTTATTGATTTCAGCCCAGAGTTTGATTATTTACTGCCATCTACTCCTCTTTGGTGTGCTTGCTTCTTTTTTCTTCTTCTTGAGCTTTCAGGTATGATGTTAAGTTGCTAGTATGAAAACCCTCCAATTTCTTTATGAAGGCAATTAGTGCTATGAGCGTTTCACTTAGCACTGCTTTCATTGTGTCCCATATGTTTGGGTACATTGTATCTTCAGTTTAATTTTATTTTAGGAATACATTAACTTCTTTATATCTTTCCTGACCCAGTGTTAACTGAGTAGAGAGTTGTTCAGTTTCCATGAGTTTGTAGGCTTTTCTCTTGTTGTTGAAGTCCAGCTTTAATCCGTGGTGGTTTGTTAAAATCCAAGGTGTTATTTCAATGTGTTTGTATGTGTTTAGGCTTGCATAGTGAGTGATTATGTGGTGAATTTTGCAGAAGATTCTGTAATGTGCTGAGAGAAATGTACATTCTTCTGCGTTTGGATGGAATGTTTTGTAGATATCTTTTAGGTCCATTTGATCCATAACTTCAGTTAGTTTCATTATTTCTATGTTCAGTTTCTGTCTTGATGACCTGTTCATTGGTGAGAGAGGGGTGATGATGTGTACTACTATTAATATATTGACTTTAATGTGTGATGTAAGCTTTAGTAATATTCCTTCTACAAATGTGGGTGTCCTTGCATTTGGGGCATAGTTGTTCAAAATTGAGATGTCATGTTGGTGGATTTTTCCCTTTAATAAATATTAAATGCCCTTCCCCACCTCTTTTGATCACTTTTGGTTGGAAGTCTATTTTATTAAATGTTAGAATGGATACTCAAGTTTGCTTCTTGTGTCCATCTGCTTGAAAAAACTTTTTCTAGTCCTTTGTTCTATGGTAATATCTATTTTTGTTACTGAGGTGTGTTTCATATGTAGCATAATGATGGATCCTGCTTTCTTATACATTATGGTAACCTATGCCTTTTCATTGGTGAATTGAGTTCATTGATCCTGAGAGATATTAATAACCAATGATTATTAATTCTTGTTAGTTTTGATATCGGTGGTATTAGTGTGTTCTTCTTCTTCTTCTTCTTCTTCTTCTTCTTCTTCTTCTTCTTCTTCTTCTTCTTCTTCTAATTCTTCTTCTTCTTCTTCGGAATTATTTATTTTCTGTATTTTTTTGGGTGTAGTTAACCTCCTTGACTTGGAGTTTTCCTTCTAGTATTTTCTGTAGGGCTGGATTTGTGGATAGATATTGTCTAAATTTGGTATTTTCTTGGAATAACGTGTTTTCTGCATCTATGGTGATTGAAAGTTTTACAGGGGATAGTAGTCTGGGTTGGCATCTATGGTCTCATAGAGGCTGCAAGACATCTATCTGTTCAGGCCTGTCTAGATTTTGTAGTCTCTCTTGTAAAGTCAGGTGTAATTCTAATAAGTCTGCCTTTGTAAGTTACTTGGCCTTTTTCCCTTGCAGATTTTAATATTCTTTCTTTGTCCTGTGGATTTAGTATTTTAATTATTATGTGGCAGGAGGATTTTCTTTTCTGGTCCAACCAACTGGTTTTCTGTATGCTTCTTGTATGTTTATAGACAATTCTTCCTTTAGTATATGGAAATTTTCTTCTATGATTTTATTGAGAATATTTTCTGGTTCTTGGAGCTGAGACTCTTCACCTTCTTGTATTCCTATTATTATTTTTAGATTAGGTCTTATCATATGATCCTATATTTCCTGGCTTCTTTGTGCCAGGAAAAATTTAGATTTATCAATTTTTTGACTAATGAGTCAATTTCTTCTTTTGTATCATCTAAGCCTGAAACAATATTTTGAATTCAGTTGGTGATGCTTACATCTGTTGTCCTTATGCTTTTCTCTATGTTTTTCATGTTTTCATGAGGGAGTCATGAGGACTCCCTCAATTTGTGTATTATTTATTGATTCTACTTCATTTTCATTACTTTAACAGTTTTATTCATTTCCTTCACCTGTTTAACTGTGTTTCCCTATATTTCTTTAAGGGATTAATTTGTCTCCTCTTTAAAGGCTTTTGCCTATTTGATTGTATTTTCCTGTATTTATTTATTTACTGTTTCTGTTTTGTTTTTTGAAACAGGGTTTTCCTGTGTATCCTAAGCTGTGCTGTGCTCACTTTGTAAACCAGGCTGGTCTTGAACAAGCATCAGTTTTCCTACCTTTGTTTACATTTTTGCTGGGATTAAAGGCATGTACCACCATGTGCAGCTTTCCTGTATTTCTTTAGGAGATTTATTGTTTTTCCTCTTTAAAGGCTTTTATTATCTTTATACGGTTGGGTTTAAGGTCATCTGCTTTTTCTGGGTTAGGATATACAGGGCTTGTTGTAATCAGAAAGCTGGACACTGGTGGCTCCATATTGACCTGCCTGTTGTTGATTGTGTTATCACACTAGCCTGTAGCTATCTTGCTGTCCTTGGTGTTGGCTAAATGTTCCCAATGCAGGACTCCTTTGAAAGGCAAGCAAAGCCTTGTGCCTGACAATGGACTTCAGGGAACAGCCTGCTGTTCACCTTTGGTAGCTGTTCCTCAGGTGGACCTAAATTTTCCTGGGGTCCCACAGGCCTCTGTTGGCTATGTCTCATGTGTACCAGGCAGGTAGGGGAGAGACAGAGAGGTCTATAAGCTGGATGTTTGTGGAGTCCCCACAGGCTTCCTCAAGCTGGTGGAAGATGGTAAGCATGCAGCTCCCTGTTTTTACTTTTAATCTGATGATAGTAAGCCTGAAAAATGTTTTCACTTGTCTTCAGTAAAATCTGAAGATAATGTTGTCTGATTACAGAGATGGTGATGGAGAGTTTAATGAGGGATGAGTACTACTTTGGCCAGTGACTTCCCCAGTCTCCACTTGATGTGGTAGTTGCACAGTTGCCAATGCCTGGGACTCACAGGCTTCAATAAACACTGAAATATAATCTCCTCTGATGATGCTCCTCCACTTAATTCTCTCTATCTTCCTCTTCTGCCTGTTCTCCTCTTCCTTCTCCCTCTTTCTTCTCCTTCTTCCTTGGATATTTTAAGATAGGGTCTCCTGTAACAGAGAATGGAAGATGAATTTAAGCATTTGCCCTGAGTTTAGCAGAAATCTTTACATATTTGCTATCTGTAATGATGAAATCACTTAAATTTGTTTTCTAAATCTATTTAGAATTAATCTCTGCACGTGGAAATGCTTAATAGAAAAATCTAACCAATAAAACACATGGAAGAATATATGACACTGTCAAGTCTCCCATGACTTGTTTATTTATGCAAATATGTATGAATTTATGTATTCATTAAATAATTGATAAATTCAGAGTAAATATGAGCTAGACAGAACACATTTCTGTCTAACTTCTTACAATATATATATATATGCCTATGTGTCTTACCTCTGTCTCTTTCACTTTTTCAAAAACTTTAGAAAATATGAGTACATATAGATGTCTGTGTATATTAATGTGTATACATATGCATATGTGTATGGTATATGATCAAGTGTAGTAAGATTAACCCATGATAATATAAATAAAATGAAAAATAAATTTTATAACTATCAGAGTTGTTGAGCAGAAGCTATACATAGAAAAACACATTGCTTTGTTGTGGTGGTACACACCTTTAATCCTGTCACTTGGGAGGCCAAGGCAGATGAATTTCTGTCCATTAAAAGCCAGTTAGTTCCAGGACAACCATGACTATACAGAGAACCCTGTCTTGAAAAAAAAATCAATGAACCAAACAAACAAAATACACAATACAAATAAGCAAACAAAAAACAAATATATAACTTTAATATTAGTATTTTAGTTTTTTCATACAATATATTTTATTCATGTGGTTTCCTTCCAGAAACTCATCACATGTCCTCCCCCACACACCCTCCCCAAACAACAAACAAAAAGAGAAAAATAAAAAAACCAAAAGTCTAATAAGACCAAAAAAAAAAACCCCAACCCAAACCAAAACAAAACAACAACAACAACAAAAACAAAACAAACCCCACAAACAATACAATTAAAAACCATGTAGTCTGTTTTATGTTTACCATCTAATCCTCATGGGGCTTCCCTGCCCTGGAGTGTGGTTGATAATTCTTGTAACACTCTGTTGGAGAAAATTGATTTTCCCTTTCTCAGTAGGTAGCAGTTGCAAATAGCATCTTGGCTAAGGATAGGCTTTTGTGTCCACTTCCTCTTCTTGGTGATGGGGTTTGACTTGGTTTGAGACTGTTCAGATCTTAGGTGTGCTGTCCATGAAATTCTTTTTGAAAAATTATGATATTGTTTTTCTGTAGTTTCACCAGTGTTTAAAGAAATTATCATAAGATTCCCAAAGGACCTATCCTTCTCTTTGGATCTCCTGAGAGAACAAACTGAAAAGAGCCAATCAGACACACAAACTCAAGGTTATGCATTCCTCAAAATGTCCAGTCATGCTGGCTGCAGGTAGGACCTGATTGTCATAAAAATCCTCATGCTCAGTCATGCACACTAGTCTGGTCTTTGTTTACTCTAAGGTGAGTTGGGATGGCTTCCAGAGACTCTTATTTTCAAAGTTAAAATAAATGTGGTGATTCAGATGTGCTTTTTGATGAAGACAATAATATGAGATTATTCATTTGGGGAATAAAAAAAATGTGACCTTCCTAAACTGTGAAATAAAATTTAATCTACCTGTAATTCTACAGAGAAAGCAAAATTTGATGAGTTTTACGTTACTAGAGGAGAAAAATATTTTTGCTTTAACTAATAGATAATTATGCACAGGATTGCTTCTAGTGGAATGGTAATGGTGGGAAAATGGGATTTACCCAAGATTAGAAGACCAGAGAGTAGAAAGTGTTGGGAGGACTGGCTAGAAAAAGACCTTCTACAGAAGTCCTCCAATGCAGCCTTCAGTGTGGCCAGGAGCCAAGCAGCATCTGTGAGCAGACATGAAAACCCAGCCATCTTACAGACAGTCTCTCTGTGGCGGGCTCCCTCAGTGAAGAGCTGACTCTTTAATTTCTCATATTTGTTCTGTCTCTCTTCCCTAAGATGCAACAAAAAATTAGATTTTTTCCTGTCTTGCACCTGAGCATCAGATTCTTTGTGTCCCATGAGCTCATGCAGCTGTTTCTCACAATTGGAGTGTGCCCACCACGGTGGCAGAGATGGATGGACTTTCAGCTGGAAACACATACTTTGCCACTACATTGCTTTTGTGAGCTAAGGTAGTTTTGAGTCACCCTCGACCTTCATTTCCTTTCTTACACAATTATGCAATGAGGATGATATTATCTATATTGTCTAGAGTTGAATGAAGCAATCAGCCTGCACTGGTAAACTAGCACGTGGATCATAAGGGATTCATCTACTTGGTTCATTAATATATCTTGAGAAACTTGAATGCTTTAAAGAGTGTTGAAGACAATAAAAGTGTTAAAAGGTGAAACATTTTCTTTTAACTTGTTAACAGTTAACAGCAAACAGATAATTTGCATTGATGACTGTATGTCAGGAATTGATTGTAGGGATACTTCTCATCCAGCCATTCTAATATGTCTATGATACATAGCAGAACTTTTAGAACATTTCCCATTCATGATCCCTTTTCTCCTCAAAAGTTTTTATGTAACCTAAATACATAGGGATGTAAAATAGAAATGCAAGCTAAACACTGAAAAATAAACCAGAAAGAAATTTATTTTTAAAACAGATATTTCAAATGCATATTATTTTATTAGGGACAAAAGAAAATTTATATTAATGAGATATAGGTGCTTATTTATTTTTAAGCAAACTAAAGCCTGGCTGAATATTCTGTACTGTAGAACACAGAGCACCTCCAACATTTTTCAGAGTCCTTGGATATTTTGTTTTATAATGGTCACTTCTGAGAAGGCTACTGCACATAACTATTGGCACAAAACAGAAATAAGTTGTTTATGGCAATTTTAGAAATTCAGTCTAAATCATTTAATGGTTTTCTTAATAAAACTCATAAATAACTTAAATAACAATATTTAAATTTAATCATAATACAATGCAATTCAAATAGATACTAATTTGATAATTACATTCTATATAATAGAGGCAGAAAAACATGAAAAATCCTTCATTTTGTAATAAAAATCATTATTTTTCTATAAAAGCCAAATGACCTCACATGAACAATGAAGCACAATATAATCCATAACAAACAATATTCTTGAATCTGAGTCAAGGTGACTCAGGCAAGGTTACAAATTCATGGAGTGATGGCTTACACAGTGCATGTTGTGTGTTCAGAACCAAGACTTCAGTGAAATGGCCCAATGCAGCACAAGCATGTACTGTCACAAGTACCTCAGACTCATGTTGACATGTGACTGTCAACATATAATTGTAAGTTACATGTTCAAAAATTTTAAAGTTTTGTTTTTCATTTTGGCAAGTAATTGTAAGTTACATGTTCAAAAATTTTAAAGTTTTATTTTTCATTTTGGCAAGATTTCCTGTGATTCCCACATTCAGATACAGTCCTGACCCACATAAGAAGCCAAGCTATTGTTATCCTTTGAGCATTCTGATTGTTCAAGGAAATTTTTTGTGACTTTCTCAAATCTATCCAGATAACCAATTTAAAGCTAAGGTTTATTCCAGACTCTTAGTGCCCTGCCCACATTCTTATACCAAGCATTCAATATAAATAGACTGTTATTGCATTTTCAGAGATGGACACTTAGCAATTTATTTTCCCTTCGTTGGCATATATATTGTAGTACTGCAAATAGTACAACTTATAGGAGGTCATTGCAGCTCATTGAAGCTTGAAGCAGGAAGCTCTGCATAAACATTTTTTTTTTTAAACTGAACTTGCCATCTCTTCTACCATGTCTTTAAGACCTGAAATTCTCTCGTTTGTGATTTTTCATCTATTGGTGAAGCTTCCCTCTAAGATTTTGGCTTGACATCCTGAAGTTTTCATTTGTAGCTTTACTTAAGCTTGTGTTTTCTTTAGTGATTATATTTTTTTCTACTTCTAAGTTTTCATTATTTCAGTCAGTTGGTTGTATTTTTATTATCTTTATTAAGCACTTATTAATATCCACTTGAAGGGCCTTAAACATTTTTTTTGTACTGCTATTTTGAAGTCTTTGCCTTATGCTTCAGGGAAATTACTTCTCTTAGGGTTCATTACAATAGGTTTTCTGGCTTCCGGAGGGAGGCATATTGTCTTGATTGTTCATGTTATTGTTTTTGTGCTGGGATTTAGAATCTGGATTTATGATGTTTTAAGTGTTTCTTGGTGTCGACATGCTTTGTCTTTGTTAGGTAGGTGTTCTGTTTCAGTTGCTGTTGCCCACTTTAGGTCCTAGCCAAGAGTGGTACTGGTGGGGTCTACGAATCCCAGCCAAATGTTACTGCTGTGGGGTCCCCGGTAGAGAGCACTTCTGGGTCCTAGCCAATGTGGCAGGTGAGGAATCCTTAGCAGAAAGCTGATCTGGGAACTGGTGGAGAATCACAAAGGGATAGAGATGAGTTAGAAGGAAAAGCTGAGGGGGCAGTGAGGAACAACCAGCGGGGCCCTGGAGACCTGAACTAAGAGGCGGTGTCCCAAGGGGATGGAGATTGTGAACAGGAGATCATGTAGGCAGACTGCAACGGGATTAAAGGAAAGTATGGAAAGAGCTGCCTGGAGAACAGGGAGGAGGATAAAAGTCACCTACCTGGGTCTATCTGCGTGTGTCTACTGTAGGTCGCTGGAAGAGAGCAGTCCTGCACGTCTGAAAGAATCACACTGGAGTAGGGATGAGCTGGAAGGAAAGTCTGATGGACTAATGATGTGGAAGGAATAGCTGACTTATTTGTCTGTCAGTTATTGTGTAATTTATCATTTTTAAAATATTACTGATTCTTGGGACACAGTGAGGTAGTTTATTAGTTTAAATTTATAAGGCAGAGATGTAGACCCAACAGCTCACACTTCTCCATGAATCTTGGCCTAATCCTCCTGGCATTGAGGCTTGGATATTAGAAGAAGCAGAGGCATCTGGGGCAGCATTCCATAAAGAACAACTCCAGAGGTTACTTGCCTGGTCATTTCATTGTAGCAGGGGCCTTGAAAGGATTGAAAAGTGAAATGGCCCATCATTTTCATTCTAGATTACAGTCTTTTTCCTAGATAACCAGCAATAAATATTTACTCTTGAGGGCCTTAGTTAACTAGCATTCCTTTCAAAAGTTGAAACTTCAATTCCTTGTTACAATTTATGTTTCAGAATCTTACACTATTGTTTCCCTCAAAAACCCACAATGAGTCTAGAGTTTAGTAAATCAGCCAATAGAGTTCTGATCTGATAGGATCCTCTAAACCGAGATAGAATCTAATAATAATGGCAGTAACAGCAATAGTTTTTAATGTTGATATTTATTTCACTATTCACTCTATTTTTATGCCCACACAAATATTAAATTTATACAACTTTCTCACAAATACATACTCATACAAATAATAATCCAGTATAAGAAAATAATTAGAAAATTAGTCATTACAAAGTTTAATTCATATGTTGTGTTATAAATCTTTTTGTTCCCAGATATGTTTATATTTTGCTATATCTTTTATTTTTTAATAATATATAATTATATATTACTTATATTGCACATCAATTGTGTTAGAAATTTGATCTGCATCCTAGTCATTATTTTACTGTTTATAACTTTTGATTATTCACCAAATTTGGGAATTCCCAAGATATGCCACTTGTTACCAATAAATCAAATTAAATATTTTAGATATGTTTCAAACTGATGAAGATATTAGCACAATTGATTGTTACAAAATATTATCACAATATTTTATATAGTCCTGTTGGATAGTACTACCAACACTGTGAACATGGCACAATTAGTATCTCAGTGAAAACAGATAATTCTGGGGCATAAGCGACTGAGTAACTTGCCAGTGTCTTGTGTTTGTGATGTTAAAAATACAGTTAGGGCATGAAAATAGAGAGAATGATTACAAGGAAGTCTAATCACTTCTAGTTTCAGAGATCAAATAGAACTCAACCTCTTAGTGATTTTGTGTGTGTGTGTGCATTTACTTCCATAATCTTTATTTTACCTTTGATTTATATTCTGTCCCAGGACACTGACACCATTAAAGAATGTAAAATGCTTTTATGCTGTCAGCCAATATGTCTGGAGCCAACAGCTCCAGCCTGACCCCAGAATTCTTTATCCTGAATGGTATTCCTGGACTTGAAGCTGCACATGTCTGGATCTCTCTGCCATTCTGTTTCATGTACATGATTGCTGTCGTGGGGAACTGTGGGCTTATCTACCTCATCGGCCATGAGGAAATTCTTCACCGACCCATGTACTACTTTCTAACCCTGCTCTCCTTCACTGATATAACTTTATGCACCACCACTGTGCCCAATATGCTGTGTATATTCTGGTTCAACCTCAAGAAGATTGGATTTAAGGCTTGCCTGGCCCAGATGTTCTTTGTGCACACCTTCACAGCTACAGAGTCTGGCATGTTAATGCTCATGGCCCTGGATCGCTATGTGGCCATCTGCTACCCTTTACGCTATGGAACCATTCTGACCAACCCTGTGATTGCCAAAGCTAGTCTTGCTACTTTCTTGAGGAGTGTGGCATTCATCCTCCCTTTCACTTTCCTTACCAAGCGCCTGCCCTATTGCCGAGGCAACCTCATCCCCCATGCCTATTGTGACCACATGTCTGTGGCCAAGATATCCTGTGGCAATGTCAAAGTCAATGCAGTCTATGGTCTATTAGTTGCACTTGTGGTTTGTGCATTTGACATATTCTGTATCACTGTGTCATACACAATGATACTGAGAGCAGTAATGAACCTGTCCTCTGCCGATGCTCGTCACAAAGCCTTCAGCACCTGTACATCTCACATCTGTGCTATTGTGATCACTTATGTACCTGCTTTTTTTAACTTCTTCACTCATCGTTTTGGAGGACACACTATTCCCCACCACATCCACATTATAGTGGCCAACCTCTACCTGCTACTGCCTGCTACCATGAACCCAATTGTTTATGGAGTCAAGACCAAGCAGATTAGGGAAAGTGTAATTAAGTTTTTTACTGGAGACAAGAGTGGCATTACTGAAATAAAAGGATTAAAAAGCTAGTAAATTTCTTGGGCTGTGAAAAATAATGAGTAATTTTTAAAAATTTGCAGGTGAATGGTGTCAGTTCAACTATTTGTGTCCATTTCATTAGACTGGAGTACTAGAGAACAAGCAGAAGAAATTCATAACAAATGTGAATAAGATGGTTTTAAGTCAATCTTATTTGTAAATTTTCTGATGTTTATGGAGTCAAGACCAAGCAGATTAGGGAAAGTGTAATTAAGTTTTTTACTGGAGACAAGAGTGGCATTACTGAAATAAAAGGATTAAAAAGCTAGTAAATTTCTTGGGCTGTGAAAAATAATGAATAATTTTTAAAAATTTGCAGGTGAATGGTGTCAGTTCAACTATTTGTGTCCATTTCATTAGACTGGAGTACTAATAGAAAACAAGCAGAAGAAATTCATAACAAATGTGAATAAGATGGTTTTAAGTCAATCTTATTTGTAAATTTTCTGGAATCTTTGCAATTGTAGGATATGACCTTTTCATTGAGAGAAAAATATTACAAAAGGCATAATTCAGCAGATACTGTATTTATACAATGCAAGCATTGTTTTTCATATTCATAGACTTATGTTGGCATTGTGTTTGAAGAGAAATCTGTCATAGTGTGGTACAGTTTTACATCATGTCCACTAATGGCAACTTATTATTGCTATGATAACAACTGGGCCAAGTGTCATAAATATTTTCAAACTTAAATTTTTTGTACAGTAGAAATCTCCCATTCGAACTGATAATTTTATTAAATGTAGCCTGTATTTCACACACAAAAAAAAATCAGTAAGTTCTTTTTTCCCATGTTATTACTCTGGAACCTGTACTTAAAATGGGTCTAAAACATATTTTTTGTTATTTTATAGGCTAAGCAAACAAAAAAGTTATTAGTAAATTTGTAAGTTTGTTAATTGTTCATTGATTCTCTCTTGAGAAATCAACTCTGTAGCATAAGAAAGCACTGTCAGGGCATGGGAGAGACACTAAGGAAGCCCTCTTGCTCAGGATCCTGCTGTAGGGACACAAAGAGTATTTTCTAAAGGCTTCTGCTGCTCTGGTGGTTTGACGACCTCAGACACTGAATGGACTTCACTCTTGGGAAAACTCAGAGCATGTGTCATAGATCTACACATCACAACCTGGCATCCGAATACCTGTAGTATACAGAGAAGATGCCAGGAATGAGGGACACCTAGTATTCATCTTGTTGGGAGCTAAAGGCTGCAGTTCAACACACATGGAGGTTGTAAGAACATGCCAGAGACTGGGTGGGACTGTCCAGGAGTGGGATGAGTATTCCCATCCCAGTGTAAGGAACCTCCCAACTGATGGAATAGAACCTGTCATACAACCTTCCAAAGTACTGCTGGAGGTGGGGGTGACTGGCATCTGGGACCCAAGAAGGAACACTAAGAGTCAAGGCAAGAGCCAGCAACTAGGAGAGAGACCACGTCACAGTCTGCACCACATCCTATACTATTTCTCCTTCACTTTTATTTCACCTGTATTTGTGATCCTGTTCCAGTTTAGCAGACCAACTCTGTCCTTCTCTCTCTCTCTCTCTCTCTCTCTCTCTCTCTCTCTCTCTCTCTCCCTCCCTCCCTCCCTCCCTCCCTCCCTCCCTCCCTCCCTTTCCCTCTTCCTGTCCCTTTCCTTCTCTTTCCCCTTACCTTTTAAAAATTCCCTCCCCCTTTTTTTTCTCCATCATGAATAGAAAAGAAAAAAAGCAAAACAAATCCAGTAGTTACTGTTGATGCAATAGAGAAAAGCAGAGGAAGAATAATTGCGGCAGAGAAGGCAAATGAGAAATCTGCGCCTCAAGGTAGAATGAAAGAGAGAAGCAAATAATACAATAATTGTGGATTCCAAGAGGTTGAGACACAGAGGCAACAATAGGCAGCCTGTGTTCTTTGGGAATTCCTAATGAAAAAATTTAAAATGGAAATATGAAAAAGAGGGTGGGAAGACAAAAGGATCAAAGAGCCATTCAATCTAAGATGTGAAAGTAGATTTTAATAACAAGGTATTAGTACTTAAAAAATAACAACCTGAACCTGTAAAATCTCAATAAGTCAAATAAAAAGGTCTGCATAAATCAGTAAATGGACAAAATATCAGTGATTGAAGGCAAGACAGATGACCCTGAATGACAATGACAAAGATAAACAAGTAAAATAAAAACAGAACACAGGACATCTATGGGGCCTATAAAATGACCACATATATGAGTCAGGCGAATAGAAGAAGAATTTTATGAAAAAAACACAGAAAATATTTCCAGTAAAGTTATAGAAAATTTCCCAAGTCTAGGGAAAGTGAGTCCATTGATGTATAGGACATTTACAGTACCAAACAGACAAGCCCAGGGGAAAAACATGCCACATTACAGTTAAAACACTAAAATACAGAAAAAATATGTGCTAAAATCTTAAAGAGAGAAAACAAATGACATGTAAATGCAGGCCCATCAGAACAAGATATTTATCTACAAAGACACTGAAAGCTAAGAGGGCTTGGAATGGTATATTCATGCTCCAAAAGTCAGTAATTGCTAAACAAGTTTACTTTCATTACTGTTAAGCCAGCTCTACAGAATATATCAGAAAGGAGTTCTTTAGACTGAACAGAAAGATAAATATAACCATGAGGGTACAAGAAATTATAAAACATGTTCTCAGTATTTAAGCAGATGAGAAACAGGAAAACACACAACACTGAGGAATCAATAAATATCAGTAATTAATAAATATCTTTCAATAACAATTGTGATTAGTAGTCTCAATTACCCAATGAAACGAGAATGGACTAAGTGACAGTATTCAAGTATGGTTGCCACCAACAAATGCACTTTAGCTTAAAGAAAACAAAGTATGCAAAAAGGTAGTATAAGAAATTGGATTTAATAGAATGATCCAGAGGGTCCTAGAAACCTACAAGAAGAACATTATGATGGGTAGATCTGGGCCCAGGGATCCTGCTCAAACTATGGCACCAATCAAGGACAATACGTGCAGTAAATTTCAAACCCTTACCGAGACCTAGCCAATGGACAGGACATTCTCCACAATTGAGTGGAGGAGAATGGGGTCTGACTTTCACACATACTCTGGTGCCCCATATTTGACCACGTCCCCTGGATGGGGAGGCCTGGTGGCACTCAGAGGAAGGATAGCAGGCTACGAAGAAGAGACTTGATACCCTATGATCATATACAGGGGGAGGAGGTCCCCTTCAGTCACAGTCATAGGAGCAGGGAGTAAGGGGAAAATGGGAGGGAGGGAATGGTAGGGTACAAAGGATGGGATAACAATTGAGATGTAATATGAATAAATTAATAAAATATATTTAAAAAAGAAATTGAATTTAAGAAACACACACACACACACACACACATATATATATATTGCTTTATGGGGCATTTTTTTTAGCCTTCCAATCTTTTGCATATAAAATATGTCTTAATTGAAATAAAATTCCATCACTTTCCGGCCTCCTATTCCTCCCTCCAGCCCCTTGAAGTTTCTCCACCTAGAACTCCTCTCATATCCATACTCTACTCTCAATTTTATAGCCTCTTTTACTTTATTATTAATATACATATATGTATGCATATGTATGCATGTATGTGTAAAAACACACAACCTGGTGAGTGCATTTTTGTTGTTTGTGTGCATGCAGTTTCAGAGTTGATCACTTTATATTGTATACACAATTAATGGGCTCATCCCTGGAAGAAGCTAGTTCTCATTCTCCCAGCAATTATTAGTTGCCTGTCGTTCTTTATCTAGGTGTGAGACCTTGTGAGATTTCCCCTTTCCAAATTAACATGCTTGTTGATATTGTCACTGTTCTGTTCTTATGTAGCCATATCTAGGTGAAAGTGTTCACAAGAGTATTCCTGGCATTCTAGACCTTACAAAATTGTTCACTGTTGTTGCTTGAACCTAGGCCTGGGGTAGCAACAAGCTTGTTCCTGCTGAACAGCAGGACTTGTTCCTCCTACACTCCTTCACCTCTGATTGGTCAATAAAGAGCTGAACAGCCTATAGTGGGGCAGGAGAGTTAGGACAGGACTTCAGATCCCTGGGAGAGGGTCATAGGTGCAGGAGAAAGAGAGAAAAGAGAGAGGGGAGGGAGGGAGGGAGGAAGAGAGACAGAGAGAGAGAGAGCGAGAGAGAAGAGAAGAAGAAGAAGAAGAAGAAGAAGAAGAAGAAGAAGAAGAAGAAGAAGAAGAAGAAGAAGAAG
>OU015752.1:119993133-120031408 GCA_907169655.1 Acomys percivali | reverse complement strand
AGAAGAAGAAGAAGAAGAAGAAGAAGAAGAAGAAGAAGAAGAAGAAGGAGAGGAGGAGGAAGTTGGTGGTTAAGGAAGCTATCATGACAACACAGATGGGGCAGGACTAACCAGAGTGAGATTAAGATGTTAGGTATTAGGACATTTGGCTGAGAAGTAGTCCAGTAGATCGATTAGATTAGCTCAATATCTGCTCAGCTGTTATTAATAAATATAAAAGTCTCTGTACCATTATTTGGAAGCAAAGACGGGTATCAGAAAAGCACATACTTTTACACAGTACTAATGGAATTTCTCAGTTAGTTGTGCCATTTTAAGCCTTTTCTGTTGGTTGTTAGGCTTATATTTGCAGGCACTGGTACGGATACACTTTCAATAAAATTTGAAAGATAACATTCTGCATTGGTTTGTTAGTCTTGGGAATCTTGACCTGAACAAAATTAAGCAAGACAACCTGCATGGATGGGAAGGTGAGGGTCACAAAATGCAGAGGATCTGCTGACAATTGATGGCAGGTGGTAGAGGAAGAGTTGAGCGGTAGGAATTTTTTTCAAGAATGCTGCTTCTGACAGGCTACCCATGCTCTAGAACATATTCATACCACTTAGTGAATTAAATGATTTTTTTAAAAGCACATGAAATTAGAGGGAATTGGTATGGGAAAACATATGGAAGAACTATATAGGAGGAAATGGGGAGTGGTTTGATCAAAATACATTATGTGCACTTAAAAACTTCTCAAACAAAAAGTGAGTTAAAAATAATTCTTCATGAGGACTGACTTTCACACAAACTCTGGTGCCCCATATTTGATCATGTCCCCTGAATGGGGAGGCCTGGTGGCACTCAGAGGAAGGATAGCAGGCTACCAAGAAGAGACTTGATCCCCTATGAGCATATACAGGGGGAGGAGGTCCACCTTAGTCACAGTCATAGGGGAGGGGAGTAAGGGGAAAATGGGAGGGAGGGAGGAATGGGAGGATACAAGGGATGGGATAACAATTGAGATGTAATATGAATAAATTAATGAAATATATTAAAAATAATAATCCTTCAAACACTCACCATGATACAAAACATTTTTATTTATTTTAAAATTATTAGTACTTTTTTTTTCTTCACAATGAAATAGTAAGAAGGAAATTCAACCACTAAAACATTTAGGTATATGAGATACAAATACTAGCAAAACAAATGTTTGAGTGTTTATTTATGTAATATAAGCTCATGCATTCATTAATTTTCAATAATGTTTATTGATTCTTTTTTAATCTCATGTTATATATCCCAGTCCCATTCATTTTCCTGTCCTTCCATATCCATCATCCACCCTAAAATAAAATGAAAAATAAAAATTAAATTAAAAACAAACAAAATAAAAATCTCTCTATGGAAGCATCAATGTGTCATGGTGTTCCACACAGTACACCCTTTTGTATAAACAGCTTTACTTGCAAATGACTGTTGTAATTAGTGATTAGTCTAGTTCAAAGCCTTAGCTATATCATCAACACTTGATCCTCAGATAGACTTATCTTGGATAACATGCTGTTGCCCTGAGGCATCTTGCTGTTGCTCAGAGGTGCTGAGATCCTGCAGCATTGGTTCTGAAGGAACAGCTCCTTCACATGCCCCAAAGCTCATAGATGGGGTAGACATTGGGGGTGGACCAGCTCAAAGCCTTGGTTCTGGGGCTGGATGGTAGCTGAGTTGATCAGCCCGCCGAGTCTCCTGCACTTATACCAGCAGGACCAGCTTTCCTATATTGCCTGGGGAAGGGATAGGGCTGGCTCTCTAGAAGCCAGTGGCCAGCGATGGTAGGGGCCAGCTCTATCAAGCCTATGTTACCACTGAAGCTACTGTTTAGTGGCCAGTCAGAGGCAGGGCCTATTTAGCTAGGTCCTCAAAATTCAACAAGGCCTCAGTTGGTAGCCCAGACCATGGACATCTGCATGGCACTTGATGATAATATCAGCCACAGACATCAAAACAGACCCATGTTGCTGCAAGGTCATAGACCCAGACATGGCCAGAAGCATCAGCAGGGGTCTAGACATCACCATGACCTCAGGTGACAGCTGAGGCCTCTCATGTCAGGCTATTCCTCAGCACCCTCACATCTCCAGTTCTCCCTGTCTTCACAGTAGACAAGCCACTTGGCTCCTCTTTCTTTTTCATCTCTCCACCACATACTTGCTCATCATAGTGGTGTCTGCTCACAGCCTGTGTCTCATGGTGGTGGGCCAGGCCTGTTGTATTCATTAATTTAATCAATGAACATAAAATATAAACTATAGAAGATTTTCTACATGACTCATATGTTATATCTTATTGTGCCTTTATTGTGCCTCTCTTTTTTCAAAACTATAAAATATATGTGAATACACATATATGTATATATTGCAATGTGCGCACATACACATATACACATATGCAGTGAGTGTTGAGATGTCATGAGATTGAAATGTGAACAAGGTGAATAAAACAAAAGACATATATTCCTGTCTATCAGAATCTTTTCATAATCCACACCTAGGAGAGTATGTATAGCTTTGGTATAATTTTCCCCTAGTTTCACCTGTGGTTGAAGATGAAATAAATGCTGGAATTATCTCAAGTCCCAAAGGATCTCATCTTTTCAACCACTGTCTTCTGAGACACTGAACAACAAGTATCCAATCAAGTGCATACTCTTCAGGCTGGAGAACACTCAAAATAATGCAGCAATGCTGGGTGGACACAGAACACTTTACGCTCAGGCTCTGGGGCATGTACTTGGCTCTGGTCTTTCCCAGAACTGAGGTAAGTTTGAAGGACTTCTAATGATGCTTATTTCCAGAAAATGAAAAGTTTAAGTCCAAGAAACCCAAAGATGCAGATGGCAGAAATCCCACTGACGCCTACAATACATTTTCATTCATCTGGTAGAAAAGAGAAGAAAGGTTTCCACAATGGGAAAGGAAGAGTAAAATGACGTCATGATTAATTGGAGACAATGAAGTTCATGCAGTCATGCGTTGCAATTAGAAGGACATATGTTTTCTTACCTTGATTAGCGGATAGCTGTGTTTAGATTTCCTCCAGCTGAACTGTCCTTTGTTGGAGGGGGTAGAAAGTAATACAAAACAAGACTTGAATACTAAAATATATTGAGAGCATTTACTGAGGGGGCCTCTTCAGAAAAAAAAAATCAAACAACCAGAAGCCACATAGCATCTTAGCAAAGGAGTCCCAGATGAGACTGAGGCTATCTCACAGACATGTGCTGTGTGGAGAGCTCCCTCAGTGAGAGACTGTCACTGACTTGTCACACCTGTTGTGTCTCTGCCCTAAGATAAAAGTAATGGAAAGGTTTCTGTGCCTTGGCTTTGAAAACCATGTTCCCTTTTTTAAAATTAATTTATTCTTGTTACATCTCAATGGTTATCCCATCCCTTGTATCCTCCCATTCTTCCCTCCCTCCCGTTTTCCCCTTATTCCCCTCCCCTATGACTGTTCTTGAGGGGGATTTCCTCCCCCTGTATATGCTCATGTTCTTATGTAATCACGATTTGTTAAAGTTGTTACACCTGGCTTATGAAATTGCCTATCAATATCAGGATTGGTCACAGTCAGCAACACTGAATGTGTGGTTGAAAGTTAACACTTTCATTTGATTCTTTCCTTGGCACTTTAAAGTTTGTCACCCTGCATCTGTGTTTTCTTATCTGCACCATGGAGATGTAACATGTATCTGTTAATTTAGGTTTGAATACAGGAATTAACCTGTTCTAAAATATTAGTAACCTAAATGTATGGGATTTTGCCTAATTGCTTAATTACTATATTTCCCAAATTATAATGGTGTCAGGAATGTCTAAGACAATAAAATTATCAAAACACTAAATAGTATATGTCTTATCACATATACTACAATTAATGTAAGAGCTAATATACATCAATTATTAAATTCCAGACACTGTGTAAATCCTCATTTTGCTGTGTGAACACATATATAGTTTGCAGTGGTAGAGATTTTGTCCCTTTAAGGGTTCTAAATATTGTACAAAGAATCATTTGCTCCTTCAAATTATGGTCTATCTTCCTATTTTGTTTTGCAAAGGTTTAATTCATAGTCAGGTTTCCTACATCTCTATTGTAAGTTATAAAAAGCTCTTATATGTTAAGAGAACAGACTTTTAGCAAACTATTTTTTCTTCTTTGGAACATATTTTCATGTCATGAATAGTGCTAAAAATAACTGTAGATCACTGGGTAGCCCAAAAACCTGACATGGGAAATTTGAGTCAAAAGTCCCTGTATTGAGGAAGGCAAATAAAGAGCTATATTTGATTTATCTGTCTGTGATAGAATGGGCATTATGGGTAGATTTCTGTTACTATACTTGAGAGACAGTGAGGATTTCTGTGCTTCTTGATTAGTTTTAAATTGTGAGCAGAATGCAGACCCAATAGTTCAGATCTCTCCAAATATCCTGACCTTTTTGAATATGCAGCTTTGGTATCTTGGTATCCTGTGGCTATGGTAGGACTGAGACATTTAAGGAACATTACAAACACCCAGACAAATGCTCTTACAGAAATTCTGGTGTCCACTAGCTTAGTAACCTTTAATAACAGCAGCTTTTCAGGAAATCTGATAAGGTTTCTCTGAATTTTATTCCAGATTTAAGGATGTTTTTACTTTTTCTATCTAAAATACAGGAAAAATGGAATTGCTGTAGGACATACAAACTAGCATTTATTTTGTAATAGGATACATAGTAATAATAGTGATTATTGCTTATATTAATGTAATATTCATTATTCATAGTCTTAGCACAATGTATAAAATGATCTCTATAATCTTGTCAACATTCTGAGCTTGATGTACATATTATATCATTGTAGAGAGTGAAACTGAACCATATATTGGTTAATCAGCTGGTTGGTATCATTTACCATGTCAAGTGAAAATTGGCAGTATATTATGAAGTAATATATAATCCTGAAAAACTTTTATTTCTCATTGTAATGGTATTATTTACTTTCTAAACCTCCACTTATCTTTTACTTATATTATTTCCAGGACACTGACATTATTATTCAGTATAAAATGGTCTCATTTTACCAGCCAATATGTCTAGAGCCAACAGCTCCAGTCTGACTCCAGAATTCTTTATCCTGAATGGTGTTCCTGGGCTGGAAGCTGCACATGTCTGGATCTCTCTGCCTTTCTGCTTCATGTACCTGATTGCTGTAGTGGGCAACTGTGGGCTTATCTACCTCATCGGCCATGAGGAAGCTCTGCACCGGCCTATGTACTACTTCCTGGCCTTACTCTCCTTCACTGACGTCACCTTGTGTACCACCACTGTGCCCAATATGCTGTGCATATTCTGGTTCAACCTCAAGGAGATTGGATTTAATTCCTGCCTTGTCCAGATGTTCTTTGTGCACATGTTGACTGGAATGGAGTCTGGTGTGCTCATGCTCATGGCCCTGGACCGCTATGTAGCCATCTGCTATCCTCTACGCTACACCACCATCCTCACCAACCCTGTCATTGCCAAGGCTGGTCTTGCTACTTTCTTGAGGAGTGTGATGCTCATCTTCCCGTTCACTCTGCTCACCAAGCGCTTGCCCTATTGCCGAGGAGCCCTTATCCCCCACACTTACTGTGATCACATGTCCGTGGCCAAGGTATCCTGTGGCAATGCTAAGGTCAATGCAATCTATGGCCTCATGGTGGCTCTATTGATTGGTGTGTTTGACATTTGCTGTATCTCTGTGTCTTACACTATGATACTGCGTGCAGTGGTGAGTCTGTCCTCTGCTGATGCTCGTCACAAAGCCTTCAGCACCTGTACATCTCACATCTGTGCTATTGTGATCACTTATGTGCCTGCCTTTTTCACTTTCTTCACTCATCGTTTTGGAGGACACACTATTCCCCACCACATCCACATCATAGTGGCCAACCTCTACCTGCTACTGCCCCCAACCATGAACCCAATTGTTTATGGAGTCAAGACCAAGCAGATTAGGGAAAGTGTAATCAAATTTTTGCTTGGAGAAAAAATGAGCATTACCTAAAACAAATGCATGTTAAGACCAGTTACACTGTAATGGGGAAAATAGTTGTGAAAACAGTCACAAAAGATGAGTGATATAGTATTAAGTCATTTAACATGTAAATGTCCTGAAGTTGTTCCAAATGTAGATTATGAAATGTTCTTTATAAGGAAAATTCTGCCAAAGTATAGAATGTAGAAATTAGTATCCTGTCTTGTCCAGATCTAATCCAAAAATTAGTAACCGTTTTTATATCATTTTTGTGTTTACAAAATTCTCTATAAATGGAAAAGAAATGAGATAATGGGTGTAAGCTAAATGTCAATCTGATGTTCTGTTTAAAAGACAAACTTGCAGTAATTTGGGACAGTCTAGTCCTCTCCATTAAGGACAAACTCTAGTTATATCAAATATGTTGCTGATGTAGACACCATGGGTTCAGTGCTATAGTATATGTAAGACAAGCTATATTTTGATTTTTTGGAGTATTTAAATTGTATTTGTTAGATTTGCAAATGCGCTCTATTTTTCTTAAATGTCCAAAAGTCCTATTCTTCCCTACATATTCAATTTTTAAGTTGCATGAAAAGTAGATCTATGAGTTTTAATTGAGTTATTAAGGAGGTAAAGTGATTAGGTTAGTATCTTATTTGACATTATTTCACTCATTCTTGAGAGACTAAATATGACTGAATAGTGCTATTAGTTATAATCTGGATCTAATTTGAAGGAGGCAGAGCTGATTATCAAGTAATCTCATGTTGCTGGGCACTGAGAACAGAAACACTGGTGAGGGAAACCTGCAATGATACATATATGAAAAGAAGGAGAAGAGGTAAATCAAAATAGATGCAATCTGGAAGAAGGACATTTTTGTTTACAAGTATTAGAATGTTTTATTGGTTTTGTATTCAGTTAGTATGAAGATTAAAATTTTTAATTTCTAAGGATTAGACGTTGTTGTATTAATGAGCTTAGGTATGTGTATAAATGTCAACTTTTATACCTTTCCAAATATGACAAAGCTTACCAATAAATGCATCTAGATAATTGAATAGTCCAGTTCTTAGAGAAATAACATAACATGGTATCTAGTATATTCTAATCATTTAATAAATTATGATATTATTTACAAGTTGTTGGTTTCAACTCAGATACATTCTGAACATCAGTGTTGGATGAGGAATCTTCTTTAACAGAGGTCTAGTTTTCTATGGCCGAGTGTTCATTGCCATTCATAAGCATGCTAGTACAGGCCAAACAGGTTTATGCCTTTTTATTTAAGTATTTTCAGACAATATATTTTTATCACATTCTTCTGTCCTTCCAGATTTGTTCACTCCTTTCCATTTAACTGCATCTCTCTCTCTCTCTCTCTCTCTCTCTCTCTGTTTGTGTGTGTCTAAAAAACCACAAAACAGAACAGAAAACAAAAATCAAACCCAACAAACTATTGACAACAATAACAGCAAAAACAAAACCAACTAGAAAAACATACCAAACAAAAGATGCACAAAAATACGAAGTCATTTTTGTTGGCCAACTCTTCCTCAGTATGGGCCTGCCTTGGAGTGTGGTTGACATACTCAGGGACTGTCCATTGGAAAAAATAGATTACTTTTTCCCAGCAGGTATAAATTGCATCTAGACTTTTGGTTAGGGTTGGAACAGTGTGTGTACTTCTTAGTATTTGGATTTTGCCTGGACTGAACCTGTGCAAGTCTTGTATGTGCTCTCACAGTCTTTTTGAGTTCATATGTGCATAGGTCCTGTTGTGTCTAGAATATGCTGTTTCCTTGGATTCATCCACCTCCTCTGGCTCTTACGATCTCCCCACCTCCTCTTCTACACAGATTTCTGAGCCTTCAGGAAAGAAGTTTCCTGCTTAAAGACTTTCCATTTAGGACTGAGTGCTCCAAACTCGTTCACTGTCTGTGCATTGCCCAATTATTGGTCTCTGTCTTAAATCCCTTCTACTGCAAGAGGAAGCTTCCTTGATGAGCGACCATTTTTTAATGTCCTCTATGTGCCTGGCTCTACACCCTTTCCTGACAGGCAAATGATTACACAAACTGTACTAAGTTCTTCTAGTAGAGACAGAGATGTCTTGGGAAGACTATAATTAAAACCTAGTAAATGATCATTGTTACTTATGAGAGACGGCGTGTGAAGAATTTACAGGGGATGTGGGCTGTAAGATTAGTCTCGAGTGTGTATAAGTTCTTCTGGAGTAGAGAATAAGCAGTACGCATCCAATGTTAAGGGTGGGAAACATTGTCAGTTATAGATTATTTCAGAACGTGAAAGAACAAAGGCATGGTGACAAAGATGGCCTGCCAGGGAGAGCCTGGAGTGTGGCTTTTCACAGGACACCAGACACAGCCAGCCGTGCCCTTCACATTCGAGTTTAAAAGTTTTCAGAGTAACATTTAACTCTAATCTTTCACCCAGTAGACAGTGTCTTTGATGGGTCAGATCTCTGCCACGGCCTCTGCCTCTTGGGTCCGCGCTTCATCTTCCTGAGTCTCCTCAGCTTTCTTGGTTTTCTATTAAAAAAAAAAACAGTTATCCAGTTTCTGCTCCCTGCTCTGATTGTACCTGACAGGTTCTTGTTGGGCTCAGGGCATCCTTGGGACAGTGCATGCTTTCCTGTGGACCAAAATTACTGTGTTTCAAAACGTACAAAGACTTTCAATGTTATAACAGCCACAATAACACCAAAACATATATTTTCTACATAATATATTTAAAAATATATGTTTCTTTGGTCCTAAAACCAGATTTTAGTGTGATAATGATTTGCACACATTTTATAGTTAGGTAAACTGAGGCATCAAGATATTGAGAAGTTACTAGATTAATGAAAATAACAAACAAGGCAATTGGCAGAGCTGGGATTTTTACAGAGACTGTGTGCTTCCAGCATCTTGCTTTTTAATAACTATAATATGCTAGACTGTTTACTCTCATGTGAAAATGTAAAAGTTTGCCAGCATAATGTTTCTGGCATTAATGCTGAAAACTCCTTGGTGTTCACCCTGATCTGGGTGAAGTGATAATTGTTCTGAGACTAAAACAGAAGGTTCAGCTGGTGGAACACTTAATGTGTCCCTGACAAACTGAATTTAATCCATACAACTTACAGTGGCAGGAGAGAACAGACTCCTGAAAGTTGTCCTCTGACTTTCATACTTGTGTCATGGCATGTGCACACTAGTACATACCATACAAACAGTAATAAATAAAAGAAAAATAAGTGAATATATGAAATATTTTTAAATACAAGATGCTGCCATCAGATTCTTTTTTCTAATTTTTTTATTTATTCACTTTATATCCCTATCACAGACTCCTTCCTCCTCTCCTCCCAGTCTTCTCAGAAAAGAGGACTCCCCTCGCCAATACACTCCAGTACATCAGTCCCATCAGTACTAAGTGCATCCTCTTCCCCTGAGACAAGACAGCCCAGCTTGGGACAAGTGATCCAAAAGCAGGCAACAGAATCAGCCCCCACTCTCATTGCTAGGGAACCCTCATGAAGACCAAGCTACCCATCAGCTACATATGTGTAGGGAACTTTGGTCCAGTCAATGGATGCTCTTTAGTTGATGGTTCAATCTCCACGAGCTACCATAACCCTTTGTTATTTGACTCTGTTGATTTTCTTGTGTAGTTTTTGTCCCCTTCCTCTAACCCTTCCACAGGACTCCAAGGCTTCTGCCTAATGTTTGGAATAGTGTCTCTGTATCTGTTTTTATTCACAGTTGCATGGAGCTTCTCGGAGGACAGTTATGCTAGTCTCCTGTCTGCAAGCATAGCAAAGTATCACTAATAGTGTCAGGGGTTGGCTCTCTCCCTTGGGGTGGGTGTCAAGTTGTGCTAGGCATAGGTTGGACATTCCCTCAATGCCTGCTCCTTCTTTATCCCTGCACACTTTGTTGGCAGGATACATTTTGAGTTTAAGGTTTTGTGGGTGGGTTGTTATTGTACTCCCTCCACTGGAAGTCCACATATTAAGTCTCCATTTCCTCTGCTGCTAAAAGTCTCAGCTAGAATCACAATCACACCCATATCCTCCAAGAAACATACTCCATCATAGGTCTCCAGCTTATTCCAGCTATTACCCTCCCACATCCCCCTGATTTCCTTTCTTTCTTACAGCCCTCTCACCTCCCTCCCCTGATCTCTCCTCACCTTTGTTCCTCTACCCCCAGCCAGTTCTCGGTCTTCATCAATTTCATTTGTCTATTTTATTCCCCCTTCTGAAAAGAGATTCAAGCATCTTTTTGGCTCACTTTGTTACTTAGCTTCTTTGTGTCTGTAGATTGTAGAATGGTTATCCTGTACTATATAGCTAATATCCACTTCTAAGTAAGCATACACCATGTGTACCTTTCTGGGTCTGAGTTACCTTACTCAGGATAATATTTTCTAGTATGAACCATTTGCTTGCAAATTTGAAGATTTTCTTGAATTTAATAACTGAGTAGTATACCATTGTGTAAATGTACCACAGTTTCTTTAACTATTCTTTGGTTGAGGGACATCTAGGTCATTTCGAGTTTCTGGCTATTATGAATATGGCTGCTATGAATATAGTTTAGCAGGTATCATTGTGATATGGTGGAGTGTCTTTTATATAAATGCCTGGGAGTGGTATAGCTGGGTCTTGAGGTAGAATTATTCCCCATTTTCTAAGCAACCCCAATATTGACATGCAAAGTCTTTGTATGAGTTTGCACTCCCACCAGTAATGGAAGAGTGTTCTTCTTCCTCCAGATCCTCGCCAGAATAGCTGTCACTTGAGTTTTTTATCTTAGTCATTCTGATGGTTGTAAGATATAATCTCAGAGGAAAGATCCAAGATGGAGGTACAAAACACACATGCTATTTGATCAGCAGGACAGCAGTGATTATTAAGCAACCAAACTACTGATCTCAGAACCACAAAATACAAACACTAGTGACCCACATGTGAGAGGGGTCCAAATTGTGTGGAACACAGTTGGGTTCAGCCTCTGGTCACCCAGCAAAACCACAAAGTTCCCAGTCCCCACAGAAACAGGCAGGCACTAGGTATACACTCTAGCCAGAGGCATCACAATGGGAAGAGGTCAGTGTAAGAACACAAGCAGCAATCCCCAGGGCCATTTATTACCACCAGAAATGAGCAGTCCCACCACCACAAGTAGACCTAGAGATATTATTACAGCCTACACACAAGAGAAGGATTTCACATCTGAAGTTATGAAAATGATATAGGACTTAAAGGAGGAAAATAAATCCCTCAAATTAGAACAGGAATACACAAAGAAAGAGATGAAAGAATTGAGCAACTCATTTGAAGAAACTACAATCAAACAGGAGAAAGAAATGAATAAAAAGTCTTAAGACTTCCATCTTACACCCATCAGAATGGCTAAGATCAAAAATTCAAGTGACACCACATGCTGGCTAGGATGTGGGGAGAGAGTAACACTCCTTCATTGCTGGTGGGAATGCAAACTAGTACAACCACTTTGGAAATCTATCTGTTGCTATCTCAGAAAACTGGGAATAGGGCTTCCTCAAGACCCAGCTATTCCACTCCTTGGAATATACCCAGAAGATGCTCCAGCACACAACAAGAAAATTTGCTCAACCATGTTTATAGCAGCCTTATTCATAATAGCCAGATCATGGAAACAGCCTAAGTGTCCCTCAGTAGAAGAATGGATAAAGAAACTGTGGCATATATACACTATGGAATACTACTCAGCTATTAAAAACAAGGAATTCCTGAAATTTGTGGATAAATGGATTGAGCTAGAAATGATCATAATGAGTGAGTTAACCCAGAAGCAGAAAGACCCACTTACCAAGAAACAGGGACAGAAGGGAGGACATCCTATTGAGACTCTAGATGAGAGAAGCATGGGAGAATAGCAAAGTAGAAGGATCCAGAGGGTCCTAGAAACCTACAAGTAGAACATTATGATAGGCAGATTTGGGCCCAGGGGTCCCGCTCAAAATAAGGCACCAGCCAAGGACAATACAGGCAGTAAACTTTAAACCCCTACCCAGATCTAGCCAATGGTCAGAACAGTCTCCACACTTGAGTGGAGAGTGGGATATGACTTTCTCACGTACTCTGGTGCCTCACATTTGACCATGTCCCTCCCCAGGGGGAGACCTGATGGCACTCAGAGGAAGGACAGCAGGTTACCAAGAAGAGACTTGATACCCTATGATCATATACAGGGGGAAGTAATCCCCCTCAGGAACAGTCATAGGGGAGGGGAGTAAGGGGAAAATTGGAGGGAGGGAAGAATGGGAGGATACATGGGATGGGATAATCATTGAGATGTAACAAGAATAAATTAATAATAAAAAAGTCTTAAGACTTAAAAATGGAGATAGAATCTATGAAGAAAATCTTATCTGAGATAATCCTAGAAACTGAAACTTGAGAGAAGAGGACAGGATCTACAAACACAACAAGCATTACCAACAGAATTCAATAGATAGAGCAAAGAATATCAGAGATAGAAGATATTACTGAAGTAATGGATACAGCAGTCAAAGAAAATGAAAAATCTAAAAAGGTCTTGATACAGAATCCAAGAAATCTGGGCCACTGTGAAAAGATCAAACCTAAAAATCATAGGGATGGAAGAAAAAGAAGACTCCCAACTGCAAGGCCTAGAAAATATTTTCAATAAAATCATGGAAGAAAAATTCTATAACCTAATGAAAGAAATGCCCATAAATATACAGGGATCCTACAGAACTCCAAGTAGGTTTGACCAGAAAACGAAAATCCTCCTACCACATAATAATAAAAACACTAAATGTACAGAACAAAGAAAGACTAGTAAAAGCTGCACGAGAAAAAGGCCAAGTCACATATATATAAAGGCAAACCTATCAGAATTATACCTGACTTCTAAATGGAGACTGTGAAATCCAGAAGAGTTTGGGTGGAAGTCATACAGACACTAAGAGATCGTGGACACCAACCCAGACTGCTATACCCAGCAAAGCTTTCAATCACCATAGATGGAGAAAAAAAAAGATATTCCATGACACAACCAAGTTCAAGCAGTACTTAACCACAAATCTGGCTCTACAAAAGCTACTATAAGAAAAAATCCAACCCCAGGAGGATAATTTTACACAGGAAAACAAAGGAAATCAATAAACCCACATTCATAAAAACAAAAGAAAGGAAACTCTCTCTGTCTTTCGCACTTTCTGTCTCTGTCTCTCTGTCTCCCTGTCTCTCTGTCTCTCTCTGTCTCCCTGTATCTCTTTCTCTTTCTGTCTCTCTGTCTCAGTCTCTCTCTCTCTCTCTCTCTCTCTCTCTCTCTCTCTCTCTCTCACACACACACACACACACACACACACACACACACACACACACACTACCACTATCCACATCAAAATAATAGGAACCATTAACCACTGGTCATTAATATCACTCAACATCAATGGCCTCAACTCCCCAGTGAAGAGAAAAAGGCTAACAGAATGGATGAGAAAACAGGACCCATCAATCGGCTGCAAACAAGAAACACACCTCAACAATAAAGATAAACATTATCGTAGAGTAAAGGGCTGGAAAATGGTATTCCAGGCAAGTGGACCCAAGAAACAAGCTAGAGTAGTCATTCTAGTAACTAATAAAGTAGACTTTCAGCCAAATCTAATCAAAAGCGATGTGGAAGGACACTTCATACTAATCAAATGAAAAATACACCAAGATGATATCTCAATGCTTAATATCTATGCCCCAGATTCAGAAGCACCCACATTCATAAAAGAAACATTAGTAAAGCTTAAATCGAACATTCAACCCCACACTTTAATACTGGGCAACTTCAACATCCCACTCTCACTAATAGATAGATATTCATGTGGGAACTAAATGAGAAACAATGGAACTAATAGGCATCATGAATCAAATGGACCTAAGTAATACAGACAGAACTTTTCACCCAAACACGAGAGAACTCACCTACTTCTCAGCACTGATTGGAACCTTCTCCAAATTTGGCCATATACTTGGTCATAAAGCAAACCGTAATAGATACAAAAAGAAGGGAGCTACAATCAGGATGTTAAGGAACAAATCAAAAATATAATATATAAATACAATTTTAAAAAGATAAAACATATAAAACATGATTATAATAGATTTTAAAATAGAACAACTAATAGAAATAAAGAAAAAATTATGACAATATTCTTATTAACTTTTTAAAAATAAAATTATTTAAATCTAGAAAAAATACAAGTGGCTTATATCAGATTCTTAAAGTCCCATATTGTGCACAGTCACATGACAAGCCACTTCTAATAATTTTCAACTTATCCCCAAAAGTGACTCCCTCAAACAGCTGTCAGAAAATTTTGGTGATTCCATTGTTTATAAAATATTCTTACCCCTGGAAATGTTCACGTTGACAAAGGGGACATAGTGTTTATGTTCTTTGACCAAGTTAAGAAATAGCTATGCTAACTAACATACTTACAAAGAACTTCCAAACCCCCAATATTGATTATTCATGTAGCCCTCATGTGGTTACACGTAACTTTCTTTCCAATCTGTAATAAAATTTACATAGACTACCAGCTCCAAATATGGTTATAGGTCCTATTTTAGTATATAATCTACTATATATTCTTTGGAATGTTCCTCAAAAAGTAAAAGTAATGCTATCAAATGATATAATAACCCATGTTTCTTTTCCTTATTTCTTTTGTAGCACTATTAACAAAACTGAGGAAATGTAAACAATCCAAGAGTATCAACTAAGGAGTACTTAAAGAATTGTGGTATATTTATATAATGGAATAGTATTTGTTTATAAAAAGACAGTGGAATTGTGTTGGTAGGTAAAAACAAATGTCACTTGAAGTTATTATGTTAAGTGAGGTAAAGCATCCCTTTGTGATTATTCACTTATGAGATATGAAAAGTTGATATCAGAGAAGATGAGAAGGGACTGGTGATCATCAGAGGCTAAGGAAAGTCAGGATTAGATGAAAAATATTAATCAATGAATTTTAAATTTAGTATACAGAAATCAAAAGTTCAGGTGCTAGAGAGATGTGTCAAGAGTTGGGAGCACTCGCTGCTCATCCAATGGTCCTGAGTTCAATTCACACCAACAACAAGATGGCTCACAACCATCTATAATGAGATCTGGTGTCCTCTTCTGACATACAGGTGTTACATGCAGGCAAACTATGTATCCATAACAAATAAATCTAAAAATAAGAAATGTAAAGTTTTGTTATACAACTGCACAGCAGAGTGACTGTAAACATCAATAATCTACTGTGAATTTGTAGAGAAAGAGATCTTGAAAGTTTTACTACAAATTATATTTGAAAAGAAATGTATTTTTAGACTGCTTGGAAAATTATGTATGTATTGAAACAGAACCTGTTTATATATACATACACACACACACACACACACACACACACACACACACACACACACACACACATATATATATACAATTTTTGTCTTGTTATCAGTTATTTTAAGATAAGTTTAGGGCTTGGAAAATACCTCAATTGTTAACATTCTGCTCTTCCAAGGATTAAACCCTGGCTTTCATACCAGAACCACCCAGACAACAAGCCAGGCATGTGGGCAACTGCTTATTTGTACTCTCAGCACCAGGGAGTTAAACAGAAGAAGATTCCTGGGACTTGTGGGACAGCCAGGCTAGCCAGCTTGCCAAGTTCTGGCCCAGTGAAATTGGAAAGTACCTGAGGAGCACTTCTAACCCCAAGATTACAGACTTACCTGTAGAGGGATGTCATGTAGAGGGAGAACAATGGTGTTTGAAGGTGAAAGTTGGAAATCATGGATGAAACAGGAAGTCAAGTTAAGTGAAATAAAGCAGTTCTAAAGTATTTTCTAATATTCACTTCTAGGTATAAAATGCTCTGGAACCTCATCACCACGTAAAAACAAGCTAAGCCAATGGAGGAAAAGGCAACCTATTTGGTTGAAGATGGTAGTGAGAGTCTTTGCTTTTGGAAAATAAGTTATGTCACACAGGAAAGGCTGTGCATATTATAAACTCGCTGGGTATGCTCAATGTTGAAGTTTATAGAGAAATTGTTTTGAGACAGAGTTTTACTTTATATCCAAGTGAGGCTGAAACTCCTTCTGTGCTCAGGTCTACTTCAAATTCAGGAGCCTCCTGTCTTGGCCTGTCAAGTTCTAGAGTTATAGCTGTTTACAGCCACACCCAACACTAGAATCTGGAGATATTACTTGCTTCAAAGGGGCCACAAGCCTCTTTCTATTGCCTTAAATGGTCTAAGCTCTAAACAGCACCAGGGACAATTAAGCCTTCTAGTTTAGTCAGATTTCCTACAAAAATTAAATGGGCCTAAGGTGTTTTTAAAAATGACTTTCATTGTGATAATTTTTAATTCAGTGGGGTATAAACTCATCATTCAGTGACAGTGAGAAATGGAACTGATGCAAAACTGAGGTAAGTTTGTTGTACTGTAAAATACAATCATTAGTAGAGGTCTGTGGATGGCGGCAAGCTATGAAGCTACTGGCTGTAATATATCCTTTGCACTGTTTCATTCTCTTTATCTCTGTATATTCATGCACTGCACATCTACAGAAGTGAGGAACTGTCAGCAAGAGGCTGCTGGGAGAGAGAGGGCAGTTTATTCCAGATGTGGCCCCTAGCGCTCTGTTCTCCTGTGGGTGGCCTTCACCCGTGCTCATATTGGCAGCACTTAGTGGACTCAGTGGCTCTTAAAAAGTGTACATGAAGTTGGAAGGGAAAGGGGGAAGGCATAGGAGGAGCTGGAAGGGAGAGAAGAGGATTGGATTTCTTCAAAACATTATATTCATGTATATGATTCTCAATAAGTAAACTGAAGAAATTATTGAGATAATGAACAAAACTAATCAAAAGTAGCAGATTAGGAAAAGTCATTTTATATTTAGTTTGATCATGTTTACATATGGCTAAGGTGAGAGCAATTTAATCAAATCCAAAGGAGTAAATTTTAAACACATCAACTTTACTGATGACGATTTTATGGGTTATATTACAGAAAAATTTCCAAAGCTGGATAGATTTCCTTAAAACCCCCAGGTTCTGCTTCCAAATGTAAAAATTATAGTGCAAACTATGCATGCTGTTATTAGTATATATCCCAAGAGCTGAGCATAATGTCACATGATGTCAAAATATATTCTTTATGTTAACAGATATAATTCATATATCTACCTATTTATATGATTTTATCTAAGCATCCTGATGACTTTGATCATCTTTTGACATGACTTATGCTTTCTCACTTTGCTGTACATACTATTTCTGGAAATACCTTCATCATTTTACTTCCATAGACTTTGTCTCAGTTATTTCCAGAAGTTTCATGTGGTCCTCTTTTCCATTGTCACTATCACTCTGCTATTTCTTCATCTACATTTCAGCCATCTAAGGAAATCCAGCCCAGACTTCCTTAATCAGCAGACCATGTAAATGTTCTCCAAGCATCTTTCCCTCCACTTACAAACTCTCTCCTCTAGCTGATGTCACATAGTGACATTGCATCTTTTAGAGTATCTCCTGACATTAATGTTGAGAAGAACTCAGACTGTGCCAACCTTCAATACCTACACCATTCAAGCATCACTCACATAACTCTGGCACTGATATCCAATTCAGGTTGGACATTTGAAGTCCTCTGCTCTATACGTACGTGTTCTGTGAGCTCTAAGGCAAGTATGTTGAAAGCATGCTTATTTCCCTATCTTCTTTCTTTCTATAAAATGAAGGATTTTGCATTCAACGTTTTGTTATTGTTTTGTACACTTTACGACACAATATTTACCTGTATTTTCTATGGAGCTCATGGTTTGAAATTTTCATGCCAAGATCCTTCAGTAATCTTCTAAATTTTTTATGCTAACCACAAACTTCGTTAACATAGATTTATCTCTTCCTCAAATATCTTTTTGTCTAACAAACAGTTTGATCACTCCTTCACGTATCTGCTTGGTCTTTACTCCATACACAATTGGATTCAATGTGGGAGGCAGCAACAGATACAGGTTGGCTATAATAATGTGGACATGATGGGGTATAGAGGTTCCCCCAAAACGATGAGTGAAAAAGTTGAAGAAGGCTGGGACATAGGTGATAACAATAGCACATATGTGTGATGTGCAGGTACTGAAGGCTTTGTGGCGAGCATCTGCAGAAGACAGCTTCACCACAGCATGTATTATCATGCCATAAGACAAGGAGATACAAAACATATCAAAGCCCCCAATAAATACAGCAGCTATAAGACCATAGATAGCATTAATCTTAATATTGCCACAGGATAGTTTGGCCACAGCCATGTGGTCACAATAGGTATGGTGGATGAGGTTTCCTCTACAGTACGGAAGACGCTTGATCAGGAAAGTAAATGGGATCATGAGCAGCACACTTCGAATGAGTGTTGCCAGTCCAACCTTGGTGATCACAGTGTTGGTGAGGATGGTGGAATAGCGCAGTGGGTAGCATATAGCCACGTATCGGTCAAGAGCCATAAGCATGAGCACACCAGACTCCATGCCTGTCAGCATGTGGATGAAAAACATCTGTGCAAGGCAGGCATTGAAGTCAATCTCCTTGAGACTGAACCAAAGGATGCATAACATACTAGGGACAATGGTATTACAACCAGAAATATCTGTAGCAGACAACATGGCTAGGAAGTAGTACATTGGCCGATGCAGGGCCTCCTCATGGCAGATGAGGTAGAGAAGTCCAGAGTTACCTGTGACTGAAATAAGGTACATAAAACAAAATGGCAGGGAGATCCAGATGTGTGCAGCTTCCAACCCAGGAATCCCATTGAGGATAAAGTATCTTGGTGTCAGGCTGGAGGTGTTGGCCCCATGCATGGTGGTCAGTAAAGAGCAAGTCACACTCTGTTCTGGTAGTAGTGTCCTTGCTAAAGACAACAGTAGCAAGATATTTTTCTAGACACAAAACATAAAAGTATTTTTTTCACAACATAAATAGCAAAGAAGAAATGTACATTTTGTATCCAGACTACATTCCTCTATCCTCCTGTATATTCCTATGCTTGTTCCTAAATTAAGAGTGCAAACTGAGTTCCAAGCCCTGTTCCGGCTTGGCTTTTTCCTGTCAACTCTATTGACATGTTAGCTCATATTTCCAGGTTAGTCACTGTGCTTGATTTTATCCTTCCAATCATTTTACAAAGTATGCACTTTGTTTAAATAACACTGAATTGGTGAAATCTTCACATCATTTCCTTTATCCAAAAAGTCTTTTCAGGGTGTCTTCTGGGTTACATCCATTAAATAATGCAAGCGCCATAAACTATGCAAATCTGTCATGAGGTTGACATGGATAAATGTCATGTAACTTGGTAAATTGGGGTTTTCCAAATATGAGGAAATCAAAGCCAGAGATAGGAACATGCTTATGTACACGAGAAGGCAAAAATAAATACAAAGTTAAAACTCACTGAGCATTGTCATGTCATATTGTCCATTAAATCCTCTTTTTTCTTGTTCTAAAAAACGTTTGAAATATCTATATTTAACCAATGATTTGCTTTTACTTCTAATGAAATCTTTCCATTATATATTTTTAAATCTCTGTGGATTAGTATCATATACTTATATCATTTATAGTGCTCATATATAAGTAATCTTAAATGTATATCATGTTGTCTATCAAACCATAAACTATGTTCAATCTTCTTTTGTTTGCTTGCCATCATCTTCACAGTAACATTAGATTTTTTACTCAGAAAGCTGCATTCCTTATTAAGATTTAACCCATGTTTAAGGAGGATTTTTATATCTCTGAATGTGCCCACTGCTGCCCTTTATCAGACTGCATCCACCCATCCACACCTACTACAGCCTTCTCAACTTCAACAAATCTACACTTCTGGACATCTCCTTTCGTCATTTAAAAAGCTCATCCTCTTCTTGTACCATGTGCCTTCAACAGTTCCAGGTATCTACCAGAATTAACACAAAGCCCTCCTACTTTGCAACTTAACATTGTAATTCTGAAATTTTCTATCCCGTTTACAACCTTGGCATCACACAGCCTTTTCTAGCTTTTCCATCTCAGTAGCAGATGGTGTTATGTGTTGTTACTCTCTGGGAAGAAAATTACTATTTATTTATTTTTTTTACTACTGCATGTAGCACATGGGAAAAGGTATGATTAAATAATGAGTCAGCAAGTTACCAAACCTCCTTTTGAATGGTGTTACTACTTGAAAATAAACATTTTAACAAATGGTTGTTAAAGCAAACATTGAAAAATAAAAATTCATCTCTAAAAACATCAAACCTGATTTCAGGATGTCACCAACCACCTTAAAGACATTAAATAACATCATGTCTATTGAGAATTGGAAGTATATATAGTAGATCCATATAATTATTTTTATACTATTTTATAATTTGTAAGAATATATATAAGAGAGAGGGAGGTAGGAATGGGAGGACACATGCAAGGGGATAAAAATTTATATGTAATCTGAATAAATTTATAAAAAGAATATATATGTACATATATGTATATAATATATATGAATAAAATATATAAATATATGTAAGTATGGGTTCAAATAATATTGTTCATCCCAGCAGATAAAATATCTTAGGGAGACTGTGAAGTCACTGAAATCAGATGTATTCCATTGAAGAGAAAGCTGCCAGTGTCAGGTGTCAGAATGTCCTTGTTGCTAACTTGGACAGGAATTCTTTACTCTCTCTGCACTAATGCATTTTGGTTGATAATAATTCTTACCACTTCCTAAGGAGCAATCCACCACCTGTGGAAGGAAAAGAGGTTTCTCTTTAATTACATGGAAATAAATGTGTTTATAATCTTTAGTCCTTGTCACATAAGTATGTCAGACTCTCTAACTCCCAGTACCCAAACAGCACCTAATCTTTACCTTTTCCTGTATACCTTGAAAGCAATTTAGAAATATGTCTACCTCTTAAGATAATTCTCTATATTGCCTGCTCAACCATCTAGGACACAAGTCCTTGAGTAATAGTAGTATGCAGTTACTTTTTCTGGGGCACACAAACTTACCTGAATGCTACATGGCTTTAAATGCCCATTCATGACTGCTACTGCTAAGAAAGAACTGTGTTATGTTTAAATAAGATTATGTGTAACAATCTTAATATTGTCTCTTGAGACATTTCAAGCAATGGACAAAATATGATATGTTTGGGGCATCGCAGGTAGACGTCCCATAGGTCTCTGAAGGAGAGGATGTAGACTCAGCACTGTGAAAACAAGATCTATATTTAGAACACATTTGAGTAAGGTATGGGCAGTTATCAAATTGTCCAAAGTTTTCCCTGCTGAATCATGGGAAGTTAGACATACTTTCTGTCACTTGCTGAATTGTCAATATGGAATTGTATCTACTCCCCAGGGCTGATCAAGTTCAGCATTGTAACTCTACTACATGTCATGTATGTATCTCAAAGTTTACTAAAATTGTGGAGGAAATAGTTTCTGAACCTTCTGTCTTAAAATCTATATTAAAATTGATATTAAAATATAATTCATTAAAATATTTTTCTGTAATTGCATGCATTTATATCTCCATAGGAGTACTGCACAATTAAAATGCAAAGGTTTTTTTACCCTTGACCTACTCTTCCTTGGGACAAATGTATCACTTTAAAAATTATTAATTCCATACAATATCCCATGATCATATTTAAGGTACACTGGAAGTTGAGCTTAAGTTTTACCAGAAGTAAACACATTTCTGATCTGGAATCATGGAAACAGCACAAACACAGCTTTTTATTTATCTTAAATAGTAACCTTCATAATTACCGTAAGGACTTTAAATAAAATCACAGTTACTGAGAATTGGAAAGTGTATGTAATAGATTCATATCATTACCATGATATAATTTCAATAATTAACATTTATTTAAGTTATTTTATATTATTTCATATACAATTATTCATATTAACCTTTGGGTGAGGAGAAGTATTTTGTGTACATAAAGTGAATTCAGTGACCAGAAACCCATTGCTGTAGGGTAGCTTTCTTTTAGATAAGCTAACAGTGCCAGAAGCTCAAAGAATCTAAGTTTTTTCCTAGTAGAGAACAGATCATAGTAGGGGTTAGGGAAGCAGTTCAGTTGGTAGTTTTTTCCTTGAAGGTACAAAATCCTGAATTTGATTGCCAATGTCACATAAATCATAGTTAGTAGTTCTTGTCTGTCACCTCAACACTCAGAATATGGAGACAGAGATTTAGAAGTTCAAAGTCACCCTCAGCAACACAGTGAGACGAAGGCTAGCCTCGGATACATGAGATCCTTTCTCCAAAGGATCAAAAGCAAAACAAAACATGAAGTACAAGCATAGAACCAGATGTCACGGATCTCACCCCACAGTATGTACAATATAGCTTCATTATGTAGCAGACTGTGGTAATATATGACAAACTAGGAGTAAGTGCACCTCTAAAAAATACCTTTGTACAATGTTAGTAGCATTTACTAAACTAATATGTCAACAAATAATGACATAGGAACTCGCAATGCCTCAGTTCTAGGAATTTCTACAAACCCAAGCTAGACACTATACACAGCATCTTCATTTGGCAGAATCCACTTCTAGTTTTGCTTTATTTTCCAGTGGAAAACAGTATAAATTAACTATGTTCACTTGTTAATTGTATAAGAACTGCGAAAATTTAAATGGACATACATGAACATGAACATACAATATGTTTCTACTTACATACATGTACTTAAAATGATTGACAATGTCAGGTATTATTGAGGGGGTGGGGCATGTGGGACATGCCGGCAAATCAATGGAGGTGTAAAAGGTAAAATCATGTATTTTGGTTCAAATGGTATGTTTTTTTAAATTTTATTAATTTATTCTTTTACATCTCAATGGTTATCCCATCCCTTGTATCCTCCCATTCTTTCCTCTCTCCCATTTTCCCCTTATTCCCCTCCCCTATGACTGTTCCTGAGAGGGATTACCTCCAAATGATCATAATGAGTAAGTTAACCCAGAAGCAGAAAGACTCAAATGGTATATACTCACTTATATCTGCATACTAGCCCAAGGGGCATGTCCCATGAAAGCCTTCACTTACCAGGAAACTGGGACAGAGGGTAGGACATCCTATTGGGACTCTAGATGAGAGAACCATGTGAGAATAGCAAAGTAGAAGGATCCAGTGGGTCCTAGAAACCTACAAGTAGAACATTATGATAGGCAGATTTGGGCCAAGGGGTCCCGCTCAAACTAAGGCAACAGCCAAGGACAATGCAGGCTGTTAACCTTTGGGTGGAGGTAAACTTTAAACCCCTACCCAGATCTAGCCAATGATCAGAACAGTCTCCACACTTGAGTGGAGAGTGGGATATGACTTTCTCAAATGGTATGTTATGCTGAGGTTTGAAATAGGGGCCTTGTTCATACTAACCAAGGCCCCAGAATTGACTCTGGCCATGGAAAATAACTTTGGAAAGCATATGACTAGGTTTTTTATTAAAGATACCCAAACTATATAATTATCCATTGTGCCCCTATTCAACTAAATAAACCAAATGTGTATGTCTATACAAAGGTTTGATTGTGAATGTTCGGTGTAAGCTAATATATACCAATGTTAAATGCGATAGAAATGAATATCTATTGATACTGGTGATTGAATAAGTTGTGGTTTATCATGCAATGGTAAATAAAGTCACAAGTTCCCGACCACAGCCAAGAAACCGCTGGCATCTGATGACTGCTAGAGGAAGGAAAGTCAATTTTCATCACGAACGGGCCTTGAGAAGCTACATAAGTGTTCCAGTAGATGGCTCTACACCCATGCACACACTAACAACACTATACAAACTAAGTGGGTTTAAAAAGAGAGAGATTATTTGATGCTCATCATCTTCTTTAAGGTAGTCTAGGTTTTGCCAGGCGTTAACCTGTCTTGTCAAAGAATCATTAGAATAATAAAACCAACTTTAAACGCCATATTCTCTAGGTCTCTGAGGGTTTTGAAGACCTTATCTAACAATTTTACCTTGTATATCAATAGAATCATATCTATTTGTTAACCCTAGGATATATATTCTTGTGATAAAAATATACTAGTAATTGACCTGACCATGATTTGATCAACTAACAATTAGCTTGTATTACTTAATTATCCTAAACAGCCTGCAATACCACTTTCAAGGTATTGGAAGTAAACTTTATATTATAATTGAGTTGGATGGGTATAATACCTCATATTAGAGTAGAAATACATATAATGTGTGTGAAGACTAATCTTAAATTTGAATTCTATACCAATGTATGAAAATTAAGCTTATTTTGCATCACTATACAAAATTCCATACCTACGAATTAAAAGTAACCTCATTTGTGGCCTTATTAAGACCTTAAGTTGAGAGGTAGATTCAATAATCTACTTTTTGTTATATCATCCCTATATATTTCTATATTCCCCTTTCTTTCTTTTTAGCTCCTATCTCCTTGCCTATGAAAGAAAGATAAAGGAAAAGAGAGACATCCCTGAGTCCAACATAGTTTTCTATCTGTAGTAGACTAATAATAACTTATAACCAATTCCCAATCAAAATAAGCATCTGTAGACCTACCCCAACCACCCCTCTCCTTAGGGGAAATGTGGCATCATTCTCCTGAGGCTTCTTCAGGCTGATTTGGGGTGAATAATACCTCTAGAGGGGCCCATAAAAAATTGGGGAAAATGGTTAAACAAACCAGGGGTAGCATTTGTGGTCCAGTTTCTTTACTTTTTTTTTTTTTGAGACAGGGTTTCTCTGTGTAGTCTTGGCTGCCCTAGACTCGCTTTGTAGACCAGGCTGGCATTGAACTCACAGCAATCTGCCTGCCTCTGCCTCCCAAGTGCTGGGATTAAAGGCGAACGCCACCACCGCCAGGCTCCAGTTTCTAAATGTTGATAAAATCCAGGTTTAATAAGAGTCCTGTGTGGGACAGTCAGAAATTCTGGACCAATTGGTATCAGAAGCTTTCTATGATGCTGTCCTGTTCCAATGGGTAACAGTAACTGAAGTGCCTGGGGCTGGAACATGAAGGATGCAAGATGTCAGCATCCAGCATGCTGAGAAGAATGAATCTTGTTAGGTCTGATCCAGTGTCAGTGTCCAATTCTTTTGTTCTGAAAAATTGTAATTTCTTACAAGCCATATATAGTTACAAAATTATATTGTATGAGGCATGCTGGATGCACAGAACAATTAAGGCTGGTTCTCTGCTATTTGTATGAGCAGAAGTAAGACATCTGCGAATCTTCATTCATGCCATATGATTTCCAGCCCAATAAGTCCAATTAGAAAGTGGTTGGTTGTACCCAGAATATTTGTGTCACTATTGCACCACTAGGAATGTCTTGCCAGGCCAGTCATTTTAAAAATAATAAAATTTGTAGAAAGAGTACCTAAGAATACACTAATTTGTGTAAGTATTAAAATATCTTTAGAGATTATACTGTATTTTCATTTATAGATGATTATCTGGGAGAAACAATTATAATCCATAGTTTTACCAGCAACATTAGCATTATTTATATATTCTGGATTTACTATAAGTGGAAATGGTCAAATTTCTGGATATTGTGACTATATCTATGTCATAATGGACTAGCAATGTGTGTGTGTGTGTGCCTGCAACACTTCATATATAGAATATCTCAAATATCTATCTTTCCATGGTTTGAATTACAAATAAATACAATTGTCTTTTTACCTGCTTTTTTTCATTTTACTTATTCACTTTACATCCTGGTCATATCCCCATCACTCCTCACCTCCCAGTACCACCCTCCCTCCCTCTCCCTCATCCCCCTCACCTATTCCTCAGAAAAGGAGACCCCCACTTACAACCCACCCCAACTCATCTAGTTGCATCAGAACTGAGCACATCCTTTTCCGCTGTGGCCTGGTAAGGCAGTCCTGCCAGGAAGAATTGATCAAAAAAGGTTGTAACTGGGCGCATGTCAGAGAAAGCCCTGACTCTCCTTACTAGAGGACTGACGTGAAGCCTGAGCTGTCCATTGGCTACATCTTTGTAAGGGGCTTAGTTCCAGTTCATGCATGGTCCTTGGGAGATGCTTCGGTCTCAGCAAGCCCCTCTGGGCCCTGGATAGTTGGCTCTATTGGTCCTCCAGATCCTATTCTCCTTCCCCCAACTGTTCCACAAGACTCTGTGTGCTTTGCCCAGTGATTTGGCTGAGAGTCTCATTGTCTGTTTTGAAAAGCAGCTGGGTAGAGCCCCTCAGAGGACAACTCTGCTAGGCTCCTGTGTTTAAGCATAGTAGAGTATCCTTAATAGTGTCAGGGTTTGGCTCTCTCTCATGGAGTGGTGTCTTGGGTTGGGTCAGGCATTGGTTGGGCATTCCCTCAATTTATGCTCTATCTGCCATATCTTTATCCTTGCACATCTTGTAGGCAGTGTGAATTTTGAGTTGAAGCTTTTGTGGGTGAGTTGGTGTTTCCCTCCCTTAAGTAGGAGACTTGTCTGAGGGTTTCTATGGCCCCTGCTACTGAAGTCTCTGATATAGTTCCCATAATATTCTCTCAGGAGCCTACCCTGACTTAGGTCTCCAGCTTGTCACAGAGAAGCTTCTGCCCACAGTTTCTCATTTCCCTATAGGTCTTCTGTCCTCCCACCACCACTTTCCCCATGTCTGATCTCCACCCTCATGTCTGTCTGCTCTCCTTCTCCTACCTGGTTGCCCTCTTCAACCACTACTTCCATCTATTCTATTTCCTTTTCTGAGTGAGATTTAAGTTTCCTCCCTTGGATCCTTCTTTTTTTTTTTTTAACTTATCTCCTTTGGATCTGTGCATTGTATTATGTTTTTTCTGAACTATATGGTTAAAGTACACTTATAAGTGAGTACACACCATGTGTGTCTTTCTGGGTCTGGGTTATTTCACTCAGGATGATCTTTTCTAGTTCTATCCATTTGCCTGCAAATTTCATGATTTTTTTGTTTTTAGCAGCTGAGTAGTATTCCATTAGTAGTTGTACCACTGTTTCTTTATCCATTTTTTGGTTGAGAGACATGTAGGTTGTTAACAGATTCTTGCTATTATGAATAAACTTCTATGAGCATAGTTGAGCAAGTGTCTTTATTGTATGGTGGAACATCTTTTGAATATATACCCAGGAGTGTTATGGCTGGGTTATGAGGTAGAACAGTTTCCAATTTTCTGAGAAAGCACCAGATTGATTCCCAAAGTGGCTGTACAAGTTTGCATTACCATCAGCAAGGAAGGAGTGTTCCCCTTGCTCCACATTCTTGCCAGCATATGTTGTCACTTGAGATTCTGATCTTAGCCATTCTGAGCGGTGTAAAAGGGAATCTCGGAGTCATTTTGATTTGCATTGCCCTGATGACTAAGGACATTGAGCATTTCTTTTTCTAAATGTTTAAATTTTTTTATTCTTTTACATATACATTTATATTATAACACATATATAAAATAAACTACATATAGCAAGAAGAACCACAAAACAATCAGGAATTACATTAATGTCCCATTCATAAAGTTTTGGCTGTTTATATTTGGCAACATTGAAGAAAACATTTTCCTGTCTTAGTGAGTCTAAAATTCTGAATGTAAATAAGTGCTTCTCAGCCATTTGAAATTTCTCTTTTAAGAATTCCCTGTTTAGTTCTCTGCTCCACTTATTTATTAAGTTATTTTGTTTGTTGGTGTTTAGTTTCTTGAGTTCTTTATATATTTTAGATATTGATCATTTTTTCGATGTAGGAATAGTGAAAATTTTTCCCCATTCAGTGGACTGTTGTTTTATTCTATTGACAGTGTCATTTGCCTTAATGGAAACCTGTTTTAAGAGGTCCCATTTATTAATTGCTGATCTGAGGTCCTGTAGTGTTGGTATTTTGTTCAGGAAGTTGTCTCCTATGCCAAAAATTCTAGCCCATATTCTCTTCTAATAGATTTAGTGCATCTGGTATTATGTTGACATCTTTGATCCATTTGGACATAAGTATTGTACAGGGTGATAAATATGGATCTATTTATATTTATCTATATGTAGGCATCCAGTTAGAGCAGCACCATTTGTTGAAAATGCTGTCTTTTTCCCATATGAAGTTTAGAACTCTTCTTTCAAGGTCTGTAAAGAACTGTGCTGCTATTTTGATGGGAATTGCACTGAATCTGTAGATTGCTCTTTGTAAGGTAGCCATTTTTACTATGTTAATCCTACAGATGCATGATCATGTGACATTTTCAACCTTCTGATATTTTCTTCAATTTCTTTCTTCAGAGATTTCAAGTTCGTGTCATATAGCTCTTTGACTTGCTTATACTATTTGTGACTATTGTAAAGGTTGCAGTTTCCCTAAGTTCTTTCTCAGCCTTTTTGTCATTTTTATCCAGGAGGGCTACTGATTTTTTCAATTCATCTTGTATCCAGGCAGTTTGCTGAAGGTGTTCTACAGCTGTAGCAGTTCCCTGGTGGGATATTTGGGGTCATTTATGTATACTGTCATATCATCTGCAAATAGGGATATGTTGACTTCCTCCTTTCCAATTTGTATCCCCTTGATCTCCTCTAGTTTTCTTATTGCTCTAGGTAGAACTTCAAGTGCTATATTGAAGAGATATGGAGAGAGTAGGCAGCCTTGTCTTGTCCCTGATTATAGTGGAGTTGCTTTAAGTTTCTCTCCATTTAATTTGATGCTGTCTATCAGCTTGCTCTATATTCCCTTTATTTTATTTAGGTATTGGCCTTCTATCTCTAATCTCTCCAAGACTTTCATCATGAAGGAGTGTTGGATTTTGTCAAAGTCTTTTTCAGCATCTAATAAGATAACCATGTAATATCTTTTCTTTCAGTTTGTTTATATGGAAGATTACAATGAAGGATTTTTTTTAAATTTTGAACCATCCATGCATCCCTGGGATGTAGCCCATTTGACCATGTTGGATGATGCAATTGATGTGTTCTTAAATTTTGTTTGTGAGCAGTTTGTTGAATAATTTTGAATTAATGATCATGAATGCTATTGGTCTGATATTCTCTTTCTTTATTGAGCCTTTGTGTGGTTTAAGTAGGGTTACTATGATTTCATAGAATGAGTTTTGAGTGTTTTTTCCATTTCTGTTTTGTGGAATAGCTTGAGAAGTATTGGTACTAGCTCTTCATTGAAAGTGTGGTATATTTCTGTGCAGAAAGAATTTCCTTAAGAGTTATTGGACATTTAAAACTGTTCCCTTGATATTGATTTAACATTGGTAAGTGAAATCTGTCAAGAAGATTGTCCATTTCTTTTAAATTTCTTAATTTTGTGGAACATAGCATTTTGAAGTAAGGCCTAATGATTCTTTGCATTTCATCAGTTTCTGTTGTTATGTCCCAAAACTACTCAAATTTATCAATACCAATACTCCTTAAACTATTCCACAAAATAGAAACAGAAGGAACATTTCCAAACTTATTTTATGAAGCCTCAGTAACCCTGAAATCTAAACCACACAAAGAATCAACAAAGAAAGAAAAATTCAGGTCAGTTTCCCTCATAAGCATTGATGTTGAAGTTACTTTTATAAAACTGTATTGGTTTCTCTTAGTTTCTTTCTTAACTGGGATATCATATAAATAATAGAGACTCTTGTGTATTTGTTAATAAGGCTTTACAACCAGTTTTCAGCAGTTTAATTCTATTCTTAATCTCTATGTTACTTTGTCTTACTCACAGCAAATATCCCAGTAACACTTGCACTTTGCATCTTTCCTTAGCTCTGGCTTCTTCCTCCTGATCTGTCTTGAACCTCTACCAATGCTGAATCCCCTGTTTCTCTCCTAACTCCTCCTCCCCTGGATGGCAGAACATCCATACCTATTCTCACTCCTGCTTAGCGATTTGCTATAAGATGCTTTAATGACTTATCAGAGAGGAAATTAGGAAGCACAGTTTATACAACATTTAGAAGAGAAATTCTGAGATCAAGGCTTGTAACCAGATATGGAGGATGTAGAAGTCAACATTTGAATTACACACTAAACTTATGCCAACATATTGATGTAAAACTACTCAATAAAATTCTTGCAAACCGAATGTAGAAACACAGCAAACCATCATCCAACATGATCAAGCAGGCTTCATGTCATGGATGAAGGGATGATTCAAAATATGAAAATCCATCAATGTAATCCACCATATAAACATACTGAAAGAAAAAAATCACACAATCATCTCATTAGATACTAAAAAAGCATTTAATAAAATCCAACACCCCTTCATGTTGAAAGTCTTGGAGAGGTCAAGAATACAAGGCCAATACCTAAACATAACATAGGAAATATACAGCAATCTAATAGCCACAATCAAATTAAATGGAGAGAAACTTAAAGCAACTCCACTATAATCAGGGACAAGACAAGGGTGCCTACTCTCTCCATATCTCTTCAATATAGCACTTGAAGTTCTACCTAGAGCAATAAGAAAACTAGAGGAGATCAAGGGGATACAAATTGGAAAGGAGGAAGTCAACATATCCCTATTTGCAGATGATGTGATTGTAGGCACAATTTTGTTATCAAATATATTGTATTACAAACTTATTAACTGAGTGTACATCACCTATAACCTGACTAACCTAAACAATAGGAAAAGAGGATTAAAGAATACAATAACAAAACTGTAAGGATATCAGTTCTGAGGAATGATTCTCCTGGAATAATCAGCAGGATTTCTTCTACTGGAACCTGGAGAAACAAGAACCTGGAACCTCAGCAGGAGCCCAGATCCCTGGAGCCTTCTCTTGAGCAGTTCTCTCTAGGAGCATCTCTAAATTAAGTGATGAACAGCCAAAACTATCACAAGTCTCCAAAAGCCCCTCCTCTTGTTTCTGGCTTACTTTTATATCTCCTCCCAGAGTCTGTTCACAGATCTTTTCAGCTGGCAACAATCGAGCTCCCACAGGAGGTGGTTTGCCTTCTAGTGGATTAACATCACCTGTTCTCTCACAAGACCATTCCCCATCCCACAGTTGGGATCGTAACAAAAACAGATTTATCTCTCCTTCATATGATAGTGTACATGAGTGATCCCCAAAATTCTACCAGAAATCTCCAACAGCTAATAAATACCTTCAGCAATGTGGCTTGATACGAAGTAGCTTTAAAAGTAGCAAGTATCCCTTCTTTATACAAATGATAAATGTACTGATAAAAGAATTATGAAAATAACACCTTTCATAATAGCCATAAACAAAATAAAATATCTTGGTGTATCTCTAACCAAGCAAGTGAAAGACCTGCATGACAAGACCCTCCAGCCTCTGAAGAAAGAAACTGAAGAAGAAATCAGAAGTTGGAAATATCTCCTATGCTCATGGATCTGTAGGATTAACATAGTAAAAATGTCCATCTTACCAAAAAATAAAATCTACAGATTCAATGCAATTCATATCAAAATTCCAGCACAAGTCTTTATAGAACTTGAAAGACCAGTCTTCAAGCTTGTATGGAAAAAAAAAAACCACCCAGGAAATTGAAACAACCCTGTATCCAAGAACTTCTGGAGGTATCAGCATCCCTGATTTCAAACTGTACTACAGAGAAATAGTAATAAAAACTGCAATTGAAGACCTAGAAATAAACCCACACACCTGTGGATATTTGATTTTTGACAAAGAAGACAAAAACATACAGTGGAAAAAAGAAAGCATCTTTAACAAATGGTGTTGGTTTAACTGGATGTCAGCATGTAGAAGAACGTAAATAGATCTATATTTATCAACCTACACTAAACGTAAATCTAAGTGGATCAAAGACCAACATAAATCAGGATATACCAAATCTAATAGAAGAAAAATTGGGAACTAGGCTTGAACTCATTGGCACAGGAGACAGCTTTCTGAACTGGACACCAACAGCTCAGACACTAAGAGAAAAAATTAATAAATGGGACCTCAGGATTGGAGAGACGGTTCAGAGGTAAAGAGCCCTGGCTGCTCTTCCAAAGGTCCTGAGTTCAATTGCTAGCAAAACGTGGTAGCTCACAACCATCTATGACATACAGTACCCTCTTCTGGTGTTCAGGTGTACATGCAGGCAGAGCACCATATAAACAATAAATTAATGAATCTTTTAAAAACTAAATAAATGGGACCTTATGAAACTAGAAAGTGTCTGTAAGGCAAAGGACACTATCAATAGAACAAAATGGTGGCCTATAGATTGGAAAAATATCTTCACGAATCCTCCATTGGATAAGAGACTAATATCCAAAGCATATAAACAACTCGAGAAATTAAGATCTAACAAACCAAATAATCCAATTTAAAAATGAGGTACAGGGCTAAACAGAGTTCTCAACAGAAGAATCTCTAATGGCCAAGAAACACTGAAATGCTCAATTTCCTTCCTCATCAGGGAAATGCAAATTATAACAACTCTTTGATTCCATCTTATACCTATCTGGATGGCTAAGATGAAAAACTCAAAAGACAGTACATACTGGTGAAGATGTGGAGCAAAGGGAACACCCCTCCATTGCTGGTGGGAGTGCAATCTTGTACAACCACTTTGGAAATCAATCTGGCACTTTCTCAGATAACTAGGAACAGTTCTACCTGAAGACTCACCTATACCACTCCTGGGCTTAAACCCAAAATATGCTTCACCAAACCAGAAGGACATTTGCACAACTATGTTCATAGCAGCTTTATTCATAACAAGAAGAAACTGGAAACAACCAGTTGATGTTCCTCAACTGAAGAATGGGTAAAGAAACTGTGGTACTGTTACACAATGGATTACGACTCAGCTATTAAAAACAAGGACATCATGGAAATTTCAGGCAAATGGATGGAACTAGAAAATATCATACTGAGTGAGGTAACTCAGATCCAGAGAGACACACACGGTATTGGATCACTAAAAAGTTGTAATAGCAATATAGTACATGATAAACAGGCTACAACCCACAGACCCAAAGAAGCTAAATAACAAGGAGGCTCAAGAGAGGATGCTTGAATAACACTAAGAAATAGAAATAAAATAGAGATCGGAAGTGAAGAGAAAGATGGAACTGGGTGAGCTGGTGGGGTGGAGAGGGCAACGCGGTTGGGGAATCAATCAAGTGTGGGTAGAGAAGAGATGTAGGTGAGCAGGCTGGGAGAGAGAAGGGAAATTAGTGTTGGAGTATCTCTGGGCCAAGCTGGGAACCCTGGATGGGGGAGGCTCCTGGGAAGATATTGGGGCAACCCTATCTGAGACTCCTAGCAGTGGGGGTCGGGGGTGGGGAATACTGAGACTGAAGTGGCACATCCTATATTCGGGCTGGACTTCCAGAAGAGGGAGGGGCACACAAAACCATTCACAAAACCCTGGACCTGAAATTTTTCATGTCTACAAGATGTGCAGGGATAAGAGATGGAGCAGAAATTGAGAAGATTGGCCCTACTTGAGACCTACCCTATGGGAGAGACTCAACCCATGACACTATTAACAGTACTTTGCTTTCCTTGAAGACAGGAACATATCATAACTGTCATCTGAGAGGCTTTATGCAGCAGATAATGGAAGCAGATGCAGAGACCCACATTCAGGAGGCTTGTGGAAGAGTTAGTGGAAGCATCAAAGGAGCTGGAGGGTTGGTGGAGAAAACAGAAGAACTACTTCACTGACTAACCTCTGCCTGTAGAGGCTCATAGATACTAAATTACCAACCAAAGAACACACATGCACTGGTCTTAGGCCCCCTTACACATAAAAAGCCGATGGAATGCCTGGTCCTCAAATGCGCCCCCTGACAATTGGAGAGGGGGTTGTGTCTAACTTAAGACTCTGTTACTTCCCTGTGATCCTGTTTCCCTAGTGGGATTGCCTTGTCTTGCCTCAGTGAAAGAAAAGGCACTTAGTTCTGATGAGACTTGCTGTGCCAGGGTGAATTGGTACTGAAGGGGGGGGGTGTGGGGTATCGGAGAGTGACTGGGTGTGGGAGCAGAATTTGTGTAGAATTGTGATTGGGATGTTAAATGAAAAATAAATTAATTAATGAGAAAAGAAAACATTATGCTAAGTAAAATGAAGCATTACTAATTTTGTCAAACACTCTAAAAGGAAATATTAGTTAAGAGAAAATAAAAGTTTCTAGAAAATTATTGGTCATTGTCTTAGTCACTGTTCTTTTGTGTGTGTGTGTGTGTGTGTGAGAGAGAGAGAGAGAGAGAGAGAGAGAGAGAGAGAGAGAGAGAGAGAGAGAGAGAGAGAGAGAGAGAGAGGAGATAATATCACACAGCAAGTCTTATAAAGGAAAGCATTTAATTAGGTCAGGCTCACAGTTTCAGAGGTTTAGTTTTTATTGTCATTATGACAAAGTGCATGGTGACACAGAAACAGACAGGCATGATGTTTGAGAAGTAGCTGAGAGTTCTACATCTAGACCCTCAGGGAGGAGGAGGAGTGCAACACTGGGCTAGCTTGGGCTATTGAAACCCTAAAACCGAACCCCAGTGATATACTTTCTCTAACAAGGCCACACCTTTTAGTTCTTCTTAAGAAGTGCCTCTCCCTGATGACTAAGCATTCAAATAACTGAGCCTGTGGGTACCATTCCTACTCAAACCAGCACAGCCATGAATTGGACAACATGAAGAGAGCAACAGGGGAGTTGGAAGTCTTGAAGGAAGGATAGAAATTTGTACAAATCTAATGCTCATGCTTTAAATTATCAAAAAGCCTTTAAACAATAGAGAATTCTGAAATGACTTTTGAAATTTATAAAGTAGACTCTTGCTTGTATTGAGAATGTCCTAACTGGAAAAAAATGACCTTGTAAAAAAACTTTTGCTGGGCAGTGGGGAATGTCAGGGGGTGGGGTGGGGGGTTGGCGGGGTGGGGCTAGGGTGGGGTGGGGGGAAATGCACCTTTCTAGCCCTTGAGAGACAGAGGCAGGCAGACCTCTGTGATTTGGGGCCAGCCTGGTCTACAAAGTGAGTCCTAAAGAGTCAAGGCTACACAGAGAAACCTTGTTTCAAAAAACCAAAAAACCAAAACCAAAAACAAGAACAAAACCAAAAACAAAAGCAAAAAACAACAAACAAAACAAAACAAAAAAACCAAACAACCAAACAAACTAATGAACTTTTATTGACTGCTTCAATTACTGTCTGGGAGGCTTATGGCTTCTGTCTGTATCCTTGGTCTGGGAGCTTCAAGTCTCCATACAATCTAACCGCCTAGAACATTTTTAGCCTCTGGGAATTACTGCTTAATACGCTCACCCTTGTTCTTTCTGAGCTCATATCTGGCTGGTTCAACTTAGCTGTTTGTCTTATTCAACCTGGCTTCTCTCTAGGCCCCTGAATTGCTCTGCTTGGCTCCAAACTAACTCCAGCAATGTCTTCTAATTTTGTGGTGTGAGGGTTCAAGAATAGCTGCACACTAGCCACTCAAACACCAGACTCAGATTGATGGAAGTGTATTTGAACTTTGAACAAGAACTGACCAGTCAGGGAAGGAGCCTATAAATTCAGACTATGACTTTGGTAACAAGAACTGACCAGTCAGGGCCATGGTCAGAACTCAGGAATCATATTGACATTGGTCTGCTTCTAAGGCAGGCTTTTTAGTTGGAAAAACTGTAACCAGGTAACAACCAGGTAACCAGGTAGGCAGCAAGAGGAGGGCAGCATTACATCATTTGATTAGCTAAACACAAGGAGAATCGATTTTGTTCTGAACAAAACGTAACCAGGTGGGTAGACACAGCATTTTAAGCTGATTGGCTGGGATTTAGGGTAGGAGAACTCTTGAGGGCTTTTTAGTTCTCTGAGAGTAAAGAACATAGCAGAATGTTGTGGGCTTGACTCTAATGGAACATACATTTTTTTTCTAACCCAAGCAGAAGATGCATTTATCACCTATTCTTCTATTCTAAGCAGCAAGCATTGAGCCTTCCTGGCTTCAGTCACATAGGTCCTGAGAACTTGAACTGAATCTTATAAGAAAAATGGAGACTTGAATGCTAAGAGCTGGTGTTAACAGAAGAGTTATGATTATGCTAGGAACTAAAGTAGGTCTCCATGAGGGCGCTAAAGACTTTAAGCAGGCTAAGCAGGTTTCAACACTGGCTCCTCACTCTCTGGTTTGTTCTGTCTTCACCTCTGTCTAGCTTGTTCTCCCATTCATTCCCTCTCTGTAAAACTCTCCTCCCTCCCTCTGCATTGCCCCTTAAGTAGCTTCCTTTCCTTTCTCTTCTTGTAAGATTTGGACTTATTCTATTCTGTCAAATTTTCTCTGATTTGTCACTTTTTCTGCCACTCCATTAGACATCATTATCCAAAATGGGTACTTTTTTTTTACAAACTACGTTTACTTTCATTGTTCAGGATTAAATGCATGTACCACCAAAGCTGGACCTAAGCTTTTTTTTTTTTTTAAAGCCTGAAATTTGTTCTATTAATAGGCTTGCCTTGTACTCAGATCTGCTGGCCTCTGTCTCCTGAATTAAAGGCATGTTTGATTAGAGATCTTTTTGCATTTGATGTTGGAGGAATGTAGAGAAGTTAATAAAGCTTAATGGCAGGCTTAAAGCATATGTGGCAACAAAGCTTGAGCTAAATATTCTGTAAAGAAAAAACTTGACCTACTTCCAGTCCCAGACCAAAGGTATGGTATCCAAGCCTAGGCTAACTGTCAAGAGGTCTTATATTGTAAAATATCTGTAAAGCATGATGTTCCAAGTCCACCTTTTATTGTTCTCAAAGCAGAGTCTGAGGAAATGTTTCTACAGGTAACAGTATCTAGCCAGGCAGGTTCTGATATGGCCAGGTCTTAACTTCCTCAGAAGCAGTTTCTGCTTTGGTGCTCATAGTCAGAGCAATAAATTCTGTCATTATTTCAAGCCTTTAGCCAGATGCCCTCTTTCAACATTCTCTGTGGGAAAATTCTTCCCTGTATGATTTTCTTAGGGATGAGAAATAAAGAGCAAACACAGCTTTAGGAGAAATATCAGATATCTAAACATTACTCCTGAACTGTACATAAGAATTAAAAGCAAGGTGTGGTGACCCACACCTTTAAACCCAGATTACTGTGAGTTCAAGGCCAGCCTGGTCTACAAAATGAGTCTAGGACAGCCAAGGCTACACAGAGAAATCCTATGTCCCAAAAACAAAACAAAAACAAAACAAAATGAAAAAACAAAACAAAACAAAAACCAACAAGATTTAGGGTCAGTGCTGATAAGCTGGGCATCTTTGGAATTTTGTCAAGCAAAGCCTCTACAATTTATCCTCATGCCTGTAAAAAATCTACATTCATGCCATAAAAAAAAAGACCAAAAAAAGAGTGTGAAGTAACAGAATTTGTTTTTGGTTAAAAAAAAAAAAAAGAAGAAGAAGAAGAACTACTGCTCCAATAAAAGGAATAAAAAACATCCTACAGCCAGGTGTGGTGGCACACACCTTTAATCCCAGCACTCAGGAGGCAGAGGCAGGCAGATGACTTTGAGTTCGAGGCCAGAATGGTCTTTAGGTGACTCAAGGACAACCAAAGCTAACACACAGGGACCCCGTCTTGAAAAACAAAAACAAAAACAAAAACCAAACCAAACCAACAAATCGTCCCTACAATGTGTTCTATAGGGAAACCTCAAAGAAACAGTTTACAGAAAGCAGTTATAAAAGGTGCTTTGGCCAGCACTATATTTTTTCCTTTTTTAAATTAATTCATTCATATTATATCTCATTAGTTATTCCATCCCTTGTATCCTCCCATTCCTCCCTCCCTCCCACTTTTCCCCCTACTCCCCTCCCCTATGACCATGACTGAAGGGGACCTCCTCCCCCTGTATATCCTCAAAGAGTATCAAGTATCTTTTTGGTAGCCTGCTATCCAATCTCTGAGTGCCACCAGGCCTCCTCAAAAAGGGGACTTGGTCAAATATGGGGCAACAGAGTTCATGTGAATGTCAGACCACACTCTCCACTCCACTGTGGAGAACGTCCTGTCCATTGGCTAGATCTGGGTCGATGTTAACTGCACAAATAGTACTTGGCTGGTGCCACAGTTTTCAGGGTCCATGAGTTCCATTAGAGGGCACTGTACTCCTCCCCCAGGAATCCAGAAGCTTTCAGGTATTTAACTTGTTCT
>OU015752.1:119977567-119992133 GCA_907169655.1 Acomys percivali | reverse complement strand
AGAAGGATGACTTTCTCTTCTGAACCTGCCGGCAAGTGAATACTGGTTCTGAATGCTCAGTCTTATATCTAATTCTGTGGCCACGCCCACTAACCCATGCCAGCTAATCCCCTAGAATCCTTGAATTGAATCAGGCAATTTAGGTGTGGCTTCTAGATAGCCTTTCTGAAATCTGATCTCTTTGGAGGCCATTTTCCAGGATACAGCTCCATTTGCCTAGGCAATTATTTTAATTTTAAAAATTAATTTAATTTCTTATTTAAATGTATTCAGATTACATCCCAATTGCTATTCCTAGGTGTCTTAAGGTTTGGTTTTCCTTGTAACAACAGTATAAAACCAAATAAATAATGTATGAGTGGATGGTGGCACACACTTTAATCCCAGCACTGTCGGACTTGTTACAGGATCTTTGATCCCACTGGGATTCCTGGGCTTGAATTGTAAATCCCTGTTCTTGTGGTTGAGCCCTAACACACCTTTAATCCAAGAATTTTCTCTTTATTGTAAACAAATGATTAAGGTGTGGTTCAAGCCAGGGGTGGTGGTGCACACCTTTAATCCCAGCACTCGGGAGGCAGAGGCAGGCAGATCGCTGTGAGTTCGAAGCCAGCCTGGTCTACAAAGGGATTCCTGGACAGCCAAGGCTACAGAGAGAAACCCTGTCTCAAAAAACCAAAAAAAAAAAAAAAAAAAAAAAAGGTGTGGTTCAACCACCCTTACACACACCTTTAATCCAAGAGCTATTTGGCCACAGGATTTGACAAAATTAACCCTAGGTTAAGAGGCAGAGCAAGAAACCAGCTGACCCGGATTAAGGAGCAGGAATGACTCTTAGTTAAGGAGTATTGAAGACAAGTTGTTCAACTATCCAAACCTGTGGGAGCATTTCTCATTCAAACCCTCACACCCAGTCACCAATAACAAAGATATCTGTTACTGTTGCTTCTCTGAAATATCTCACAGCAGAGACATGCTAGAATTACACAAAGTTAAGAAAAAGGGCATTAAAATAGGAAAGAAACATCCTCATTTTTCACAGACATGAGGATGTACATCCAGGTAATCCCAAGTAGGGACACTTAATACTTCATATATCTCACTTAGTTGTATACTGGAGTTAAGTTTTGAAATATTTTAATGTCAATGTTATGTGTAGTACACTAAAAATTTTAAAGTGCATAGAAAGTTTTAGTCTATTGTGTATTTAGTAATGATTACTCCCTCAGGAGTTATAGACCCTGATGGAGGATAAATATTGTTTATTAGACAAGTCCCAGTGGTTCAATTCCCCAGCATCTCAGCTAGTGCCCTTAGTATGCAGATATAGTTGATTCTTAGGCCACATGCACCCAACACATATGGGGAAATCACTTTTCCTTGGAGGTTACAGTAAAAAGAGAGAGAGAGAGAGAGAGAGAGAGAGAGAGAGAGAGAGAGAGAGAGCCAATTGAGTTTTCCTTCCCAATTCAGAGCCCCTCTCTCTCTTTCTCTAACACACACACATACACACACACACACACACACACACACACACACATGCATACACATGCAAACATGAAGAGGAAGAAGTGGGAGAAAGAGGGAGAGAGAATAAGAGGCTAGTATGTTCCTTCTGGCTGCTTTTCTCCAAAGGTCTCAGTATCAGTCTTACTTGCCTGAATCCTAAGGAAGTGAATAAGACTTAACCTTGGTACATTCTGTTTCTCGAGGAACGTCACTAATTTTTAGGGTGAGTATCAGATTTCTACATTGGGGTTGTGTTCTTATCAGGAGAGAAATAAATACAGGTTATGACACTAAGGAAGGAGGTGGTAACAACTTCCACAGAGCCTTATATCCTAACACTGAAAAGCTCAATGGACCTTCCTAAAATCCTACAGCTCCATCCTGTATGCTCAGATTTCACTTTGATTTAAGAATTCAGCTTTCGGATTCTAAAGCATAATTCCAACAGAAAATGTTATAAAAAGAAGCTCTTGGGCAAAGAGCACACAGGAGCCAACAAACAGTTATGGAGAAAAATATTTATCATGTGGCAAGTAAAGGGGGGAAAAAAGGAATATCATGGCTTTATTTTATAATTTTCTATTTCTCATACTTTCTTTACTTTTAGGAAACTGGTTCTATTCATAGTTACTATCTAGGAATTATTTCTCAACTCAAAGTATTCCTAGAATAATTTAGTCTTTATATGATAGACAGAACTATATGAGACTAAATAACAGATGTGAGGAAAAGCAAATGAGTTACATAAACCTCAGAATTACAGTACAGACTTCTGTTGGACTGGCATGTGTGTCTCTTCCAAACTACCTACAAGATACTCTGAATTTAAAATTAATAACTTTGAACTAAAGGTTGTATTATCTTTCCTACAATGGCCTTTTCATGGAACCATAACCACTCCCATGTTTGCATTTGTTCTTTTGTTGTTACTTTCAGCCACCACATCTAAGTCATCGTCGCCACTTCTTCATACCTGAGTTTCCAAACTAAATCCATTTCATGGCCATAACTTCATTTGATTCCATCTAAACATACTATTACTTCCAGCACTCCCCTCTCTTGCTATGTATATTAATTCGTAAACCCTGGTCCTAATATTTAGTCAGTTTTGCCACAGACTATGAAGATATAGTGTCTACTTTACATACAAAAGCTTAGCTTGATTACATGGCATGGAAAAAAAAAACCTGAATCTATGCTTCTGTGAAATTGTGATACAGGCAAAAAATAAAATGCCATGTTGTTATGGGAATGTCATTTGCTTTGGTTTATAATGTGAATCACCTACATTCTTATCCAATTGACTATAGAGTCCACTAAACTAGAAGCCAATGTGAGGAAAACGTTGGCTTTTGAAGTTATATTTCTACTGACTCATTACCTTATGTCTAACTTTGTTCATCAAGTAAATAGTTTTCTGCCAGTGGTTAGGAAGGAATTTACTATTGGTAAGATTTCATTTTTACTTTTCTGAGGGTTCAGTAATTTTTATTTAAAGAATACATTGCTACAAATAGATTGCTTAAATTCTGGGATATTTAATTTTTCTATGAGTCATAATGAAGGAGTTTAAGATTAAAAACTAGTTGCAATCATTGCCAGAAGAACTATAAATTAAAAGCTTTTAAAGTGAAATACATAAGAACTACTGATGTTTACTGACATTTCAGTACAGATCAGGCATCATGTTAATGAGTAATGGCTGGAGCATAAGAAATGTTTTGTCAATCCAGCTGCTCCATAAGTGGCCATTGTAGTCTGTGGAATAGATGACATGACAACAACACATATACATGGATGATTGCTACCTTCTGACCATCTAACACTAAAGGCATGGACACAAACTGTATGTACCACACCACAAAACCTTGTGGGAGCATATATAATCATACAGAAACAGACCCACAAGAAACATAGCCATTATGGGAAGAAAATTATGTTTGTCATGTTGTCTGTGATATTTATGGGTATTTTTTTTTTCTGTTTACAGAAACAATTCCGGACTAGTCTATGATGAGCTCCCAGCACTCATTATGTCACTTCTAAATGCCAGCAGCCTAACTCCAGCTTCATTCATCCTCAATGGCATCCCTGGTCTGGAAGAGGTTCATCTGTGGATCTCCTTCCCGCTGTTTGCAATGTACAGCATCGCTCTTACAGGGAATTTTGGACTCATATATCTTATCTACTCTGAAGAGGTCTTACACAGACCTATGTACATCTTCCTAGGTCTTCTTTCCTTCACAGATGTGCTCATGTGCACCAGCACCCTTCCCAACACTTTCTGCATATTGTGGTTCAATCTCAAGGAGATTGACTTTAAGGCTTGCCTGGCCCAGATGTTCTTTGTGCATACCTTCACAGGGATGGAGTCTGGGGTGCTGATGCTCATGGCCCTGGACCGCTATGTGGCCATCTGTTACCCTCTGCGCTATGCCACTATCCTCACAAATGTAGTCATTGCCAAGGCAGGGATGCTCACTTTTCTTAGGGGTGTGATTCTCGTCATCCCTTTCACGTTCCTCACCAAGCGCCTGCCATACTGCAGGGGTAATGTCATCCCCCACACCTACTGTGACCACATGTCTGTCGCTAAAATATCTTGTGGCAATGTTCAGATCAATGCCATCTATGGTCTAATGGTCGCCCTCCTGATTGGGGGCTTTGACATCCTGTGCATCACAGTCTCCTATACTATGATCCTACGGGCAGTTGTGAGTCTGTCCTCAGCAGATGCTCGGCAGAAGGCTTTTAGCACCTGCACTGCTCACATCTGTGCCATTGTCATCACCTATGTCCCAGCCTTCTTCACCTTCTTTACACACCGCTTTGGGCAGCATACCATCCCTCCTCACATCCACATCATTATGGCTAATCTCTATCTTCTCATGCCTCCAACCATGAATCCCATTGTGTATGGGGTGAAAACCAAACAGATACGTGAGAGTGTCATTAGGTTCTTGCTTAAAGGGAAAGAAAACTCTTCTCATAAAATTTAATGGACACTTATAAGAAGCCATACTTCCCTTAGCCTGCTTTATGCCAGAGACATTTTAAACCATGCACGTGGCTCCAAGAAGTCCATCCACGTGACTTGGGTCTTCTTCTTGTTTTGATAAGTAAAATCATGTTCATGTAAGTAGAGAGAATCTCTTCCCTTGATTTCTCTGTAAGTTCACTGCTTTCAATTTTCACAGGCATGTATCTCTCTTCTCAGTTACAATCTTCCAAGAATGGCAGTGTAGTGGGATCACGAGGCCTCGAGTTGACTGCTTCAAAAATATTGAAAGCTGGCATCCAATGGCCTATCTTCAGTAAAATTTGTGCTTATTATCTCAACTTCCTGCTCACAAAATCACTTGGAGTTTATTGTTATTTCCTATGTTATCTCTTTTCTAATCCCAAATTTCCCAACTATGTATTAATTTGTAATTCACACGCATGTTCATTTAAATTTTTTAAGAGATTTGAATCACCAAATGCTTATACTTTGCAGAGGTAGGGTTGATAGTATTATTCATCAGTATCAAACAAAGTATAATTAGTTTGGGCTTAATCAAATATAATGAATGAAAGACAGGAAATGTATTATATGCTTTTGTTTGTATAAAACACAGAGGTAAACAAACTAATCTATGTCAGTAGATATTAGTGTAATGTTTACCTTTGATTGTAAGGCATATGTAAGGAAGAAAGTGTCTGAAAGACTTTTGATTTGGTCCTTGATATGAATGACAGATCATGAATTATTTATTTATGATGTGAACTTTTCCTTCATACCTACTTTACTTCAATCTAATTTTTGTTTCTGATAACATGAACTGAACAATAGCTTGACTGTCTAATCTTTGAAGCATTTCTTTTTACTTCTTATGGTAACTGTGCATGGTTTATGAATTGTACATATTTTATTTTCTTTCAGAAGAGTGCTAACATTTGAATAAGTTATATTTGCATATTTGTTCAAATTATAATAAAAATTTAACTAAGATCACAATGAAAAATTCTCTCCATTCAAAATCTCCTTTATCTTATTCCTAGCCAGAATGGTCTTTTAAAGAGACTGTGTTCACATGTATGTGCTTACGCTGTTCTGATGTTTCATCTCCAAGGAATGTTTGAACTTTGAAGAGATCGTTAATCAGTCTGTTGCATACAATGAGAATTTGACTCAATTATTATATCTGAAACTATTCTCCTCTCTAGTCAGTGTACAAGCTATCTGGTACAAAAATGTGTTCTGTAACCTGTGTGGTACACAGAGTATGTGTGAGCAGATTGCTGTTTCTCCATCATCAGTATCAGGAGGTCATATATTTGACTTTTCAGATTTTAACAATGTTTAGTGCTGTGATTATGGGACTCTTCCTGAATTTATTTATAATGTGTAATAATTGAAAACTAATAAAGTATTTTTGAATTGATACCAACATATGAATATGAATGAGTGTGAACTATGAACATTGATCACTTTCCAACCAAACCACTGTTTTGATCCCTTTGTTATTAGTCCAGTGATATTGCCTTATCTTTTTAAAAGTATTCAAGAATCCACATTTTTCAATGATATCTGACAATATATTTTGCTAGTTAAACATAGAGACATTTGGATGGAATAGGATAAAGTAAACAATTTAAGATACTAAGAAATAACATCGTGTATAAGAACAAGTGATGGTTAAAATACCTCAGGAGAGGATAGCAAAATTGCAAAGGTGTTATAGAAAGGAAAAAACACAGGAATGAAAACTTAAAGTAAGCCTGACCAAATTGTGTATATCCATAATATAATCTATTCGTTAGACTGAAGTAAGAGAATTGTGAGGTCTAGATACATACTGAAAGGTAGTTTAAAAACCAGACAAATAGAATATTCAGAGCATGTGTTGATATTATGTCTACAAAGAAAAGTTTTTTCTGACTAAAATACCTTAAAATATCTTCTTTTCAGTACAAATTTAGGGTTGACTGATAAGTAAGAAGTGTCATATTTATAGGATACAATGTGAAGTCACAATTCATGTATAGTTGAATGATCAAATTGGATTGATGAGCATGTCCACTTTACAAGGCATTTCTTTCTCAAAACAACACTAAAAAATCTTACCATCTCCCAACTCTATAGCAGAGCTACAGGTACTATTCTTTGTACTTATGGATTCGTACACGTTGGCTCACCATGTCTTCTGCTGTAGCACACACAATAGAGTCCTTGTCTTTTCCTGACTGGGGTACTTCACCCAGGATAATGTCCTCCAAGGCCATTTATGTTGCCACAGTAAGGCATCCCTTGGTGATGGATAAACCACGTTCATTGCATGTATACATTATATATTTAAAATTCATTTGTCTGTTGGTGAACACTCAGGCTGATTCAGTTTCTAGCCAGTGTGTAACATATATTGAGATGTTGTTTTTCATTGCCTTTGTTACATTTTTTAACAGACTTCTAAATTTTCCTTTTTCATTTTCTCCAATAAAAGCAAAATATATGGAGGGCAGAGGGGCTCTGAACAAGTCTGAGTGGTGCTTTTAACCAAATTCCCTTTACCTTGGATGAAAAACAAAACAAAACAAAAATCCCCCCACCCAATCCTCTTGCTGGAGGATGATTGGAGTTGTAGGCAAGAGGGAACGATTACAACAGTAGCCTTGTAAGGATCTAAGGATCTTGAGAGATGCAATATTCTTCTCCAGAGAAAATTAACACACACACAAAAAACCCAAACACTACATTGGATAATAAGATGAATTATCAGTCCACTTCTTGTTAGTACACAAGTCTTATATAAATTGCCTTATTAGAGGATTTTGTTTAATGAGATATATTTACAAACACAAGAGAATCTGAAATTTTTTCTGACTTAATCATAAGTAGCTTTGGGCAAGCAAATTAAATGCACACTCTCACAGCGTGGATTTTTTTAAGTTTTGAAACTTAAAATATAATTATATCCTTTTCTCTCTTCCCTTGTTTTTCCTACCCTTCCCCAAAACTACTCCTTTGTTATTTCTCAAGTCAGTGGCCTCTTTTCCATAATTTTAGTTACACAGGCATGGTATGCATATTTCTAAATACATAAACACAACCTTCTCTGTCCATATAATAGTGCTTGTATGCACATAATTTCAGCAGGGAATTTAATGGTATTGTCTTCGTGGTCTAAGATAAGTATACAACATATAAGAGTTTAGTTCTTTTGGCATTGCTTTTTTTAATGTATATGTCGATAAGTGTCTAATTTCCTAAAATTGAATGTAAACTCCCATATTGCTTGACATCATTATCAAGGAGACTATTCCTTTCCTGTTTTATCATATTCACTAGTTAATAAAAAACCAGCTTCCGGGCTAGAGAGATGTATCAGTGGTTAAGAGCACTGGCTGCTCTTCAGGAGGACACAGTTCAATTTGCAGAACCAATATGAAAGCTCACAACCATCTCTAACTCCAGTTCCGTCGGATTTGCTATCCTTTTCTAGCCCTTGTAGACACCAGGTATGCATGTGGTGCACATACATACACATATACATGCCGACAAAATATTCATGCACATAAAAACAAAATAATAAGGAAAATAATTAAAAATTAAATTGACTATAATGGTGTGGATTTATTTGTACTTTTCTATTTTGTTTCATTCATCTACCTCTCTGGGTTTGTGTGTGTGTGTGTGTCTGTGTGTGTGTGTGTGTGTGTGTGTGTGTGTGTGTGTGTATGTTTGGTTTTTTGTTTGTTTGGTTGGGTGGTTTGGTTTTTCAAGACAGGGTCTCTCTGTGTTAGCTTTGTCTGTCTTGGACTCACTTTGTAGACCAGGCTGGCCTTGAACTCACAGTGATCCACCTGCCTCTGCCTCCCGAGTGCTGGGATTAAAGGCGTGCACCACCACGCCCAGCCCCACCTCTCTGTTTTTATGACATTATCAGGCTCCTTGGGTAACTCTAACATGTACTTTGTTTGAAGTCAGACAGTGACTTCCTTGCTTTGCTCTTTTTGCCCACAGTTGCTTTGGCTAATTGAAATGCTTTGTGGTTATTTCTAGTCTGTTCTTCCAAAGAGTTTTGTGGCAGGATATTTGATCCCATTGTGAACTGTAAACACCTGTGCCCTAACACACCTTTAATCTAAGGACTTTTTGTTTTTTGTAAAAGCCAGTGATTATGCTGTGGTTTGGCCCTAAAACACCCATTTAATCCAAGACTTTCTATGCGCAGGATTAAATAAAGTTAATCCTAAGCCATCAGGCGCAGCGTAAACCAGCTGACATGGAGTGAAGAAGGAGCATTGAGCTAAAGGAGCCTTTTGCATTTTTCTTCTCAGGCATGACCTAAGTAGAAAGATGTTTTTCTTCTGAGAAGTAGGCTGCAAAGAAAGATCAGCTGGGTGCATACTCTGACCCTCTGAGCTAGCAAGTTTCACCCCAGCCTTTGGCTCCTGAGTCTTTACTGATAAATTCAAAAAATTGGCATCCTACTGTTTTAAAAACACCACTTTGGCACTCTAGCTTGTGTAGTTTATTTGGGTTTGCCTTTTATGTATGTGCCATGTAAGTATATAATTTCCTAACTTTAAACGGAAACACCCATAATTCTTAACATCATTATCAAAGAGGCAATTCTTTCCCTGTTTTGTGGGGCACATGGACTGTGTCACCAGAAGAACTGGCATGCATCTGAAGAGGTGGCACATGCTCAAACCCTGGGTATCTCAAACTTGTGATTTAAAATCTCACCCTGAAACAGCAGGAATGGACTAGCTCCCTCCCTGTTTCCATGTCTGCCTCTGAGCATGTAGCCTGAAGAACCCCAAGGAGTTCAGGTATTCAGTCACGTAGCTGGCACATAGATGCAAATAAAGCATCACCAGTATGTTAGACACAGCCAATGAAATGCTGTCAACCTAGTGTTGGGGGCTATGCAGGAGGAACAGCAAAACAGCTCTAGAGCTCATGAAATACAGCCCACTGGCTAGCATACCCACAATGGATGTGTCTTGGTAAGGGATAACCCCAAGAACTATGTGTTGAGGACTTCATGCTGTTATGGACCATAGCTTGGCTTGTCAGCTTTGTGGTCCTTATAATTTCCTTAATATATGAATTGTGTGAGTACTATAAAGGAGGCTCCCAGCCCCTCACTGGGCAGTATCATTTGGCATACACAATAACAATGCTTGATCTCTTTCAGGCATTGCTACTGGAGCAGATTAATGATTCACCCACCACCTTTGAAAGCAATCCACTGATGTAGATTGCTAACAATGATTATTGCCCTTAGAATGAATTTGGAAAAATAGATTGTTCAACAAGGTTAGATAAAAATGGGGTTTTTGTTTGTTTGTTTGTTTGTTTTTGTTTTTGCTAGTGGCTCTGATGTAGAAAGTCTTAGGGAAAAATAGATTGTTTAGCAGACTGAAGTAAAGATGTTTTTACTATTGGCCTCATGTAGGAAATCTTAGGGGACAATTGAAGTTAAGAGAAACACACTCTTATTAATAAGAGTTGAGGTTGGCAAAGCAAGAATGTTTTGGCTGATGTGACTCTTTCAAAGCTGGGCTGGTGACTGAGATTACAATTGATGTCCTTATTCTATTTTTCTGCCCTCAGCTTCCTAATATGATTTAATAAAACATATTAATGAATAGATGAACACCTCAAGGATTTAATGTAGAAAGGGCTGATTATTTTTATACAGAAGTTTAGATTTGTGATTCTTTTAAGACCTTTGTAAGATTACTTTTTAAGATAATTGATTCCTTCTTTGTAACCACAAATGGAGCCTGCCAGTAAAGAAAAGCTGGCTGATAAATTACCTTGCTTGCTTATACTCTGTTAATATGTAACAGGTTGCTTAATTACAAATGTATGTGAGTTCTTGGGAATAACTTCTTTATTCACATTTATTTTTCACACATAATATGTAAAACATTTGATCATGTGAAGGTATTGGGGAACACAATTTTCTTACATATTTCCACTGTAATCATTTATTTATAAAGAAATAGAATGTAAAATGTCCTCAGGTAGCAGCACAGGCCTCTCCTATTAAGTTGTTCCTCACCATTCTCATGTCTCCAGTTCTGTGTCCCTTCGTTTTGCACAGGCTGCTCAGCTTCTCTTTCTTTCCTATCTCTCCACCACATGCTTTACTCATCATAGTAGAACCCACTCCTAGCCTGTGCCTTACGGTGGCAGGCATGGCCTGTCCTGTTCATTAATGCAGTCAACAAATATAAAGCACAACTAGAGAAAAATGTCCACATTACTCTTTTGTTGGAAGACCCTGCTATTAACGACACAGCCTACCGTGTCCAGACAGCTCTCCAAGCTTGGCACAGAATGGAAGGCTGTCTTTCTCAGTGGACCTTCCTTTTCTTTGCTTGACCTTATCAGGAAAGCAGGATCCTCCATGCTCCACCTGAGGAATGTCAAGTAAGTCCTTGGCCAAAATTATAGACTCAACTTCTTTCTCTGGATAAAAGCCTGCATGGCAAGCACCTAGGATTCCTGGAATGCCTCTTGGTGTAAAAAAAAAAAAACAAAAAAAACAAGCATTCCCAGCAGCACCTTAAACTCTAGCCAATGACGTACCCTCACCCTGAAAATCCCTACGTGCTCCTCCAAAACTGTATAGCCATTGTTAACTTCTAATAAATTTGGACTGTCTCACTGAAGCTGATCCCAGAAGTCGGTCATTCTTTCATACTCATGACCACCTGAAACCAGCATGCCCCCTTCCTCTCCTTGCCCCTGGGGTCTGTGGCAAATGGCCAATGAGGAAAGGGGTGTACATAGTTGGTGCCTAAATAGGAAACCCTGAAATATAAGGAGTTTGTGAGTAGACCTATACCCCTAGAAAGTAGCAGTTTTTTTGCCTGGCCATCCACACATTGCCATATGTCACCTACTCTCTTCTTTGCTACTCTTTCAGTTTGTGCCTTCACATGGAAGTGGATACAGTTTATGGAACATCTGACACCTCCTGTCAGAGCAGCTCGGTGATATCAGTGGAAGGTTTCTTTAACCCTATCCAGGACCCAGACAGGCTAACTGGGTGTAGGCAATAAACTTTAAGCCTCTCATAAAGAACTTGTTAATGCAGCAGCCATGTGAGGGTTACTAGGATGGCTGTCATTTTCTTAAATCTGCAAGCAGCCTTGTGCTTGTTAGGACATGCCAGAATTGCCATGGGATGGTTGGCCCTCACTAGCAGCACTTCTTTTTCCTATCATGGGAAATTCAACATCACACTAAAGGGAATTCCAAATTTGTTCCTATAAAGGCTTGCTTAAATCAAGACAACTTAACAATCCTTCCAAAAGAGGCCTATTGTGTAATTCCAATGCTGATTTCTGTATCCCTCGTATCTGGTTTTGTTCTGAGATGCTCTCAATGTTGTAAAAACTCTGCTCCCCAGTTGACCCGTGATATGTCAATAAAGCAGCGTACAGCCAAGAGCTGAGCAGGAGAGAAAATAAGGCTTGACTTCCTGCCATGTAGAGGACGAGGAGTTAGAAGAGGAAGTAGGAGATTCAGCAAGAGCCAGAGGCAAATGCGAAGTGGAGATGAAACGGTTCAGGAGCAACAAAGAAAGGACTGCAAATCAAGTAACTTTGGGATTTTGGCAAATATGGAGTCAGGATAACCTGGAGGTTTAAGAACAGACTTAAACCGCTCAAGATTGCATAGTAAAGCTTCATAAACAAGTATAAAAGTGTATCAATTATTTGTGCAATAGCTGGGTTAAGAAAGGAACTAAGAGAAACAAACAGAGTTGTATAAAAATAACTGTAACTGTCAGAGGCCATATTTCTGTGCTGTGGCTTTAGCTGAGCAGAGGCCACGCCTTCTACTGACCTTTGAGCTGCCAACCCCTGCTGGGAGAATCCTTTGTGTTGCTTAAGATGCTGATCCTTAGGCAGAGGCAGGTGGATCACTGTGAGTTCAAGGCCAGCCTGGTCTACAAAGCAAGTCCAAGACAGGCAAGGCTGACACAGAGAGACCCTGTCTCGAAAAACCAAACCAAACCAAACCAAGCCAAATCAAACCAAAGCAAACCAAACCAAAACAAAACAAACAACAACAAAAAAGACGTTCATCCTTTGCTGGAGGACCTTTGCTCTGCCTGGATGTTTGGATTACCTGTCACTGAGAGACAGAAAGGAGCTTCTGCAAGGAAATGCCTTCTTTTCAGCCTGCCTAAGGGAATAGGGGAGGGGCCTTGTAAGAAGAGACTTGAGTTGAGTCTGCACTATATAAGCTGTACTATATAAGCTGCACTCACTTGCAATAAAGCAGGAGCCTTGATCGGAGATTTCGTCTTGACATTCATGTCTCTTGTGTCTCTGTATTTTTCCTCCCCATCCGCACCCCCCTTTTTCAGGTGGACCCTGGTTTCATATGTCTCACAGGATGGGACAAATGGCGCCCGAACACAGGAATTGAATCCAAGAGATTAAGGTGACAGAAGTCGATTGTGAACATGCTCTAGGGAAGTAAAGTGGAAAAAAAGTTTTGCTGCCAGAGTGACCCTCTTTGTGGAAAGAAGGCAAGGTAGCGATGAAAACATGAGACACAGCATAACAAAGATGTATTCAGGCAGAAATTTAGAGTCGATACTTCAAACACGAGGGATAAAGCTAATCAGTAAACAAATGTTTAAATTTTTGTCCATGGTTTCTTAAAGAGGAAACAGTATACTTGGTAAAAAGATAAGAGTTAAGTTACAGGATCATGAGGCCTTCTAAATATTCCTACAATCTGTTTGGTCCTGTCTTGTGAGGATCTAGAGACTGCCTTTCTGTCTTGTCTGTCAGACTGTTTTGTTTGCTTTATGATCGTCATGTCAAATTTTGTGTCTATGTCTGTAAATTTGCTTGTTTAAATGTTGTTTTAATTTGTATATTTTGAGAGAGAGCTAAGCTTTATTTGCTGGCCAATTTTCTAAACAAACAGTGAGGCCCAATATGGCGCAGGCCCTTGAGCCAGTGAGAGTCCTGCCTCCGTACCACTGGCCAACAGCGGCGCACCCTTCAAGGGGCTCAGGCCCAAATGTGGCGACTGCCCTTGGAAAAACAAGCCCTGGGCTAAAACGTCCATGGGACAAAATGTTTTACAGGCTCAATTCTTACAAAATAGGGATGGCTACCAACATGCGGCTGGTTGAAAAGATACGGCCCGAGGAGGAGTAGAGTTAACTGCCTGATTCTTAAAATTTCTTGCTTAATTTTTGCTTGTAAGAGAATAACAATTTTCTAAACTGGCCTAGAGAATGGAAATAATTCCAAACTCCTTAGCTACAAGGTGTTTGTTATTTTCTTGTTTCTTTGTTTAATTTCTGCTTGAGAGATTTCTAAACATTTTTTCTAGAATTGCGATAAAGTGGTTTGACAAGGCAATAGTGACTCAAGTCTTTAATCCCAAAACAATAAAAACAAAAACCCACAGGGCATGACCTTCTACTGATAAGATGAGTCACTCACTCACAGAGACAAATTTAAAACTGAATTTATTTTTTTCTTTCTTCTTCCGTTCCTGTGCCTGCAGCAGTGGCCAAGCTTTCTTAGGCAGTTATAGTCATACTGGGCCAACTTGCTAAGGCTGGTGGCTAACAGATAACAAACAGGACAACCGGCTTATTACTTAAAACAAATAACATTTCTCTCAAAAACAGGTTAAAAGAAAAAAGGAGGAACCATATATGCCCAATCACCTGAGTCATGTTCCTTTCAATTTAAAAATTTTTTTTATTGCTTGATGCTGTATGCTGACATGGAGGACACGCATGTATCTGAGCATGCATTTTGCACATGCATCTGTGCCTGCGTTTCCATAGCAACGGCGGCTGAGCCGACTTGGAAAAAAGCGGCTGGTCTAAAATGGCGCTTCAAGAACCGTCTGGAGCCCAGCCTCACCCAACGCAAGGCTAGCGCAAGGCTAGCGGCAAGAACTACTGAACCTACAGATGCTTACCGCTGACATGAGAGAGTAAAAATTATGGAAAAGGAGATGAAGAAGAAGAAGAAGAAGAAGAAGAAGAAGAAGAAGAAGAAGAAGAAG
>OU015752.1:119938051-119970816 GCA_907169655.1 Acomys percivali | reverse complement strand
AATAATAATAATAATAATAATAATAATAATAATAATAATAATAATAACAACTTGTTTATATCAATACAATATTGATTATCAATGATCTTAGAACATTGTATAAAATTATACTTTTCCATAATCTTGTCAATATCCTGAGCTTGATGCACTTATTATATCATTGTTGCGAGTGAAAGCTGAACCATATATTGGTTGATAAACTGGTCAGTATCACACACCATGTCAACTTAAAAGTGGCAGTACACTATGAAATTATATAGACTCTTGCAAAAAAATTTTAATGCCTTTTTATTGTAATAGTATTATTTATTTTCTAACCCTCTACTTATCTTTTACTTATATTATTTCCCAAGACACTGACACTATTTAAGAATGTAAAATGGTCTCATCCTGGCAGCCATTATGTCTGGAGGCAACAGCTCCAGTCTGACTCCAGAATTCTTTATCCTGAATGGTATTCCTGGGCTGGAAGCTGCACATGTCTGGATCTCTCTGCCTTTCTGCTTCATGTACCTGATTGCTGTAGTGGGCAACTGTGGGCTTATCTACCTCATCGGCCATGAGGAAGCTCTGCACCGGCCTATGTACTACTTCCTGGCCTTACTCTCCTTCACTGACGTCACCTGGTGCACCACCACTGTGCCCAATATGCTGTGCATATTCTGGTTCAACCTCAAGGAGATTGGATTTAATTCCTGCCTTGTCCAGATGTTCTTTGTGCACATGTTGACTGGAATGGAGTCTGGTGTGCTCATGCTCATGGCCCTGGACCGCTATGTAGCCATCTGCTATCCTCTACGCTACACCACCATCCTCACCAACCCTGTCATTGCCAAGGCTGGTCTTGCTACTTTCTTGAGGAGTGTGATGCTCATCTTCCCGTTCACTCTGCTCACCAAGCGCTTGCCCTTTTGCCGAGGAGCCCTTATCCCCCACACTTACTGTGATCACATGTCTGTGGCCAAGGTATCCTGTGGCAATGCTAAGGTCAATGCAATCTATGGCCTCATGGTGGCTCTATTGATTGGTGTGTTTGACATTTGCTGTATCTCTGTGTCTTACACTATGATACTGCGTGCAGTGGTGAGTCTGTCCTCTGCTGATGCTCGTCACAAAGCCTTCAGCACCTGTACATCTCACATCTGTGCTATTGTGATCACTTATGTGCCTGCCTTTTTCACTTTCTTCACTCATCGTTTTGGAGGACATACTATTCCCCACCACATCCACATCATAGTGGCCAACCTCTACCTGCTACTGCCCCCAACCATGAACCCAATTGTTTATGGAGTCAAGACCAAGCAGATTCGGGAAAGTGTAATCAAATTTTTGCTTGGAGACAAATTGGGTATTACCTAGAACATGTGCATGTTAAGAGCAGTTACAATACTTGGGATGGGGAAAATAGTGTAGAAAAAATCATAAAAGGTGCGTGAGATAGTTTTAAGTTACCTAACATGTAAAATCTCTGACATCTATGCAATTGTAGATTATAAAATAGTCGTTATAAGGAAAATTCTGCCAAATTATAGAAAGTAAGAATTAATATTCAACATACTCATTCCTTATAAATATTTTGTCTACAATATCTATATATGTGGAATAGTAATAAGATTATGGATGAAGGCTAAATGTCAATCTAGTGTTCTGGGTTTAAAAATAAACTTGAAGTAATTTGGGACAGTCTTGTACTCTCCATTATGGACAAAATCTACTTAAACCAAGTGTGTTGTTTGATGTAGAAAGCATGGGTTCAATGCTGCAGTATCTATAACACAAGCTATATTTTAATAGTTTGTCGACTATCCAAATTCTAATAGTTTGTTAGACTCTTAATTACTTTCTATTTTTAAATGTCCAAGTGTTCTATGCTTTCATATATTTTCAAATTTTTGTTTTGTTTTGTTTTAGTGTTTTGAGACAGGGTTTCTCTGTGTAGCCTTGGCTGTCCTGGACTTGCTTTGTAGACCAGGCTGGCCTTGAACTCACAGTAATCTGCCTGCCTCTGCCTCCCGAGTGCTGAGATTAAAGGCATGCACCAGCACACCCGGCTACATTTTCAAATTTTAAGCTTCATGAAAATTGGATCTATGAGATGTGATTGTGTTATTAAGGAGATAAAATCATCAAATTACTATGGTAGTTGATATTATTTCACTTATTCACTCATTCTTGAGACACCAAATATGATTGTCAAATGCTTTTAGCTACAAACTGAATTTAATTTGAGGGAGGCAGATCTAAATGTCAAGTAATCCCATGACACAGGACACTGAGAATAGACACACTGTTGAGGTAAACATGAAACAGAATATATATGATTAAAAGGGAAGAGATAATTCAAAATACATGCAATCTGAAAGAAGGACATTTTAGTAGACAAGTACTGCAATGGTTTATTGGTTTTGGATTCAGTTAGTCTTAAGATTAAGACCTTTGATTTCTAAGGATTAGGCATTGTCATGTTAATGAGTTTCTGTATGTCTATAAATGTCATCTTTATATTTTTTTCAAATATGGAAGAGGATTACCAATAAAATGTATCTGAATAATTAAATGTCAGTTCTTAAAGAAGTAACATAATATGATATCTGGTCTATTCTAACCATTTAATAAACTACTGTATTATTTATGAGTTAGTTTCAACTCAGATTCATTCTAAACACCAGTGTCTGATGAGAAATCTTTCCTCAGTAGAGGATTAGTTTCCTATGAATGAGCTTTCATTGGCTTCTCACAGGGTAGTATAGTCCAAATAGTTTTATTCTTATTTAAATATTTTTCAGAGAATATATTTTGACTATGTTCTTCCCCTCTCCCAACCCCTCCAAGATACTTTAGACCTCTCTGCCCACTTGACTTTGTGTTCTTTTTCTCAAAAGAAAAAAACAGAAAACAACAACAACAAAAAGAAAACCAACCAATTAACAACAGTGACAATAACAACAAAACCAAACCCAAATATACCCAAACAAAAGATGCACAAAAAACACAAAATCCATTTTTATGGCCAACTATTCCTTGCCATGGGACAGTGCTGGAGTGTGATTCATACTCCCAGCAACAACCTATTGGAGAAAATTGATTTTTCTTTACCAGGAGTTATTAATTATAACTTGCCTTTTGGTTACAGTTGGAAGAATCTGTCTACTTCTCCTTCTCAGTGTTTGGATTTTGTCTGGTTTGAACCTGTGCAAGTCTTGTATGTGCTCTCACAGTCTTTTCCAGTTTGTATGTGTATCGGTCCTGTTGTGTCTAGAATATGCTGTTTCCTTGGATTCATCCACCTCCTCTGGCTTTTATGATCTCCCCACCTCCTCTTCTACATAGATTTCTGAGTCTTCAGGAAAGAAGTTTCCTGCTTAAAAACTTTCCATTTAGGACTAAGTGCTCCAAACTCATTCACCAATTATGGGTCTCTGTCTTAAATCCCTTCTGCTACAAGAGGAAGCTTCCCTGATGAGCGACCATTTTTTAATGTCTTCTATGTGCCTGGCTCTATACCCTTCCTGACAGGCAAATGATTACACAAACTGTAGTAAGTTCTTCTAGTAGAGACAGAGATGTCTTGGGAAGTCTATAATTAAAACCGAGTAAATTATCATTGTTACTTATGAGAGACGGCATGTGAGAATTTACAGGGGAGGTGGGCTGTAAGATTAGTCTCAAGTGTGTGTAAGTTCTTCTGGAGTAGAGAATAAGCAGTACGTGTCCAATGTTAAGGGTGGGAAACATTGTCAGTTATAAATGTTTCAGAACGTGAAAGAACAAAGCCGTGGTGACGAAGACGGCCTGCCAGGGAGAGCCTGGAGTGTGGCTTTTCACAGGACACCAGACACAGCCAGCCCTGCCCTTCACATTTGAGTTAAAAAGTTTTCAGAGTAACACTTAACCCTAATCTTCCACCCAGTAGACAGTGTCTTTGATGGGTCAGATCTCTGCCACGGCCTCTGCCTCTTGGGTCTGCGCTTCATCTTCCTGAGTCTCCTCAGCTTTCTCGGTTTTCTGTTTTTTTTTTTTTTTTTTAAATCCTGTTATCCGGTTTCTACTCCCTACTCCAGTGCTCTGATTGTACCTTACAGGTTCTTGCTGGGTGCAGGGCATCCTTGGGACAGTGTGTGCTTTCCTGTGGACTGAAATTACTGTATTTCAAAATGTACAAAGACTTTCAATGTTACAATAGCCACAATAACACAAAAACATATATTTTCTACATAATATATTTAAAATATATGTTCCTTTGGTCCTAAAACCAGATTTTAGTGTGATAATGATTTGCACACATTTTATAGTTAGGCAAACTTAGGCACTAAGTAAGAGGTAAATAATTTAATAAAAACAACCAACAAGTCAATTGGCAGAGCTGGGACTTTTACAGTTTCCAGTGTGCTTCCAGCATCTTGCATTTTAATGAGTCAGATACGCTAGACTCTTTACCCCTATATAGGAAAATGTAAAAGGTTACCAACATAATGTTTCTGGCATTAATGCTGAAAAGTCCCTGGTGCTAACCCTGGTTTTGGTGATGTGATAAGTGTTTAGAGACCAACAAAAGGGTTCAGGGTGTGAAGTGCTTGCTGTCTGAGCCTGACAAACTAAATTAAATCCCTGGAACTTACAGTGGCAGGAGAGAACAGACTCCTGAAAGTTGTTCTCTGACTTTCACACATGGGTCATGGCATGTGCACATTAGTACACACCACACAAACAATAATAATAAAGAAAAGAAAAATAAATATATGAAATACTTTAAAATTCAAGAGGCTGCCATCTGATTCTTAAAGGCCGCATACTGTGCACAATCATGTGACAAACCATTTCTTCCTTTTACTTCTAACTTGAGACCTGCTGAAGAAAGACCCCCACAGCAGTATGCAAAAGCAAAGAGAGGTTTTATTCTAGCATGCTAGGATCGCCTCTCTCCTCTAGAGGTCGAACCTGAAATGAGCATGCAGACTCAATTTATAGACCGACAGTTGGAGGGATTTGTTTTAATTAATTGGTCAGAATTGACTCAGAGTACAAGGGGATTCAGGATTGGCTGTTTGGTTACTGAGGACTTTTTGAGTCATTGAGGTTCTGGCTCTTACTCAGGAGTTGGTCTTTAATTTGATTAGATAGAGTGAGCTGTGTTCTTTACCTAGGCCATAAAGTAATAAAAACATAGTAATTGGTCATTTTGACCTGTAAGTTGATTGGCTGCACATGAGCTGTTCATGAGTTGTAGTTTTCCAGTAATTGTTAGAAAGTTCGCCTAGTTAGTCAGAGTGAAAACCCGAAGCCTGTCATAGAGTTGGACTAGTCAAGCAAACTGGGGTCCCTGGGGGATGGTCCCCTCACCACAAAGAGCTGCCAGACAAAATTCAGTGATTCCATTGTTTATAAAATATTCTTCCCCACTGGATTTGTTGCCATTGACAATGTGTACATAAGATTTTTATGTTCCATGCTCAAAGATGACCAAGTTTAAAACAAAATCTATGCTTACAAAGACATTCCAACCTCCCAATGTTGATTACTCATGTAGCCTCCAGTGTAATAAACTTTACATAGATACAAGCTCAAAATATAGCTATATTCGTTTGGAAAGTGTGGCTATATGCCACATTTTAGTGTATAGTCTACTATATATTCTTTTAAATTTAAGTTCTTCAAAAAGTAAAAGTAATACTACCAAATGATCTAATAACCTCTGTAAAATTTTGTGCATTTTATGACAGAATATTCACCTGTATTTTCTACTGAGCTCACAGTTTGAATTTTTCATGCCTTTCTCCCTTGAAAATTTTATGGACATTTATGATAAACACAAACTTAGTTAGCATAGATTTACCTGTCAGTCAAATATCTTTTTGCCTAACAAACAGTTTGATCATTCCTTCACAGATCTTCTTGGTCTTTACTCCATATACAATTGGATTCAATGTGGGAGGCAGCAACAGATACAGGTTGGCTATAACAATGTGGACATAATGGGGTATAGAGGTCCCCCAAAACGATGAGTGAAAAAGTTGAAGAAGGCTGGGACATAGGTGATAACAATAGCACATATGTGTGATGTGCAGGTACTGAAGGCTTCAGCTTCACCACAGCATGGATTATCATGGCATAAGACAAGGAGATGCAAACCATATCAAAGCCCCCAATAAATACAGCAGCTATAAGACGATAGATAGCATTAGTCTTTTTTTTCAACTTTTTGAAACATGTTTTATTTGTTTTGCTTATACCATCAGAATGGAAACTGCCTGCCATTTCCCCCAAACAGGGAAATCCATTGAAAACACATACTGCTGCTTTTCAAAAGTGAGCAATTTAAAAGGGCAGTAGCAGCAGGCATTTTTCTTTTAAGAACTTTCAGGCTGCAGGAGAAAAGCATGTGACCAAAAGTGTAATGATTATCCATCCATTAGAGATTTTCATCAGTACCTTTACCAATTTAGGCAACAACACAGCAAGATTCAAGGATTAGTGATGACAAAGCACATAATCATGAAGAATGACAAAAGGACCAGTCCTCGTGCAAGCCATTTTTTTTTTTTCAGAGAAACTGTAAGTATCTAAATAGTTCACATTGAGCAGCCCATCCAGATTATACACCATTTTTGATGCATATCTTCCAAAAGAGCCAAGCAAAGCCTAATTTGCATTTTGGTTTTGTCTTACATGGTATCCACTATTAAAGAGCAATTTACATGTGTTTTTAATCACAGTTGTTTGGCCAGATGACTAGTGCTATGTCAAGACTGGCAACCAGCCTCACTTGTATGATTAAGGACCCATACATAATTTGGTTTGCTTCTAATTGGTCAGTGCTCCAATTTAACAGGAAAAGTTCTGAAATGCAGTTGTTTTTGCCAAGCCACACTGCACTCCTTCCACCTGTTCAAGGAAAATGCTTTAACTTTGCCAACTGCCATTGAATAATTCTAGGACTGATCACAGATTTTATTCAGTATCAAAATGCCAAACTGGCATTTGTCTTTTCAAGCCACTTCAAATGACTATGGAGATATTATCACCCCATAAGTATATAATGTTTTACTCCTAAGCAAGGATGAGAAATCTAAGTATCATGTGCAAGGCTCAAGATGATGCTTAGGATAGGATGCAGAGTAAAAATCGTTTCCTTCCATATCCAGGTAACATAAAGCTGACAATTGTAGTCCTGTCTTTAGGGGATGAAAACAGATGCTTTACAGTAAGTTTCCTGAAAGCAAGAACAGATAAATAACTCTTCTGGTAACATATTATGGTGCACTGGCCAGTGTGGTTTTAGCAATTAAACATAATCCTGTGAATCACATTAATTCATTTGCTGAGTGTTCATTTGCAGCATCCTCTGTTGAATCTTAGGGGCCCTACCTGACCTTGTGGGGCTCCCCATGGTCCACTCTGCCCAAAGCCTCACTTGAAATCCCACTGATATCCATGCCACTGATAGCCAGAATAGTCCCAGGGAGCACTCAACTGAGACTGTGTGTGACCACTCTTTGGAGTGTTCAAGAATGAAGGGTGGTGACCATCATATTCTCCTCCAAATCCATTGCCAGGGCCCCTGTATCCATTCATGAAGCCTCTGGCCCTGTGAGACCCTCCTCGGGATGTACCATGACTGTTGTAATAAGGCTGAGTGCTACGTGGAAACCCAGTGTTCTGCTGGTGTCTACCAGGCAGTTGATGGGGCTGGACCTGGTAACCATGACAAGTACCAACCACTGTTTGCATCTGGTCTTGTTGAAGCTCTGTTTGTTCCACTTGCTGGAAAAACTCTGGTCATAACTGACTCTGCTGTTTTAAAGTCTCTTGTTCATTAACAAGAGGAACTGGGGCATTCATACTGAACACCGCCACTTGCATAGATTGGAATGTAGCTGCATCTACCTTGATTCCACTGTTATGCAAGGCTTTACTTGTCCCATCCTGGAATGCTTGGGGCTGAGAAGCAGCAGGAAGGGATGATGATCCTACAGTCTGGTCTCTATTTAAAGATACTGATGCCTGAATCTGATCAATTGGCTCCTTTTGTGGCTGTTGCTCTGTAGCATGAGAAGGCTGGTACAGAAGTTGAAACTCTGTGTACCCTTCGCTTGTGGAGGAAACCAAAGAAACCTGTGTGGCTTCTGGTTGTACAGGAACTTGATTAGGTTGGGCAGGTCTAGATGTAGAATGAACCCGAGGGCAAGCCAGCTGAGGCGTATCCATGTTTTGTGTGGGGTCCATAGGTTGTGCTGATACAACGGCAGGATCGAGTGTCTGGTTTTCAAAAATCCAACATTGAATCCTGTATGAAATTATGAGGCCCCTGCATGTATGCCATAGAATCTTGGACTTGCTGTCATCTCACAAGGGGATATGACTGAGCCACTGGAGTTAGAGAACGGGACTCTGGGACTGAGGGAGAGATGCAGCCTGAGGTTGTTATTGGAGTGGGTTTACCACCTCAACCATCTCAATGGCCCTGTCTCATCCACTTCCTTCTTCTCACCACTGCTGAACTGTGTTTCTGCTGTGAGTTGCCTATTGACATACTTTGTTGATTCAACCTCACTTTGTTCCTTGTATTCTGCAGCTGGTTCAGGTTCAGCGTCGGCTACCTGGTCTACCACCACAGGTGCTGAAGCTGCCTCCTTCTGCTCCTCATAGCCCATTTTGGTGGTTCTGAGTGCTGTCAGAGTAGTTACACACACACACACACACACACACACACACACACACACACACACACAGACACACAACAAAAAACAAAACCACACTCACCAATTTCCTCTAAAGCTTTATAGGCTGTTCCACATACAGGCTTTTTGTTTCCTTCCAGCAAATCCCACAAGTGAATGGAGGCATGTTCATACTGCTCATTAACCTTAAGCTCATGTCCCACTTAGGTTCCCCTAACTTGTAGAACACACCCAACAGTGACAACTCCTCTTCAGACAACATTGGCACTCCACTCAAACCTTGTTTCAGATTAGTTCTCACTTCATCCTCTCCCAGTTTATCCAACACATACTGTAAACCAAGGACAGTTTTTAAGCACTTCTGTTCTGCTGCATCTCTCATAAACTATTCACAACATGCTGTTTTCTGAATATCTTAATGCCATGAAACTCCTCTGTAATTCCTTTGCAAGCTCCAAATGATTTGTGACTCCCTGGTACTTAGATGCGGAATCCAGCTGATCTTGATTGAGCCTTTCCCCTTTGTTCATTCGTTCCTGGTAATCAAGTTTACCCTTTTTCTTCTCCAGGTTCCGATGTTTCTTGTGAATTAACCAGAGAATCTGCTTCATGACCTCAGTCTGCACTCCACCAGGGCTGGTTGCCAGATGCTGAGAAGCTGGACAACCGCTGCCTCACTCCTGAAGGAATCAGACCCAGCTGTGGTCCTGAGGACTTGCTGCCGCTTCCTCTGTGGCTGGTGGCCTAGGGAATCCTGCGCACATGCAGATCTGATGGACATCTGGAGTTGGGCAGCCGAAGTGGGCGAGGGCACCGCTGAGTTGTGAGCAGAGATGCGCACTCCTTGGGCATAGACTGCTTCGCCCTGTCCCTGTAGCACTAAGTTGCTCCTAGTGGGACAAGAGCCAGGGCAGGAGGGACTTAGCCAGCCAGCCAATAGCATGAATCTTACTATTGCCACAGGATACTTTGGCCATAGCTACACTAGGTATGGTGGATGAGGTTTCCTCCACAGTATGGAAGACACTTGATCAGGAAAGTAAAGGGGATCATGAGGAAACAGCACATTCTAGACACAACAGAAGTGATACTCATATGAACTCACAGAGACTGACAGCACATACATTGTTGGACATATGTCCTTGTTGTGTGCTGGAACATCTTTTAGGTATATTCCAAGGAGTGGAATAGCTGGGTCTTGAGGTAGCTGTATTTCCAGTTTTCTGAGAAAGTGCCAGATTGATTTCCATGTTGGTTGTACAAGTTTGCACTCCCATCATCAATGAAGAAGTGTTCCCCTTTCTCCACAGCCACTTGCTGAAGGTGTTTATCAGATGTAAGAGTTTCTAGGTAGAAATTTTGGGGCTCACTTATGAATACTATCATACAATCCATGAATATTCATATGTTGACTTCTTCCTTTCCAACCTGTATCCCTTTGATCGCTGTTGGTTGTCTTCTTGCTCTAGCTAGGACTTCAAGTACTATATTGAGGGGAGAGAGAGAGAGAGAGAGAGAGAGAGAGAGAGAGAGAGAGAGAGAGAGAGAGAGAGTGGACAACCTCGTTGTGTTCCTTATTTCAGCAGAATTGATTTAAGTTTCTCTCCATTCAGTTTGATGGTAGATATAGGCTTGCTGTATATTACTTTTACTATGCATAGTGTTGTGCCTCATGTCCCCAATTTCTCCAAGACCTTTAATATGAATTTTGTCAAAAGCTTTTTTGACATCTAAGAAGATGTCATGTGATTTTTTTCAGTTTGCCTCTCTGATTGATTGCATTGATGGATGCCTGTATGTTGAAGCAACCCTGCCTGCCTGGGATGAAGCCTACTTGGTCATGGTGAGTGATATTTTTGATGTGTTCTTGGATTCAGTATGCAAGTATTTTATTGATGATTTTTGCACCAACGTTCATAAGGGAAATTGTTCTGAAATTCTTTTTCCTGGTTGGGTCTTTGTGTGGTTTATGTATCAAGATGAGGCCACATAGAATGAGTTTGGTAATATTCTTTCTGTTTTTATTTTGTGGAATGGTTTGAAGAGAATTGTTATTCTCTCTTCTTTGAAGGTCATGTAGAATTCTGTGCTAAATCCATCCAGCTTTGGGCTTTTTTTTTTTTTTTTTTGGTTGGGAGACTTTTGATAACTGATTCCATTTTCCTTAGTAGGTATAGGATTATTTGATTTGCTTATCTGATCTTTATTCAATTTTGGTAATTGGTAGCTATCAAGAAAATTGTCCATTTCATTTCAATTTTCAGATTTTATGGCATATAGGATTTTGAAGTAGGACCTATTGTTTCTTTGGATTTCCTCAGTGTCTGTCATTATATCTCCCTTTTCATTTCTGATTTTGGTGATGTGAGTACTCTCCTTGTGTGTCTTTTAGTTACTTTGTCTAAGAGTTTTTTTTATCTTGTTGATTTCTCAAAGAAGCAACTCTTGGTTTTGTTGATCCTTTGAATAGTTCTCTTTGTTTTTTTCAGCCCCAAGATTGATGATTTCTAGCCATCTACTCCTCCTGGGTGTGTCTGTTCCTTTTTATTCTATATCTTTCAGGTGTGCTGTTAAGTTGCTAGTATTGGATCGCTCCAATTTCTTTATCAAGGTGCTTAGTGCTATGAACTTTCCATTCAGCCTGTTTCCATTGTGTCCCATAAGTTTTGGTAAGTTGTGCCTTCATTTTAATTGCATTCTATGAAGTCTTTAATTAATTTTTTAATTTGTTCCTGACCCAGAGGTCATTGAGTAGGAAATTGTTCAGTTCCTGTGAGTTTGTAGGCTTTCTGTTGTTTCTATTGTTGTTGTGTTCCAGTTTTCATCCAAGGTGATTTGATAAGATGCAAAGAGTTATATTGGTCTTCTCCTATCTGTTGACGTTTTCTTTGTGAACAAATATATGGTCAATTTTGAAGAAGGTTCCATGAGGTGCTGAGAAGGTGTATTCTTTTGTGTTTTGGTGAAAGATTCTATAGATATTACTTAGGCCCATTTGATTCATGACACCTATTAGTTTCATTAATTTCCATTTAGTTTCATTCATCTTTTATGAATTTGTCCTCTACAATTCTTTCCATCACAAGCAATGCAACTAACTGGTCTTACCATGCATTTATTCTAGGTAATGCTCAATGTGTCTCCATGTAAAAAAAATTGTTTACACTTTCCCAAATCTGCTTGGTCTTGACTCCATAAAGAATTGGGTTCATGGTAGGAGGCGTAGCAGATAGAGGTTGGCCACTGTGATGTGGATGTGATGGGTAGAAGGATGTCCTCCAAAATGATAAGTGAAGAATGTAAAAAAAAAGTCAGGCATATAAGTGATTACAATAACACAGATGTGAGATATACATGTTTTGAAGGCATTGTGGCCAGCAACAGCATAGGACAGACTCACCACCACTCACAGTATGGTGTAAGACATAGAGATACACAAATGTCAAACACACCAATCAATAGAGCAACCATCAGTGTATAGTTTGCATTGACCTTGGCAATGTCACAGGATACATTGGCCATAGACATCTGTAACAGTATATCTAGGAAGTAGTACATGGGCTGGTAAAGAGCCTCCTCATGGCCAATGAGGTAGATAAGCCCACTGTTGCCCACAACAGCAATCAGGTACATGAAGCAGAATGGTAGAGAGATCCAGACATGTGCAGCTTCCAGCTCAGAAGCCCTATTTAGGACAAAGAATTCTGGGTCAGTCTAGAGCTGTTGGCTCCAGATATAATGGCGGCCAGGATGAGACCATTTTATACTCAATAACAATGTCAGTTTCCTGGGAAAATATAAATGAAAGGTAAGAAGAGGGGCTATAAAATAAATAATACCATTAAAACGAGAAATCTTTACATATTTTGCATGGCTCTATATAACTTTATAGTCTACTGCCACCTTTTACTTGACAAAGTATATGATATTGACCAACTGATTAACCAATTTTTTGCTTCAGCTTTCACTCTTTACAATGATTTAATGACAAGTTTATAGAAAAGGACACTTTTATACACTGTGCTGAGACTATGGCTAATGGATATTCCATTAATATTAGCAGTAATCATTATTATTACTATTCACTGTATTACAAAAAGAAATTCTAGTTTCTATGGCCTTCAAGCAATTCACTTTTTCTTGTATTATAGATAGAAAAAACACCTTAAACTCTGGAACAAACTTCAGGACAATCTTATCAGATTTCTTGAAAGATTGCTGTTAACAAAAGGTGACTGTGCTTGTGGCCCTGGTATTTAAGAGAATTTGTCTATGTGTTTGGGATGTATCTTAAATATTTCAATCCTAAAATAGCCACAGAGTGATAAAATTGCATCATCAAAAAGGTCAGTATACTTGTAGAGATCTGAATTGTTGGATCTGCATTCTGCTCACAATTTAACTAATCAAGAAGCACAGAAATCCACACTGTCTCTTACGCATAGTGAATAACAAAAATCTACCCACAATTCCCATTGCTTCACCTTAAGTCAAGTTAAACATAGCTCTTTCTTTGCTTTCCACAGTATAGGGAAATTTGGCTCAAATATCCCATGTCATGTTTTAGGGATTCATAGTGACCTACAGTTATTTTCAGCTCTATTCATAGCACTAAAATATATTCAAAATAAGAAATAACTGGGTTGCTAAAAGTCTATTCTGTAAAAATAGAAGAGCTTCTTTTTATAACATACTTGTAATAGAGAAGTAGGGACCCAGACAATGAATTAAAGACTCTTTGTAATACAAAATGGAGGACAGACAAATTTCAAGGAGCAAATGATGCCTTTTTATGATTTTTAGAACCTTAAAGGGAAGAAATCTAGCACTGCAAACTATTTATTTGATCACATAGCACAATGAGAATATAATCACTGCCTGGAATTTAGTAATTGACGTATATTAGCTCTTACATTAATTGTAGTATATATGATAAGGCATATGCTATTTGTTGTGTTGAAATTTTGATTGCCTTAAGCATTTCTGACACCATTCTAATTTATGGACTTACATTAAATAAGGAATTAAGCAAAAGAAAAAAAAAGACCCATACATACAGGTTACTCATATTTTGGAGAAAACTGATTCCTTTATTCAAACATAAAAAACACAGATATGTGTAATGTCTTCATTGTACAGATGAGAAAATCTATGTGCCTTGTGACAAAATTTAATGTGACAAGGAAAATTCAATAGAAGTTTGAATTTTCAACCACACACTCAATAGTTGTGTCTGTGACCCATAAGTGACAGTAATACTGGTGGGTATTTTCATAAACTGAGTGTAACAATTTTAACACTCACTCATGATTACCTAAGAATGAATTTTCAAATGCATGAAAGAGAAACCTTATCCTTTTTTTGTAACTTAGTGCAGAGACAGGACAGATTTGAAAAGTCAGGGAGAGTTAGTCTCTCACTGAAGGAGCTCTCTACACAGCACATGTCTGTAAGATAGCTGCAATCTCATCTGTAATAACTCCTTTGCCAAGATGCTCTGTGACCTCTGGTTGTGTGGGAAGTTTGCATAAAGGTTTTTTTACGAGAAGCCCCATTCAGCAAGTGCTCGCAATATCTTTTTTTGTTGTTGTTGTTCAAGCATGCTTTTGTATTACTTTCTACCTCTCCCCCACAAAGGACAGTTCAGATGAAGGAAACCTGAGCACAGCTATCCATTAATCAAGGTGCCAAGAACCAGTCTATTAAAGGAGCTCATTAAGCATGTGGGCTTTCTAGGAGGTGATTGGGTGTTTTGCAAGGTCTGTACCATGATGCACTCCCAGAATTGCTTCCAGTTTCTGACACAATGTCAACAGCCATTGATTTGGAACGAGAGCTCTCTGGAAGCTATCTGGTATTTTGCAAGGTCTGTAATGTGATGCACCACAAAATTTCTTGCAACCTCTGACAACTCTGTCCTTTGTGCACTGATTTATCTCTCTGTCATTGGTAGGAACTGTCATTTTCTGAGCATTGACCCACTCTGATTGAACAAACTTCCTATGGGATCATATTGAAGGTGTACTGCTGTTTGTCACAGACATGAGAATAAGTAATAGAGGCTTTGCTTGACAAAGTTCCAAGGGTCTATAGCTGATCACCACTGCCTTTAAATATTGTCCATGTCCATACCAAAGGTGTAATTTTGCCTAAAAACTGCTTTGATATCAGATTTTTTTCCTAAAATTGTTTTTCTTTCTATTTCTCATTTTGTCTATGAACCCTAATGAAATATACTCAGGATAACATTTTCCCACAGAGAATGTGAAAAGAAGGCATCTGGCCAAAGAGTTGAGACAATGAGACAGTTTTGGCTCCAACTATTGTGGAAAGCCAAGCAGAAACTGAAAAGAAAGTAAGGACTTTTACAAACAGTACTTGGTTAGATATTGTTAGCTATAGAAAAGTAAAACTAGTTTCTTTAGAATCTGCTTTGAAAGTAGTAGAAGGTAGGCTCAGAACATCATGCTTTACAGATATTTTATAATGGAAGACCCCTTGGCAGTTAGCCTATGCTTGGATGGCACACTTGTTGGTTTGGGACTGGAAGTAAGTCAAGTTTTTTTCTGAGTTAAGGACATTTAGATTCAAGCTATGTTGCTATGACATTCATGCAAACACATTGCCTTTATCCCTGGAAAATGTATGGTTAAACATCCTGAATATTGTTTAAGAAATAAAAATCATGTCATGCTGATCATTGATTGAAAATAGATTTTTTTTGCTGTATCCTTTATTGTAGGTTATGCAGAACTGTTTGTATTTCTTTGTTAGATTGTTTTCTTGTTCTGTTGATTTTTACATGCTCTAGTGATTGTAAAAGATGAAAAATAATGATGTAATCTGTAATAAAAAAAACTGAACTTCACTTTAAATAAAGTACTGAAGTTGGCGAAAGGAGTGACAAAAGGCAGCAGAAAGAAAATAAAGTTTTCTTGGCCTAGGAGATCTTTTAGTTTGCACCTGGTCCTCAGTATGTCTTCTATTCTCCATTCCTCAATCTTTCCTTGAAAATTAGTTACTATAGCTAACAGTTGGTTTCTCTGGCCAGGTGTTCCCTGCCTGCTCAATTCTCCCTACCATGGAACCACCAAGACATTCTTTTGTTTGATCCTAAAGCTGGTCTTTGGGAGCTGAGTGTTCTCCAGCCTGTGGAGTATTCACTTGATAGTTCAGTGTCACAAAAGACTGTGGTTGAAGACATAAGATCCTTTGGAACTTGTGAGATATTTTTGGCATTTATTTAATCTTCAAGTACAGGACAATCTAGGAGAAAATTATACTAAAGTTTCATATCCTCTCCCAGGTGTGGGTTACAAAAAATTCTGAGAGAAATATCTGTCTTTTATTTTTATTCACATTTCAATTTCAAGACATCTCAACATGCACTACATATGTGTATAGCCATATGTGTGTAGATTTTAAATTAAAAATATGTATTCACAGATATTTTATAGTTTTGAAAAAGAGAGACAGAATAAAGACAACAGTTCCCTTCTTTTGGGAGCTGTTCACCACTGGTACACAAGGGAGAGACAGGATGAGGAGGGGCGTAAAGTTTGGACAACCATAAACACCATGGGATGACTGACTTCTGGGATCAGCTTTGGTGAGCAGGCTCAACTTTATACAGGTTGAACAAAGGCTATATAGTTTGGAGTGAGTGAGCAATAATATCCAGGGTGGGTATACGTCATTGGCTGAAGCTTAAGGTGCTGGGAATGCCTCATTTACATGAAAAGGCAAGCCAGTATCCTAGGTGCTTCCTGGGCAGATTCTCAGCCCAAAGAAAGGAAGTTGATCTTGGTAGAAATCTTTGAGCATTTATATGCCCTGTTCCAAATGTCCAGACTAGTTAACATAGAAACACAATTCATCCAACAACACAATACAAGTCCTCCCACTTCAGCAATCATTAAGTCTAAAGTTTTGGAGCACATTCAACAACTAGGGAGGTTTTCTGTCACTGAAGGTACTTTTGGTAGTCCATAGTGGAGACCCCGGGGCGAGTTTGTCCTGGAAGTTGATGACCAGATGATGGGATTGGATGGAGGCTGCTCCAGCAGCTCTCATCATACCTTGTGAGGCAGCAAGACCCATTCTGACAAGCAAAGGGATGAAGATATATCTTTTCTTTCAATCTCCTTCCAGATATGAAGCAAGAGCTTCAAGCTCATAGTGATAAAAACCAGTGGAACATTGGGAGGAGTTAGGGTGGGTGGTTAGGGGAAGGATGCCAGTTGTCTATTAGATGTACTGTAGGCAGGATAGAGTAGTTTGGAATTCCTTGTGAGTTTGATTTTCCTGTTGAAGAATGGTAACGTCTCGTAGGCAGGGACAAGGTGGCAAGAAGTGTGTAGGTGAGCTAGCGGGTATTTAGCAAATCTATTAGGGTAGAGTTTCAAAGATCAAAATGAGTGCCATCATGGCTGGAGGATTCAATTAATCATCCCCAATATCTGTCACCTCCATGTGTGGAGCCTCCTTGGAGGCAGTCACCTGTGTTTTGGTAAGGAAAGCAGAAGAAGAGCTTTGGGGTATGAATATAGAATAAGAGTGTAAAGAAATCTCAATGCTTGTTGGTCTGGCATTCCTCTAGTGATCAGTCCTGGGTTCCTATGATTTTGTTGTGTCCTTTGTATGTCTCCCTAGGAAAGAATCTCCAAAGGGTAGATATAGGGAGGGTTAGGAAGAGGCTAGGAAATTACTGAGTAAGGAGTAAAGAATAACAATGACAGCCATAAGAATAGGAGAAAGGGAAAGCCATGGAGGGCACATGGCCTGAGCAGCAGCCACCAGATAATGGATAGCCTTCCAGGAGATCTTGTTTTTCATTGGTGGTGGCATTCCCTCTGCCATTTTTGTTCTTGATCTGCCAGCAATAGCCAGGACATCTTGGTGGGTGTGTTGATGTCAGACATTTCTGTCAGGGACTCAAATAAGCCTAGACTGTTCTATGGAAAGACACAAGAATACCCCTTTCTAACTGCTACAAAGGGTTCAGACCCCTTCCTACACACATCAAGTGGCTCCTTCCACCTGAACAGAATGGGTGGCATATGTGTTTGCTGAATCCAGTGATGGACAATGGAAGGTTTTTTCCTGGGTAGCATAAACATTTAACACATCACACATGAACACTGCCAGGTTTAATTGAGTGTTTTGTGGTAGGGAGGCACATATCTCTTTAATCAATTGCTTTTTAAGTGTTTGATGTCCCCTTTCAATGATGGCTTGGCCCTGAGGATTGTGAGGCATAGGAGTGTGGTGTACAACCTTCCATGTTTTGCAAAAATTTTGGAACTAGTGTCTTTTGGAAGACAACCAATTATCAGTTTTAATTTGGAGTGAGACTCCATAATAGAAAAATGGGAAGCATGTGATTAATTAACTTCTTTGAGTTTTTATTAGTCTCTGTCATGGCCCAGGTGAAATGGGAATAGGTATCTATGGTAACAAATACAAACGTTTGTCTAATGTATAATTGACTATAGGTTTCATCAATCTGCCTCAGGACATTGGCATTAAAGCCTCTGGAGTTAGGGCCCAATTGTTGTATAGCAAGGGTACAGATTAAGGAAGCACAAGAGGAGCAAGTTTTGAGAATACATTTAAGTATTTTTGGGGAGGAAATTGGAAATGTAAGTTGTAGTAGCCCTTTTAGATTGATATGGGTCAGGTGATGGTCTGTAGTGGTTAGGGATCACATAATAAAGGTCTGACTCTTGTCAGTCTAACTAGCTGATGCCTTGCTGTAAGAGAGGTATCTGGGGAAGGACGAGTGTGACCATATATGGCTAATAAAAATGGGACATGTTCTAGTTTGATGTATTTTTGAAACCTTTATTAATAGTGGGGAAAGAGAGTTACCATCAAGTTAATATAGGAGTTGGATAGCAAGGGGAGTAGGTTGACCATATAAATGCTGTTTGAATATAGATTAAGTGGTTCCTTTAGGCATGCTAAGACCAGAAAGATAGCATATAGTTCTTTAAATTGGGGTGACTTATCTGGGAAAGGGAAAATGTGACTCAGATTCAATGTTCTCTCAATATACATCACATAGGTGGCTCTTTGTCACCACCCCCATCTGTCAATATCACAGGGGCCTGGCCTGTGGGATAGGGGATCAGGAGAAATACAAGAAGTGATCTACCAAAAGAGTGGTTTTGTTGTAAGCAATTTATCCTTTAGGTAGTGGCTGTCTATCTGTCCTGGGAAGCCAGTGAGGATATTAACAAAGAGGGATAGTTCTTTATGAACCATTGCGTGTCTGGGAGGGGGAAAAGGAAAATAGTCACATCAGGTCCGTTGCCTACAATCTGTAAGCTGAGTTATCTTACTGTTCTTATTGTGGAGTATAAGGCATCAACCCCCATTAGTAGTCGAGGTAGCCTTCCTCTGAGTGACACCAGGCCTCCCCATCCAGGGGACATGGTCAAATATGGGGCACCAGAGTTCATATGAAAGTCCGTTCCCACTCTCCACTCAACTTTGGAGAATGTCCTGTCCATTGGCTAGATCTGAGTAGGGGTTCCACAGTCACAGTCATAGGATAGGGGAGTAGGGGTAGGGCAGGAGGGAGGGAGGAATGGGAGGATACAAGGGATTGGATAACAATTGAGATGCAATATGAACAAATTAATAAAATATATATTAAAAAAGAAATAGAAGAACTCATTGATAGTCTCCCAACCAAAAAATTCCCAGGGCCAGATGGTTTCAGCACAGAATTCTATCAGACCCTCAAAGAAGAGCTAATACTGATATTCTTCAAGCAACTCCAAAAGATAGAAATGGATAGAATATTACCAAATTCATTCTATGAGGCCAGAGCTACATTGATACCTAAACCTCACAAAGACCCAACAAAGAAAGAGAATTTCAGACCAATTTTTCTTATGAACATTGACACAAAATACTCAATAAAATACTTTCAAAATGAATACAAGAATATATCAAAGATATCACTCACCATGACCAGGTAGGCTTTATTCCAAGCATGCAGCAATGGTTTAATGTATGGAAATCCATCAATGTAATCCACCATATAAACACTGAAAGAAAAAAATCCACATGATCATCTCCTTAGATGCAGAGAAAGCATTTGACAAAATCCAACACCTATTCATGTTTAAAGTTTTAGAGATATTAGGAATACAAAGCACATACCTAAACATACAGCAAGCCAATAGCCAACATAAAATTAAATGGAGAGATACTCAAGGAAATTCTTCTAAAATTGGGGACCAGATAAGGTTGCCCACTTTCTCTATATCTCTTCAACATAGTTCTTGAAGTTCTAGCCAGAGCAATAAGACAACAAAAGGTGATCAAGAGGATCCAAATGGGAAAGGAGGAAATCAAAATATCCCTATTTGCAGATGATATGATAGGTACATAAGTGACCCCCAAAATTCCACCAGAGAGCTCCTACAGCTGATAAACACCTTCAGCAAATTGGCTGGATACAACATTAATTCAAAAAAGTCAGTAACCTTCCTATATACAAATGACAATCATGCAGAGGAAAAAATTAGGAAAACTACACCATTCAAGATTGTCACAAGTAATATAAAATATCTAGGAGAAACACTAACCAAGCAAGTGAAGGACTTGTTTGAAAAAAAAAAAACTTCAAATCTCTGAAGAAAAATATTGAAGATGACACCAGAAGATGGAAGGTACTCCCTTGTTCTTCGATGGGGAGAATTAACATAGTAAAAATGGCCATATTACCAAAAGCAAATACAATGCAATCCTTATCAAAATACCTACACAATATTTTAATTGAATTGAAAGATCAATTCTCAACTTCATATGGAAAAACAAAAATCCAAAAGACCTAAAATAATCCTATACAATAAAAGATCCTCCAGAGGAATCTCCATACCCGATCTCAAGTTGTACTATAGAGGAACAGTAAAACAGCATCGTACTGGCACAGCAATAGATTGATTGATCAATGGAATCGAATTGAAGACTCAGAAGTGAATGCACACACATTTGGTCACTTGATTTTTGACAAAGAAGCCAAATCTATTCAATGGAAAAAGGATAGCATCTTCAACAAATGGTAGTGGTCTAACTGGTTGTCTACATGTAGAAAAATGCAATTAGACCTATATTTGTCACCATGCACAAAACTCAAGTCCAAGTGGATTAAAGACCTCAACATAAAACTAGAGACACTAAATTTGTTAGAAGAAAAAGTGGGGCAGAGCCTGGGACACATTGGCACAGAAGACAACTTCCTGAATAGAACACCAACAGACCAGCCTTAAGGTCAACAACTAATAAATGGGACCTCATGAGGCTGAGAAGCTCCTATAAGGCAGGAGACACTGTCAACAGAACAAAGTGACAGCCTACAGAATGGGAAAAGATCTTCACCAACCCTACATCTGACAAAGATCTAATATCCAAAATATATACAGAACTCAAAAAATTAAACACCATCAAACCCAATAACCCAATTGAGAAATGGGACTCAGAACTAAACAGAGAATTCTCAACAGAGGAATACCGAAGGGCTGAGAAACATTTAAAGAAATGCTCAATGCCATTGGTCATCAGAGAAACACAAATCAAAACTGCTCTGAAATTCCATCTTATACCCATCAGAATGGCTAAGATAAAAATTTCAAGTGACACCACATGCTGGTTATTGATAGTTTCGCTGAGTATAGTAGTCTGGTCTGGCATCTGTGGTCTCTTAGGGTTTGTAGAACCTCTCTCTGTCCAGGCCCTTCTGGCTTTTATGGTCTCTGCTGACAAGTGGGGTGTAATTATGATTGGATTGCCATTGTATGTTACTCAGCCTTTTTCTCTTGCTGCTTTTAATATTTTTTTCTTTGTTCTGTATATTTTGTGTTTTTTTTTTTAGTATTATGTGGCAGGAAGATTTTCTTTTTGGGTCTATTCTATTTAGCGTTCTGTAGGCCTCTTGTATGTTTATATGCATCTCCTTCTTTAAATTGGGGGAATTTTCTTCTATCATTTTATTGAAGATATTTTCTGGGCCTTAGAGTCCAGTGTCTTCTCTTTCCTCAATGCCTATTATTCTCAGGTTTCGTCTTGTCATGGTGTCCTTGATTTCTTGGATATTTTGTGTCAGGAATTTTTCAGATTAGCAATTTCTTTGATGTTTGCTTCCAGTTCTACGATTGTATCTTCTAGTCCTGAGATTCATTCTTCCATTTCTTGGATTGGAGCTTATCTGTTAGATAAGCTCACCTCTACGTTGCTTACTTTCTTCTCTAAAGTCTCTAGTTCTCCTTTTTCTTCTGTGTGTGCTTTTATCACTGTTTCCATTTGCATCTTCAGATCTTGAGCTGGTTTATTGGTTTCCTTCATATGGTTGTTTGTATTTTCCTGAATTTTTTCCACTGCCTCTCTATAGGCCTCTTTTATGTCTTCCACCTGTTTGGCTGCATCTTCCTGCATTTGGTTATGGATCTTATTCGTTTCCTCCATTATCATCTTCATTACTAAGGGTTTGACGTCATTTTCTTGTATTTTGATTGTGTTTGAGTTCACAGGGTTGCTTTCTTTGGGATAGCTGGGATCTGGAGATGTTGAGCTGTTTTGGGTTTTGTTGTTTGTGTTCTTACGCTGTCCTTTAGTCATCTTGCTATCTCTGATGTTGGGTGGTAGCTTCTGGTGTACTTCACTAGCGTTGTTCAGTTCTTCTGGACACTGCGCCAGTCACCTCTGTGGCTGGTCCCAGCTGCCTGCCTCAGCTGCCACCGCTGCTGCTGCTGTTGACGCCAGCCACAGCTGCCATGATCTTGTGGCAGAACCTTTTTGAATTAACATTTGCTTGGACTGATGTATCAATTGCTTCAATTTTATCTTCTACCCCTGAAACCCTGTCTTTCATCTCTTGTAGTTTGTATGTGATGCTTGTGTTTGTAGTTCCTGTTCTCTTCCCTAGGCTTTCCATCCTCATTATTGCCTCAGATTGTGTTTTCTTTATTGCTTCTCTTTCCATTTGTAGGGCTTGAACAGTTGTATTCATTTCCTTCTCCTCTTTTATTGTATTTACCTCTATTTCTTAGGTGATTTATTCAATTCCTTCAACTTACTGATTGCGTTTTCTTGTATTTCTTTAAGGGAGGTATTTTCCTCCTTTAAGGCATCTATCAGTTTCATAGCTTCAGATTTAAGATTGTTTTCTTGTGCTTGAGGTGTGACAGAATCTCCAGGGCTTGCTGTGTTAGGATCCTGGTTTTAGGTGGTATTATATAGCCCTGTGTTTTGTTGCTTCTGTTCTTATGCCGTCCTCTAGCCTCCTGGTTGTTGGTGTTAGCATGCCTGCTGGTCCCTAATGATCAGGCAGTTTGAGAGTAGGAAAAATGTTGCCTGGGCCCTCTCACGATGGCAGCTGGACTATGTGGGTCTAATCCCATGTATAGCTCACTTCTGTTGGCCTTATCCCAAGTGGGTCAGGCAGATCAGGTATCAGAAGGGAGAGGTTCTAAGCTGAATGTTGCTCAGGCCGCAGTAAGACTCCTTAGGATGGTGGACAATGGGGGTAGAGCCCTGCAGACAGCTCACCTCTCCGCTTGCTATGTCCCATGTAGGTCTGGAAGATCAGGCAAATCAGGAGCATAAGCCGGGTTTGGATTCAGCTGCACAGCTGCTTACTAACCAAGTAGGTACTGTGCTTCTGGCAATCAGATTCAGCTGGCCTCCACCATCTTGGACCCAGGATCCTGTATTGTATAGCTGGTCTCCACTGGGGGACCAATATTATTGTGGATGGGGTTTGGATGCTGACTCGAGTATCTAGGCTCTACACTCAGGGAAGCAAGAAGAATCTGAGGTCTGGCTGCTGGAGCAGCGCACTCCTGTAACTGGGGATCCATGCTCAGATAGGCAAAAAGAGGTGGGCATCTGTAGTCCTGGACCTGGAAGACAGCAGCAGTGGGTCTGGAACTATGTATCCCCAGCTCCTGGGATGTTCCTTCCTGTACAGAAAACACAGATTTCGGTGTTTTGGAGTCAACTGACAGGTTAATCACCATAACTGCAGTCTCTGAATTTCTGCCACTCAGATACAGTACACCCTAACTGCTGCATCTTGGAAGTCCCCTCGGTTGTTTGTTTTGTTTTTGTTTGTTTGTTTTTCTGTCTTGAACCCTGATATTTTTCCCTCCTGGCAGATATAATTCTTGCTACCTAGCACCTATGCATACGCATCATAAAACTTTCCAGAAAGGAAATCAGCACAGAAGAGAAATAACTAAAATTATTTAGAACTGACTTTAAAAGATAATTCACATTGAAGATAATCCAAGACTTCTGTACAATGATGCACCATTATGGAAATAACCATTAAATTATAATAGTTGGAATATTTGTAGGCCATCACAATTAAGGATAATATAATTTGAGGTCGTTTAAAACTTATATTCTTTGCATTCAGCTGGTTTTTTTAACTTGCCTTTTAAAGGACAATGGAACAAAAAAAACTTACTTGCCTTAGATTTCCTGTGTAAGCAGCTTTTGCAAACTAAGCATTAATTTCAGATTATGCATTTTCCATGACCCTGACCCAAAAGTAATTCAATTTATAGTTACATATGCCAGAAACAGAAAACACATTGAAAGTAACCTTGTAAAATTAATATCTAAATGTTGAAGACACATACAGGTATTTCTTGATATCATTAACTTGCTAATTACTGAGATAAAATGTGGTTATTTAGATTCATTGACATGATTCCTTGTAAAATGCTTTAAGATTTCTGAAACATATCTTGTATTCTTTCTCACATGAGATGCTTTCAGATTTATTCAACAAAAGAGAGAGCAAAGCCCTTTGTTAGGAATATGAAAATATAGGCACAGAGATAGACAAACATAGAGACATATTCACAAAACAGCATTCAGGAAGGCACAGATGCAGATTCATATAACAGAAAACCAGAAATGAGGGAAAAACTTGAGAAATAAGTGGAGATATCTGTTACGGGTTTATTCTTGGTCAAAGTAAACATTAGGAAAATGTTTTTAATGTCTTTCTTTTCCTTAATCCTACACTTTTACATTATTGGTGACTTCAAGTTTATCATATATGTGTGAAAACATATGCTGCACAAAACTAAGGGTTCTAGGGTACATCTTCTCAGCCAAAAGCAGTTGTTTTGCATTCATTCTTATTTCTCAGCAGTCCAATATGAATACATGAAATACTCTCATTTAAGACATATCAATACACTATCTTCTTTTTTATTTTGAATTATTTTATTTTTATTTTATTAATTTATTCAGATTACAACTCAATTGTTATCCCATCACTTATATCCTCCTATTCCTCCCTCTCTCCCGATTTCACCCTATTCCCCTCCCCTAGGTCTGTGGCTGAGGGGGACCTCCTTCCCCACTGTATAGTCATAGGCTATCAAGTCTCATCTTGGTAGCCTGCTTATTCTTTTTTTGAGTGCCATCAGGCCTCCCCACCAAGAGGAGGTGGTCAAATATGCAGCACCAGTGTTCATGTCTAAGTCATTCCAAGTACATTATCTTCTTGACATTTTATGTAATGTAACAATTACAAACATTTTTTACTGGAAATTTGAATAAACAGAGAGAGATTATTCATACATTGCAAAGCTCATTCATAACTACAATACTATTCAAATATAAAATATAGAACACCAATGCTTTAGACATAGAAAGGGCAAATCATAAAATACTCATCTCTGGGAACTGAGATCATGGTTATGTGCTAGACTCTAATATTCAGTTTAGTTTATAGCCTGGATATTGAATAAATAGTGAGTAGTTCCGGACTCAGAATTATTATAGACTCTGTAATACTTGCAGCTCCAGGATATTCTGTGCAGTAGCAGGCACTCAGATATGTATGAATCATACAGTGAATGGTCTGTGAATGCTTGACACCAAATACTTCAAAATACTACTTCCTATCATGAATGTTATTGATCATATTTCCTGTATATCTGTAAAAAAAAAAAAAGCTGTGTCTAGGAAAAAACCTGTTTCTGACACTTCCATTTACAAACTCTTTTGGAAAATCTAATATAATCCAGGTCAAGTCTTTCACGTGGAGTGCAAAAAACTGGTTTAGTAAACTAAGCTTTTAAGCAAAATGGCCTAAAAGGAGTCATGTCTGGGATGGTAGTATGTCCTGATATAGATGTAGTCATAAGGGATATGGAAGCGAAGGATAATTATAAACAAAGTTGTTACCCCTTATTTGTCACCTCGACATAGGAACTCAGATGCAGAGCCCCAGGCCAAAGAATGATTAAGCATCCTCCAGAGGCAACAAGTAGCAGAAAGGTAACGAGAAGTGCATGTGCTTGTTAGTAGGAGCTACATTAATTAAAAAGGAGAGTCAATTGCGTGTGTCCCTGCATAACTGATCACTAGGTTTCCCGCTGCACTTTGGTCAGGCTCCCTTCTTAGGGACATGAAAACGATGTTCTCTCTTATCTTCATCTTCTTGGTTCTGAAGGTTTCTTTTCTTTTCTGCAGTTTGACTGAGCCCAAGAGCTTTTGGAGACTTAAAGACAAAAAAGATGGTCTAGCAGATGAAGAAACTGATTGTTTTTTTTCTCTTTATGCCAAACATGGTGATGTGAAGAATGATCATTTCAGTGGGAATCTAGACAAGCAGTAAGTGTATATTACATTTACATGTTTTATTTTATCATGGTAGATAAAGAATTCTAGGCAGGATGAGAGGTAGACCATGATTCTATTTATCCACTGATTGTGTGGCTGTATCTTTTCCAGGAGCAATTAAAATTTATTCCATATTTTTCTTCCATTATCTTGTTTGTAATTTTTTAGTCACAGTTTCCAGACAGAAGCTGAATCAGTGACTCACATTATCTTCCTCACTCCTAGAAAGATTACTACCTTATGGTGTCCTGTGATGTCCCTGTGAAACACAGTACCAAACATGGATATTTTACTTATTTAATAATGGCTATCATAAGTGGACTTTTGGTCTCTTTGTTTGTTTGCTAGTGTTTTCTTCCCTCAGCATGTATGCCAAATTCCTGCACATCTGATGTTGGTATAACTGTCCTGCCTTTTAGTTACATGTATTAAAAAGATAAACAAATCTTGTTTGAATAATGCATATATCATAATTTCAAAATTGTTTCTTCTATGACTGCTACAGCCAAAAGTAGGTATGGCAATACTATGTTTATTGATGATGAGAACTTTGTTTTTTCCTTTCCTTTACATTTTGTTTCATATGCATAGCCACATTTATTAACAATGTTAGGATGCTTTTCAAATTTCTATGTTAGAAACTTCTGAAACATCACCTATTCCGGCAGAGAATCCATTAATGTGTTAGAAAAGAGGGTGCCCTTCAAGCAATGACTTCATATTTTCATTTTCATATGACATAATAAAAAGATGTTCTCTGTGGCACCTGCTAACAATTGAGAGAGGAATACTAAAATTACAAATTCAGCTGAATTTCCCCAGACTGAAGCTCATTTACTGGTTTCAGACTTTCATTCTCATATTGCTGCTTATTTTCATCTATTATATTCATTTCAATTTTAAATATTTCTTCTCTTTACCTAATTATATAAAATATGTTTGTGTATTGTGTGTATGAATATGCAACATACTCTTTGATTTTTATATTTGGACACAAGTTCTACTTAGCATTGAGGTTACTAGATATATCAGTTCAAAAAATTTTGTTAATGTCTCTTGTAATATGCTGGAGAAAAATGTTACAAATAACACTATAACATTTTATGTGTATGAGGATCAGCACAGTGAAGTTTATAATTTTAGACTAAGGATATGTTCTGTTTTAGATAGAATAGCTGGTACTGGAATTAAAAACATGGGAGATTGATTTTTAACTATGGATTAGATAAGTGAAGATTCTCTGAAGAAATGGGAAACTGCAGTAGAATTGTGTATTGAAGGATAAGGAAAGTGATCATACAAGAGTGAAAAAAGGAAAATTTGTGGTAAAATATAGCACGGAGACGATGACCCATAAATCCCATTGATCAGGTATAAACTCAAAATACGTACAGGACCTTAGTAGTTTAAACAATAAAATCTTCAGAAGTAACTGTTCTTTATCAATAAGATTGTTATAACCTAAACATCATTTCAGTTGAGACTTGCCCTAGAAGTCAAGAGGGTATTTGTAATTTATTTCATATATTTTTAATTTTCACTAGCTAATGAATCACCATGTCTGTTATATTAACTTCAGTTTTAAGAGTATGAGAAATTGTATATTTAAAACTCTAACAATTGACATTGCAGAAAATTTTAAGTTACGTTCTTACATATTTACATGGTACAAGATGAGAGATGTTCCGAGAAATGTTTTAATTTCTTTTAACTTATGAGTAATAAAGAAAATAACAAGGCAAGTATTTCCTATGTAGAGTCCTGCCTTTGATTTTTACCAACAAGTAACTTAGGTCTTTTTTTTTTAGTTTTGAAGATTTAAACTTTGTAAATTTGTATTTATTATAATGTATTCACATTACATCTGGATATTGATCCCTTTACTGGTATATTCCCATCCCCACCCTCCCTCCCTTTTCTGCCCTACTCGCCTCCCCTAGACCTCGGACAGGGGGTCCTCCTCCCCTACATTCTAACCAGAGCTTATCAGGTCTCATCAGGATAGCCTGCATCCCATTGTTCTGTGTGCCCACAGGGCCTCTCCACTAAGGGGAAGTCATTAAATCACAGGCACCAGAGTTCATGTCAGAGGCAGACCCTTCTCCTATCTCCTCTGCCCAAACGTTGGAGAATAATCTGTCCGTTGGCTATATCTAAACAGGGGGTTTAGGCTTTCTGTATGCATTGTCCTTGGTTTTTACATCAGTCCATGCAGGCCCACTTGCATTCAGATCCACAGGCCTTCATGGTCTCCCTATGAGGATCCTGACCTCCGACCAGGTCCTTCCACCCCTCACTCTTCCATACAATTCTCAACACTCAGCCCAGAGTTCAGCTTTGAGTCCCAGCATCTGTCCTGATCCTCTGATGGGTAGAGTCTCTCAGAGATCATCTATGTTGTGCTAATATGCGCTTATAAGTGAGTATATACCACACATGTCTTTCTGGGTGGAGGTTACCTTAATCAGGATGATCTTATCTATTTCAATCCATTTTTTTCTGAAAAATTTCAAGATTTCCTTGTTATTAATAGCTGAGGGTTGTTCCATTGTGTAAATGTACCACACCATCTTTATACATACTTTGGATGAGGGACATCTAGGTTGTTTCTGGATTTTGGATAGCATAGGATGAAAGCGGGAGGGAGGAGAAATGGGAAGATACAAGTGAGGGGATAACAAATGAGATGTAATCTGAATAAATTACTTAATTAAATTTTTTTTTTAAAAAAATGAAGAGGTAGAAAAAAGCAAACAAAACAAAAACAAATAAAGCTGCTGTAACCATAGCTGAGCAAATATCCTCGTTGTATTGGGAAGCATCTTTCAGTTATTGGCCCAGGAGTGGTCTAGCTGAGTTTTGAGGTAGCATTCTTGCCAATTTTATGAGAGTATGGCCGATTTTATTCCATAGTGGTTGTATAAGTTACACTCTCATCAGCAATGGTGGAGTGCTCCCCTTTCTTTACATCTTTGCCAACATGTGCTCTCACTTGAGCTTTTGATCTTAGCCATTCTGATAGGTGTAAAGTGGAATCTCAGAGTTGTTTTGATTTGAATTTTTCCTGATGACTAGGGATGGATATTCAACATTCCTTTAAGTGTTTCTCCATCATTTTATATTACTCTGTTGAGAATTCTCTTTTTAGCTCTGTATCCCATTTTTTATTGGATTATTTTGTGTGATGGTATTTAATTTCTTGAGTCCTTTATATATTTTGGATATGAGCTCATTGTTGAATACAGGGTTGGTGAAGATCTTTTCCCAGTCTGTATGCTGCTGTTCTGTTCTGTGAACTGTGTCCTTTGCCTTACAGAGGCTTTTCAGTTACATTTAGTAATTATTCATCTTAGAGCCTGAGATATTGGTGCTGTTTAGGAAGTTGTCTTCTGTGCCAATGAGCCCAAGGCTATTCCCCACTTTTTCTTCTAACAGATTTAGTGTGTCTGATTTTAGGCTGAGGTCTTTGATGTACTTGGACTTTACTTTCGTGCAAGGTGATATAGATTTACTTGTACCACAAAATATCTTGTATCACCATATCAGTGAGTCAAAAACATACAAACAAATAAAACAAGATTTTCAATGTTTAAACTACATTGGTTTTTTAACTAAGGTTATGATGCTTAGAACCTAAAGCTTTTCTGATGTGACTCCTCTGTTTTCAGGGTGACACCTAAGACCATCCTCTTGATTTTATCTACGTATTTTGCCATGGAAGAAATCAATAGCAGTCCTTATATTTTACCGAATATTTCTCTCCTAGTTGAAGTTGATTGTAACTTGTTTGCTGATCAATGGAAAACTGGTTTGTCCTTAAAAAGATTGGAGCACAGTCCTAACTACTACTGTACACATCAGAGAAGATATTTAGCTGTACTTACAGGACCCATATGGTCACGATCTGCCTATCTTGGAAGATACCTGTACGTCTCTAGAACTCCAGAGGCAAGTCCCGTTGGGTCACTTTAATGAAATACTATCTCACTTGAGACTGACTTTCTGCTTACAAAGGCAGATTAAGTGGCAGAGCGTGGGTTTGTGTCTACTCTGATACATCAAGTGCTCAGACACTTTCTTTGGCAACTACAACAAGTTTATTGCAAGTGGGCATAAAGGACAATAATAATGTGAAATATTTTACCAAAAGACATAATTTATCTGTATTTGGCTCGATAGTGACAAGAAGTTGGATATGGCCTTAATAATTAGATGTAAAATTCACACACTCTAAAATCTCAACACTAGTTTAACACAATTAGGTCTTCGCACATTCAGTATTTCATCTTCCTCATAGTGATGCTTATGTTCTATGTCCTTCAGATTTACTGTGGTCATTTTCATCCTCTCATGAGTGAACATGAACAATTTCCTTATCTACACCAGATGTCTCCCAAGGACACATCTCTGCCTCTAGCCATGGTGTCCCTACTGGTTCACTTTAGCTGGAACTGGGCAGGAGTAATCATTTCAGATGATGACTATGGAATACAATTTCTTTCTGAATTGAGGGGAGAAATGCAAAGATATGTTGTCTGTTTGGCATTTGTGACTATTATCACAAATAATATAACACTAAACTTAAAAATGGCTCATAAGTATTATAAACAGATCTTATTGTCATCAGCAAAAGTTGTAATTGTTTACGGAGACAAAGAATCGAAAATATATACTTCACTTAATGCATGGAAACTTGAGGACATTAGAAAAATCTGGATCAGTGTGTCAAAATTTGATATAATAACAACTACAGGAGATTTCTTGCTTTACCCCACCCATGGAACTCTCATTTTTTTCACATCATCATTCTGAGACGTCAGGCTTTACGGAATTTATCCAGAGCGTGCACTCTTCAAACTATAGTGAAAACGTGTCCTTTGCTAGCCTTTGGTGGATGTATTTTAATTATTCTTTTCTACCATTTCAATGTAAAAAACTGAAGAATTGTCCACTTGAAATAATAAAGACATGGGTATACAGCCCACCATTTGGAATGTCTATGAATGATATATCTTACAACTCATACAATGCTGTGTTTGCTGTGGCCCACTCACTCGATGAGATGCTTCTGCAACAAGCAGAGACATGGTCAGAGAATTCTGGGAATGATTTGGAATTTGACTCCTGGAAGGTAATGGCATGTATACATTACATGTATATATTATACTACATGGCATATATGTCATAAACATGACATTCTAAAAAGAAACATATGGTCTAATTACATATGAAAAGGAACCTTGAACCAAAATTAATGTATTTATATACTCTATCAAAGCAGATCATAACATCGTCGTAAGTTAGGATGCAGTTAAAACTGGCACCCAAGTAGACATTTCACAATCCAAGTCAATAGTCTTTTTGAATATTTCAACCACACATATATATCATTTTTTCTTTTTCTCATGTTTTTAACATTTGAAAAATTATATTTTGAAATTCTTAAATGGCAATAAGAATATGATTTGTAATTTATGTTACCAAAAACTTGCCGATTAATAAGATGAATAAATCTCAAAGAATATCAAGAAGTTCTGCTGATTTTTGACCTATTAAGCATCTCTGTTCCATAGGTAATGTTAAAATAACATTGTTGAAATAAGTAGGAAATGTTTCACTAAACTCCAGGCATAAAATTTGGGCGTATATGTGTTAGGGCATCAAATCCATTGAGAAAATGGTATTTTTAAAGCCTACTGAAATTTTACCTGCAGATGGAATTTTTTTTTAACTACTGAGTACTTCTGATAGAGTTATAATTTAGGAAAGTATAATGAAAATTTTTTTCGTTTTTTAGGCAAGGTTTCTCTGAGTAGCCTTGGTTGCCATAGACTTCCCCTGTAGAACATGTTGGCCTGAACTTAGAGAGATTTGTCTGCCCCAGCCTCCCAAATGCTGTGATCTAAGGCATGCGCCATCACACCTAGATAGTATAATGGAATTTAGGGACATTCCAGATTTTCAATTTTCTGTTATAATATGAGGGCATCATAGAAACTAAAATGACAAATGTGTTTCAGATGTTCTCTTTTCTGAAGAACATACAATTTGTAAATCCTGCCGGAGACTTAGTGAACATGAATCAGGATGTAAAACTGGATACAGAGTATGACATTTCCTATATCATGGATTTTGTGAAATACTTGGGAATTAAAATAAAAGTAGGAAAGTTTTCTGGTCATTTTCCAAATGGTCAACAACTGTATATGTCTGATGAAATGATAGAGTGGACCACAGATTTCAGAGAGGTAATTTAGTCTTAATTTTAGTGCTTTCCATGTAGTGCAATTACCAAAAAATCTAATGGTTTACTTGCGCTTCATGATGGTATAAAAGTTTTGACATTTATTCATTTATGGACTCACTCTCCTCCCTTCTGGATTCTCTCTCTCTCTCTCTCTCTCTCTCTCTCTCTCTCTCTCTCTCTCT
>OU015752.1:119917530-119931135 GCA_907169655.1 Acomys percivali | reverse complement strand
CTCTCTCTCTCTCTCTCTCTCTCTCTCTCTCTCTCTCTCTCTCTCTCCCTTCCTTCCTCCCTCCCTCCCTCTCTCTCTGCCTTTCAGTGTCATTAAAGCTTTCTCTATCTTGGTGAATTTCTATTTGATTCAGTAATTCTTTGTGTTTCTATTCCACTTATTTTAGTTTTGAATTTGATTATTTCCTGCTAACTATTTTTGTTGACTATGTTTACATCATTTTGTTCTAGGGCTTTCAGGAGTTCTGTTAAGTCTCCAGTATGAGATCTCACTAATTTGTTCATGAAGGCACCTAGTGATATGAACTTTGCTCATTGTGTCCTATAAGTTTGTGTCCATAGTGCATTCATTTTCATTGAATTCTATAAGTTCTTTTTATGTCTTTCTTTTTTCTTCCTTTTCCTGTGGTCATTGGGAAGAAAGTGGTTAAGTTTTAAAGAGTTTGTAGGATTTTTGTTCTTATTGAAGTTCAGATTTAATGCATGTTGGTCTGATAAGATACAGAGGGTTATTTCACTATCTTTGATTCTTCATTTGTGATAAAGTATATGGTAAATTTTGAAGAAGATTACAGAGGGTGCTTATGTTAAAGTATTTTTTTTCTGTTTATCTTGAGTCTCAGCTTCTGTTTCATTCTGCTGATGGATGGAGCCTCTTGGAGGACAGCTAAGCTAGAGTCATACCTGCAAATATAGCAGCATATTATTGATAGTGTTGGGGGGACCTAGATATTGTTTGGACATTCCCTAAATCTCTGACCTATCTTTATACCTGCACATTTTAGAGGAAGGGTAAATTTTGAGTCCAGGTTTGTGTTTGTGGGTTGGTGTTCCCCACCTTCTACTAAGAGTCTTGTCTAGCTAGAGGGTCTACATTACAACTGCTACTGGGAGTCTCAGCTAGTGTCACCCCATATTATCTCAGAAGCCTACTCTGACATAGGTCTCCAGTTTGTCACGGATATTTCCCCAATCATGGTTTCTCTTCTGTCAGAGGCTAGTTGTCCTCCCACTGCTGCTCTGCCCAAGCCCGATATCCACCCTCATTTCTTTCTATACTCCCCATGCTACCTTGTTGCCTCTCTTCAACCACTTTTACTGCCTATTCTATTTCCCCTTCTCCTCGGATCTATTTCCCCTCCCTTGATTCTTCTTGTTATCTTCTTTGGATCTCTGAATTGTACTATGTTTATTCTGTTATATGAGTAAACTCACTTATGAGTTAGTATATATCCTGTGTGTCTTTCTAGGTCTGGATCACCTCACTGAGGATGATGTTTTCTAGCTCTATCTATTTGCCTGCACATTTCATGACTTTCTTGTTTTTAATAGCAGAGTAGTATTCCATTGTGTAAATTTAGCACAGCTTCTTTATCCATTTTTCTGTTGTTAGATATCTAGGTTATTTCTTGATTCTAGTTACTACAAATAAATATGATATGAACATAGTTGAACAAGCGTCCTTGTTGTATAATAGAACAAATTTGGGGTGTATGCCTAGGAGTGGTAGAGCTGAGTCTTGAGGTAGACATATTCGCAGTTTTCTGAGAAAGCACCAGATTTATTTCCAAAGTGTTGTTTGTACAAGGATGCATTCTAACTAACAATGGAAGACTGTTGTCATTATTCACATCCTTGCCACGATGTGTGGTCACTTGAGTTTTTAAATTTAGCCATTCTGACATGTGTTACATAGAATCCCAGAGTCATTTGATCTGAATTTCTCTGATGACTAAGAATATTGAGCATTTCCTTAAGTACTTCTCTGCCATTCAAGATTTCTCGGTTAAGAATTCACTATTTACTATCCTTCCTCTGAGTGCCACCAGGTCTCCACAGTTGAATGGAGAGTGGGATATGACTTTCTCATGTACTCTGGTGCCTCATATTTGACCATGTGCCCTGGAGGTGGAGACCTGGTGGCACTCAGAGGAAGGATAGCAGGTTACCAAGAAGAGACATGATACCCTATGAGCATATACAGGGGGAGGAAGTCCCCCTCAGGAACAGTCATGGGGAGGGGAATAAGGGGAAAATGGGAGGGAGGGAAGAATGGAAGGATACAAGGGATGGGATAACCACTGAGATGTAACAAGAATACATTAATAAAAATTTTAAAAATTCACTATTTAGCTCTGTATTGCACTTTTAAATTGAATTATTTGGTTTCTTTATGTTTAATTTCTTGAGTGATATACATTTTTTAATATTAACCCTTTGTCAGATGTGGGGCTGGTGAAGACCTTTTCTCAATCTGTAGACAACAATTTTGTTCTATTGACAGTGCCTTTTCCTTACAGAAGATTTTCGTTTCTACCAGTTTCATTTATTAATTATAGTTCTTAGAGCCTGAACTATTTGTATTCCATTCAGGAAATTGTCGCCTGGGCCAATGACTTCAAAGTTCTTCCTCACTTTCTCTTCTAATAGATTTAGTGTATCAGGTATTATGTTTACATCTTTGATCCACTTGGACTTGAGTTTTAGTCAAGGTGATAGGTATGGCTCTATTTTCATTGTTCTGCATACAGATATCCACTTATAACAGCACCACGTGGGGAAGATACTTTGTTTTTCACTGTATAGTTTTGGCCCACACCAGTAGGATATACTGAAGGAGGCAGAGTCAGGAGGATCATGAGTTCAACTCCAATCTGGGATACACAGCCAGTTGTGGTAGCCTTTACAGTCTTTAAGGCCCCTCTTCTGTAATTTTCCTATCCTTATGTGAGTGATTGTATTTGTAGATGTTTCCAGACTGACTCAAAACTCTAGGTTATGGTTTTCTAAAATGGTTTCTGTCTGTTTCAAAGATAACTTTCTCTGGTAACTCTTGGTAAATATACTTACCTATGTGCAAGGACATATATTGAGAAAGTAGTTAAGGATTATAATACTGGTTTAGGAAAGTGTTGTGTGTAGGTGTTTTTCTAAGAAAGAGCATGGGTACGGTTTATAAGTCAAACAAACCACATGAGGCCACAAAGTTGTTGATAGGTAGATCAAAATAGGCATGGAAAGAGCTTGCTTGTAGTTCCTTTTTTGTATTATACAGCAATATTAATAACACATGCATGGTTCCATGACTAGTTCATTCTAAGCTATGCTGTTGTGAAAAGCTGTATATTATGTGACAGAACATTATTATTTTTAAAAACACTGAAAAATTATTGACTATGTACAACAAATATGAGCAATACCTCGCAAAAAAGATGAAAAGCATTTAAAATGGGATTAAAACTTATGCTGCATCCATAGTCAATTTCCATTTACACAAGAGTTAAGGCTAATTTAGCTATGGTTTTCCCATGTATTAATTTAATGTCTATTGTGACCAATAGAGTAAACTAAAAATTATACTTTCCACCCTATACTAGACATGGATCAATGTATGAAGTGTCCAGATGATCACTATGCCAGCACAGATCGAACACACTGTCTCAAAAAAGTTGTGACCTATCTGGATTATGAAGACCCCTTGGGGTTGGCTCTGGCTGGCACGGCTCTTTGTTTCTCTGCTCTTACAGCTGTTGTACTCTGTGTCTTCTTGAAACACCAAGATACTCCCATAGTCAAGGCCAATAACAGAACACTCAGCTACGTCCTGCTCATCTCCCTCATATTTTGTTTTCTGTGCTCCTTGCTCTACATTGGCCATCCGCGTGTGGTCACCTGCATCCTGCAGCAGACCACATTTGCTCTTGTGTTTACTGTGGCTGCCTCCACCGTCTTGGCCAAGACAATTACTGTAGTGATGGCATTTAAGGTCACTGTTCCAGGAAGAAGGATGAGGTGGCTGATTGTGTCAGGGGCACCTAATTTCATCATCCCTATATGTACCACGATTCAATTGATTCTTTGTGGAATTTGGCTGGGAACTTCTCCTCCATTTGTTGATGCTGATGGACACATGGTACATGGCCACATCATCATTGTTTGCAACAAAGGTTCTGTTATTTCTTTCTACTGTGTCCTGGGATGCATGGGCTCAGTTGCCCTAGCAAGTTTCATTGTAGCTTTCCTGGCAAGAAATCTACCTGACATATTCAATGAAGCCAAGTTCCTGACAGCCAGCATGCTGGTGTTCTGCAGTGTTTGGATCACCTTCCTCCCTGTCTACCACAGCACAAAAGGCAAAGCTACAGTTGCTGTTGAGGTCTTCTGCATCTTGGCCTCAAGTGCAGGCCTGCTTCTTTGCATCTTTGCCCCAAAGTGTTACATTATTTTGTTCAAACCAGAGATAAACTCCTTTCCCAACGTCAGGAACGCACATGCTAAAACCAAAAATATTTCTTAAATTTATATATAGCTCATTTACTATACCAAACATATCTACAAGTTGAAAGCATAACTAGATTTCATCAAATATTATATAAAACATGAAGTTTCTCAGAAGCAGCCATTTGTGTTTTCCCAGAGAGAGGAGAGCAATCCAGCTTCTAGACATACACAGTACACCCTCACACCTCCTGCCTACTCCCACCATTCTGAGGACAACTTCAGATTACAGAGACATGTAGAACCAGCCTATGGTTTTGGCTCTAGTAGCTATATTGAGGAGAGCTGCAGGACCTCAGTACTATACAGGGTAGAAACCCATGACCTTATTCCATGTCTACAGGTGCAACTGGGACACAATCATCAGAGAAGAGCTGAAAGCTACTTGAGGATATCCAACCCCCCCCGCCCATGACCTTGTTATCCTCCGTGCATGCGCAAGAAGCCCAACGGGCTCCTGGAACAATCAGCTAATGACAAGGACTAGCAGATGGTTAAAGACCAACATAAAAACTCCATCAACAAAACCCAGGAAAATATAGCAGCAATCCCTGGATATCATGAAACAGCTGAAACGCAGGAAAATGACCTGATATCTAGGCTAATGAAGATAGTTAATGCATTTAAAGAGGAAATAAATAATTCCCTTGAAGAAATATAAAAAAGTACAATCAAACAAATGCAGGCCCCTAATGAGAAAACTCATAAATTACTTAAAGAAATACAGGAAAACATGATCAAACATTTGAAGGAAATGAATAAAATGGTTCAATATCTATAAATGGAAATAGAATCAATAAAGAAAACACAAATTGATGGGATCCTGGAGATGGAAAACTTAGGAAAGGGAACTGGAACCATAGAGATTAGTACCAACAACCAAATACAAAAGATCAGAAATTGAAAAAAAAAAAAGATGGATGAGAGAATCCGAGGCAAAGAAAATACAACTGAAGAAATAGATACATCAGTCAATGAAAATATTAAATTGAAAAAAATTCTGACACAAAAATCTAGGAAATCAAGGACACTATGAAAAGAAACCTAATAATAATTACTATTTACTTAAAAAAAACTGTTTGACTAAATCACTGTTGCTTATTTGGAATCCAGAGTAAAGAAGATTGTTTTCTGGATTTCATTCAAATGGCTAACTGATAGCATCCTCCAATACAACGATATCTCTGTGGGGTTTGTTGTTGTTGTTGTTGTTGTTGTTGTTGTTATTTTTGAGTCCTACAACTTTACTGAATTTGTGACCACATTTGATAGTCCTGTTGGTCTTAGATTGTATGTATATGGTGCCACCAAACAACAAATTATACTTTTTCTTGCCCTTTTTGTACATTCTCTTATGTTATTGCACACAGATCAACTTTGTGTTGAATAGAAATTGGGAGAATCTTTGTTTCAGATCTCATATGTAAACATTCAATGTCCCCCATTTAGTACATGAATTGGCATAGGTTTCCCAAAGTTTATTGTATTGAAATATGCTATTTTTATAACTAATTTAGCTTTAGATTTCTATCCAGAATGATGTTTAGTTAAATGATCACGTGCTCTTTATCTTTTATTCTGTTGGTATCATGCTTATTGGCCTTCATAAGTTGAATATTTATTGTATATCTGAGAGGATTTTCATTAATGTTTTTCTGGGCATTTTTGGGTCTATGCTCTAAAACATTCCTCAACTAAAAGTATAAGTTCTTCTTATGTAGGTTAAGAGAAAAGACATGTGATCTGGATGAAAGGAGAACTGGGACACTGGCTATGGTAAATTAATCACCTACGTAAGGTGATTACGTAAAACAAGATCATTAAGATACTTGCTTAGATATGTAGTATCAGGTTGGCAACACTATGCAACAGACTGAACTCAGAAGCCAAAACCAATTTGTGCAGAAGAATAGGATGAAAGGATGAGTATATACCAGAACATGTTTAATATAACCATCCACAAAAATCTTAGATGAAAATAGCCAGCCTATTTTTATGAGAAAAAAATACAAGAGAACAAATCCACTTTTATTTATTTACTTTTCATTAGTTTAAATCCATGAAGGTGAAGGATTGCACAGATTCTATGTCCAATAGACTTCACAGGAAGGTTGCTTCAGAATTTGGCAAGAACCATGCCACTGTTTTCATGGGCCCAAGTTATATTTCCCCAGATCAGAGTAGTGAGTTTTGTTGTTTCCATGAGTTTGTAAGCTTTCTATTGTTTCTGTTGTTATTATTCACCTTTAATCCATAGTGGTCAGATAGCATGCAGGGCATTATTTCAGTTTTATTGTGTTTGCTGAGACTTGTTTTGCACCTGAGTATTTGTTCAATTTTTGAGAAAGTTCTGTATTCTTTTGTGTTTAAGTGAAACTTCTGTAAATATCTGTTAGGTCCGTTTGACTTATAATGCTAGTTAATTCCATCCTTTCTCTGTTCAGTTTTGTCTGGAGAACCAGTGTATTGGTGAGAGTGAGGTATTGATGTCTCCTACCATATTTGTGAAATATCCAATATGTGATTTAAGCTACAGTAGGGTGGCTGTTATGAACTTGGGTGTCCTTGGTATTGGTGCAAAGATGTTTAGAATTGCAATGTCCTCATGGTGGATATTTTTCCTTTAATACGTATGTAGTGTCCTTCCTTAATTTCTTCCTGTTAGTCTTGGTTAGAAGTCTATTTTGTCACATATTAAAATACCTACATCACCTTGCTCCTTAAGTCCATTTTTTGTAATATCTTGTCACATTCTTTACCTGGAACTGATTTCTATACTTGATGATAAGATATGTTTCTTGGATATAGCATCAGAATTGATTCTGTTTTACTAGTGTTAGTCTGTGTTTTTTCATTGGGGAATAGAGACCATTGGTATTGAGAGATATCAATGAGCAGTTTTTGTTAATTTCTTTTATTTTCATGTGTAGTGTGTGGTTTGTACCTTTTTTATTTGCTAGCATGGAATTTTTTTTTCTCATGTTTTCTTGGATGCTGCCAATCTGTTCAGGTTGGTTTTTTCCCCCTCTAGCACCTTCAATAGGGCTAGCTTACTGTTAGTTACATTTTGTTTTTATCATGGAATGTCATATTTTCCCATGTATTGTGATTCAAATTTTTTGCTGTGTACAGTAGTCTCTGCTGGTGTCTGAGGCCCCTTATAGTCCACAGAACATTTTCCCAGGTATTCTGGCTTTTAGATTCTCCATTGAGAAAAAAGGTGTTATTCTGATTGATCTGCCTTTATATATTACTTGGCCATTCTTTGGCCTTTTTTTGACTTTTAATAATTTTATTTGTTCTGCATTTAAGCCAAGGGTAATTTATTTTCCGGTAAATTCTATTTAGTCGTCTACATTTCTTATGCCATATTTGGCACCTCCTTCTTTAGGTTAATGAATGTAATTTCCTCCTAAAAATTTGATTTAGAAAAATTCCATACCTTTGATTTAATTTTTCTCCTTCCTCTATGCATATTATTTTTAGATTTTGTCTTTTCACAGTGTTCCAGATATCCTGGATATTTTATCCCAGGAACAGTTTAGATTTAACATTTTCTTTGACTGAGATATTCATTTCTTCCATTGTCTCATCAATATATGAGATTCTTTCTTCCTTCTCTTGTATTCTGTGGGTGAGGCCTGCCTCTAAGGTTCCTGTTTGGTTTTCTAAATTTTCCATTTTCAGATTTCTCTCATTTAGGTTTTTTTTTTTTTTTTTTTTTTTTTATGGTTGTACTATTTCCACTTTTGGGTCTTGAGCTGTTTTATTTATTTCCTTCCACAGTTTGTTTGAAGTTTCATGTATTTTTTAAGTTATTAACTCATTTCCTCTTTAATGTCCTCAGTCACATTCAAAACAGCTGTGTTAAGATCTTTGTCTTGGGCTGTAGCTTTATTACAATGCTTAGGACCTACTGAAGTAAGGGTCCATGCTCTAAAGGATGCATGGTGTCTTGACTATTAATGATTGTGTTTTTACACTGGTGTCTAGAAATTTTCATTTGGAAATATTGTAATTTTACATGCTGATATCAGGCCTTGTCTTTGCTGGGTGAATGTTTAATTCTTGCTTTCTGTTGCCCTCTCTGGTTCTTAGGAGGGTGTAGTAGGCAAACTCTTCTGAGATTCTACTTGGTGGAGTCACCAGAGATTCCAGGTAAGTTGTGTTTCTGGATATTGGGAGCTGACACTTAACATTGGAGATCGGCTTGGGGGAAGAGGCCAAGGAGACCATCAGGAAGGAGGAAAGCAGGATGCTATATCAGGATCTGCCTAGTCCTCTAGGGGTGTGGAGAGGCTACAACATAGTCTACTATGGAACTGGGAAACAGTAAACTAGGACATTAGGGACAGAGAAGAAGAGAAAGGGTGAAGCTCTGAAGATAACTTGCCTGCTTCACTGGACTACTTGCTTGCCTGGCAGGCTTTGCTGACAGGTTCTGAGTGAATCCTGCTGTTTGGGGTCCTGCTAAAAAGCAATGGGTTAAGGAAAGAACGGTTGCAGGGGAAGAACTGGGAGATGCACATTGATCGGAGGCAAGGGAAGGAGGAGAGGGAGGCTCCGTAGGAGGTCTGTCGCCGGAGCTAGGTGTGTAGCTGGTGGGACTGGGTTTGGAAAAGAGGAGGAGAGATGAAGATCTACTTTTAGGCTACACTACCTTAAAATTTAAAATCTGAGGAGATCCAAGATGGCAGCGACAATCATATACCACTTCAAATCAGAAGAACAGTCAGGACTGCACAGAAAACTAAAGACCAAACTGAGGTCTACAAAACGCCGCCAGGTGCTGCTGATTTCCAGAGAGATTGATCCACATCTGACAAAGGGCTATTATCCAAAATAAATAAAGAACTCAAGAAATTAAATGACACCAAAACAAATAATCCAATTAAAAAATAGGGTACAGAACTAAACAGAGAATTCTCAACAGAGGAATATTGAATGGCTGAGAAACACTTAAAGAAATGTTCAACATCCCTAGTTATCAGGGAAATGCAAATCAAAACGACTCTGAAATTCCATCTTACACCTATTCGAATGGCTAAGTTCAAAAACCCAGGGGACAGAACATTCAGGCGACGCTGTGGAGAAAGGTGAACACTCCTCCAGGGCTGGTGGGAGTGCAAACTTGTACAAGCACTTTGGAAATCAATCTGGTGCTTTATCAGAAAATTGGGAATAACTCTACCTCAGGACCCAGCCCTACCACTCCTAGGAATATATCCAAAAGATGCTCCACCATACAATAAGGACATTTGTTCAAATATGTTCATAGCAGCTTTATTCATAATATCTCGAATCTGGAAACAACCTAGATGCCCCTCAACTGAAGAATGGATAAAGAAACTGAGGTATATTTACACAATGGAATACTATTCAGCTATTAAAAACAAGCAAAGCTTGAAATTTGCAGGAAAATAGATGGAACTAGAAAAGATCATCCTAAGTGAGGTAACCCAGACCCAGAAACACACACATGGTATATACTCACTCATAAGAAGATATTAACCACACAATACAGGATAGCTACGCTGCAACACAGAGACTAAAACATAAACCAAGGACTATGTATGATGTGGACATAGACCCTCTGCTCAGATGCAGTACCACAGTTTCCTTGTGGATCCCACATGTGGAGAGTAGGGACTGCTTTGGACATACACTCTAGTCGCTGAACTTAGATCACTTCCCCATGGCAGGATGGCCATGCCAGGCTACAGAGGAAGAGGTTACACATAGTACGGAAGAGAATTGATAAAGCTGTAGTCAGATGTTAGGGGAGGAGGGCTCCCCTTTCTGAGGACTAGGGGAGGGAGGGAGAGGGGATGAGGGAGATGGAGGTATTGCGAAGGAATGAGGGAAGGGGGTGCTACCTGAACATGAAGAATTGAAACTGCAGAACAAGCAGGTAACTTGTATTGCTAATCCTGTTCTATGGGACTAGCTCTGAGACTGGCTGAGACATGAATGCCTAGGCATAGACAATGCTTCTTGTTGGATACCGAACCCCTATGAATTACTGTTAGAAACCATTCTTCATATGGCGTGAATGAAGATTTATAGATGTCTTTTTTTTTTTCCTGCTCATACAAAGTGCACAGAACCAGCCTTAATAGGTCTATGAATCACACACACCATATGCACTTATAATTTCAGGACTGTATAATGCTTGTGAGAAATTATACGCTTTCAGAACAAAAGAACTGGACACTGACATTGATTGGATCAGACCTGAGAGGATTCATTCCTCTCAGCATGCTGGACACTGACAGTCTGTTTCCTTCATGTTCCAATACATATTTTAAACATGGAATAAAGAAAAGTTTCAAGAGAAAAATAAATAAAAATAAATTTTTAAATTATATTATTATTAATCATCAAAATGTATCAAAGATATTTATAACTTGGTTAATCTGTATTACCATTTATAAATAAAAGTGTATTCAGTGTTTAAACATTCCTGAAACCACAGTCTAGTTCACTGAAAACTGCTTTTATTTCACAAGAAACTAGAGAAAATACACATGTAGAAAATAATTTTGTCATACTTTCCCAATTTTTTTTAGATAAAAGCCACACACACTAAGGCTAATTTTTTTCCAGCTGGTTTGTATGCAGGCAACCATGTGGCTTTTGCTTGGTCCAGACTTTGAGTAAGCAGCCTCTACATGATTTATGCATAGTCCCGGGAAATTGCTAGCAGGATGCTCCAGAGCTGAAAGTCAGCTTCTCTCACTGTTTTCCCGACAACACACCATCCACTCCTGACACTGCACACCGCGTGTTTGGGACATGTACTTTTGAGTGCTAGGCAGCCCCGTGCCTGCTCCCATTATTAAGCTTAGTGTTCTCAATGCTCACTCTGTTGTAGCTATCCCAGGACTTCACGACCTCGCAGGTCTCACTGTGCTTCCTGTTCTGAGATTTATGCTTCCTATTGACTTGAGTTTTTAACAATAGTATGATTTCTTGCCAAACAACATTTCTTTCTTTGCTTAAATAGGCCAAATTTTTTATTTCATTTTTATTATAATTTATTCACATTACATCCGGATTGCTATCCCCTCACTCTCATATTCCCATTCCCACCTGCCCTCCCTCTTCTGCCCTATTATCCTCCCATAGACCTCTGACAGAAGGGGTCCTCCTCCCCCACTATCTGACCAGAGCCAATCTGGTCTCATCTGGATAGCCTGCACCCCCATGCTGTGTTCCCTCAGGGCCTCCTGCTAAGGGGAAGTGATCCAATTGCAGGTACCAGTGTTCATCAGACAGTAAAATGGTGGTTATAAAAAAAATTGATACTGTTATCGCAGGGTTACTTTTCTATCTTAAAAATTGCATTTACTTATTTGGGGGGAGAGCACACAGATGGAGGTCCTAGGACAACTTGCATTACACATTTTTCTTGATCCTCCATGTGTGTTCTGATGATCAAAAACAGGTCCACAGACTTGGAAGCAAGAGTCTACCCAATAAGCCATCCAAATGGCCCCTTCCTCATAACCCATTTCCAGAATTTACTTCATGTATCCACATCTACGTATCTACATTAAGACAGAATTTAAAATGTAAATACATTGTATACTTCTTAACAAGAAATTCTCAGCTCCCAGGACACTTTCAAAGAAAGCTTCCAATCCCAATTGGTCTAACATTTCAGATTGTCCCACACAGGACTCTAATTAAGCCTGGAATTTAGAAACTGGACCACAAATGCTACGCCCAGCTAGTTTAACCATTTCTTCAATTTGATTTGGGCCCCTACCAGGTACTATTCATCCCAAATAAGCCAGAAGAAACCTTAAGAGAATGATGCCCCATTTCCTTTAAGGGGGATTGGGTACGTTTTTGATGGCTTTCTTGGGCAATAGAAGGTTATTATCAAGGAGAGTTGTTTACAAATTGTCATTGGTCTTATTTAAAAATTAAAATAAAACAAGATTTGACTCAGGATGTCTCTTTTTTCCCTTATCTTACATTCTTAGGTTTGGAGATAGGGGTTGAAAAGAAAAAAGAGAGGAATATAGAAATATATAGAGAAGATAGAAAAAAAAAAGTAGATAGTGAATCTACTCCTCAGCTTAATGCCTAAATTGTCACTCACAAGGTTATGTCTAATTCACTGGTACATAATTTTGTACATAGATGCAAAATAAGTTTAATTCTAGACATATATTTTTTCCTATTGTACCCATATAACTGAATTATAACACAAGGTTTACTTCCAATACTTTGAAAGTGCTATTACCGGCTGTTTAGGATAAATAAGCTACACAAGTTAATTGTTAGCTAATCAAATCATAGTCATGTCAATCACTAATCTACTTTATCACAAGAATATACATCTTAAGTGCAGCAGATAGGTATGATTCTATAGAAAAATAAGCTGGGATAGCTAGATAATGTCTTCAAAAACCTCAGAGACATGCAGAATATGGCATTTAAAATGTTTTTATTATTTTAAAAATTCACTGACAATAAGACAGGTTAACTCCTGGCAACACCCAGCTTACCTCAACGAGGACAATGAACATCAAAGAACCTGCTTAATGAGAGGGCTTCAACTGTGGCAAACAAGCCAAAGGATAAAACGTCCTCATTTCTACCACAGACAGAATTCTGCCTAAAAAAAAGGGCAAGCTTGGATGCAGGCAGAATCGATGACCAAACTCTGCCAAGACAGGCTAAGCAAGTCCTCAGTAGTTCCTGCCTCACAAATATGTCAATCGGATATATTGGGCCAGAAGGCTGAAGGAGATTCTCCAACATTATAGTTTTGGGTGACTATTCAAGTAGTAAACAGTCTCTGTCATCTTCTCATTTGGAAGGCTACTAACTTGTAGTCCTGGATGCTCAGGTAATCAAGTTTATTTCTTCTCAAGTCTCTGATGGAGTTGAAGACCAGGTAGATTAGTTTTACAATGAAGCTTAGTTGTTTAAAGGTTAGGATGTTTTTAGGTCTAGATAGATGTTTTAAGTTGCTAATGACAAGATGTGGTAGAGATTGATTTAAATTGAGAATTTCAGATTCAGCAAGATAGGAAAGATATTTTCTTTAAGGTTGTCAAATACAAATAGCTAAAACACTAATAGTGTAACATTTATATAATTCCTGATTGTCATGGTTATTCTTGCTATAGGTAGTTTATTGTGTATATGTAGAATAATATGTGTATATGTAAACATAGAAAAAAGTTGCACAATTTTACAAAATTTATCTATAGTACTTGAAATTGAGGATGAAATTCAGAATTACTTGATTCAGTTAAACATACAGAGAGAGAGAGAGAGAGAGAGAGAGAGAGAGAGAGAGAGAGAGAGA
>OU015752.1:119895512-119917520 GCA_907169655.1 Acomys percivali | reverse complement strand
GAGAGAGAGAGAGAGAGAGAGAGAGAGAGAGAGAGAGAGAGAGAGAGCGCTAATGGTAAGATTATTGTAGCTTCATCTTCAGGATTAATTGTTTCCCCACTACCATTAGGAGCATAGCTGTTCTTTGATGAACTGTTGAAAAGTTTGCACCAAGAGGGCCAGCATATATGCTATGCGGTGATGTTGAAACATTAAAATGTGAGATGAAGTTCTGTTGCCAACAGCTGTTAACTTTGTGAACAGCATTGGGAGCTTCTGGAAAGATTATTTCTCTATATATACAAACAATAGTATAATGCATGACTTATTTTGTTTCCATGTAATAAGCAAAATAAAAGCAGAGCACTAATTTTAAAAAAGAAATGCTAAAAATTATTCACATGCAAGTTTTTGTTCAAATCATTCTATTGGCTCATGATGCATGTATATTGACAGTAGTTAATTTTTGTATATTTTGACAATTATTTTTGTTTAATCTCCTGGGCATATACAAAATTTTGTTCACACTTTAACAACACTATAGAAGGGTCCTTGTACCCATGAACAAGAAAAAACTTTTTGATTTCTTGTGTATCTATGAATAGCCACCCTAGAGGTTGTATTTGGTGAGCTGTTGTGGCTTTATTGGATTATGAATGCTATTCAGTGAGTAATGGTGCGGACATTTTGTCAGGTGATTTGAGGGAGATATTTACACATATTTTTAGAGAAACATATACTCAAGCCACATTTCATTAAAAAGAGGTAGTCTCATCTCCGGGGGAAAACACAAGAATGTAAAATGGTCGAAGTAACTCAATGTTTTTTTCAAATTAAATTAAATTAAATTGAAGGAATAAATTCTCTGATTGAAAGGGGTAATGGGCAAAGCTCTTGATGAATATAATCAATTTTGTCTCAATACTCTAGCCAGGAATACAGAAAAGCTATTGAAATGTGTACCCTGTACATCCTACCCTTGGACTCCGGAACACAAATGGCATTGCTATGTGACTCTCTGTGCTGATGATTTTCAAACCGGGACACTTCAAGTAACGTTTTATTTTCCTTCTAAATTTTAGTTGATTCATGAGGCCAAATAAAACCTCCCACCGTGGCCATAGTACTTACATTTCATCAGTTGTCTTCATTGGAGAATGTAAATGGTAAATGTAGAGAAAGTGTAAAAAAGTGCTTTCTCACTGATAGTTACCTCAAGGCCAATCACTCTGTATAAGCCTTTTCTGAGCTCCTTGCTCTTTGGTGAACACACAATGGGGTTTAGAGCAGGGGGAATGACATGAGGGAAAGGGAACATTCAGCAGGGCTGCATGACAGGAACTGATGCTTTTGCTCTATGAGTGAAAGAAAGAACAATAATGACTGTATAAGAAAAGGATCAGGCTGAGTGAGAAGTGCAAGTACTTAAGGCCTTAGCTGAAGCTTCTGTAGAGTTCAGCTTCAGCACAGACCGAAAAGTCAAAGCATATGAAATCATAATCAAACCCTCCCATAACTACCCAAGCCAGGAACAGCTGTGTGATGCTGTTGATATTCCTGTCATCACAATATAAGCCAGTAATCCCAAGATTTGCACAAAAACAATGGTTGGTTTGGTTCTTGGAACAGTAATTTCACTGGGCAGCCAAAACAGGTACTGACATGGGAGCCATACACTTTCTGAGGACCATAAACACGGCTTTGACCACAAAAGATTCAGTAACTATTTAAGAGTTTCACAGCTTTTTGACTATCAAAACGTACCTATCTATATCCATACAGACATAGATACCTGGCTCTATGACAATAAAAATGTGGATGATGTGCATCTGAGCAAAGCACTCATTGAAACTGATGACCTAAGCATTGACCCATAAGATGGGTAAAATCTGAGGCATGATGGTAATCACCAGGCTCATGTCCACAATAGCAAGGATGCTCAGGAAATGGTAAATAGGCTGATGTAGTGATGTAATGAGTCTATTGGCAGTGAGAGCTAAGACAGAGAAGAGCCAGGGGCAGGGAGAGCCTGTGCTGCCAGCTGTGGATACCTGCAAACCCCATCAGAATGAATTCAGCTGTTAGAGTCGCTGAGGATCTGGACCATCTCTTAATTAATACTGATGATGATGATGATGATGATGATGATGATGATGATGATGATGATAGTGCCTCCCTACTCCTCCTGATTATCAGTGTTACAATGTTGGATATGACTTGCCCAGTGTATGATGTTAATGAATGGTTTTGCATCTCCATCTTTTCATCCTGTCAATGACTCTCACTATCCTTCGGACACAGGAACTCTAGTTGGTGGCACATCATATTTCTTATTCATCAGTTATGGTGTGGACCATGATTTTCCACTATTTTCAGGTATGGTGTGGATCATGATTTTCCAGTATTTCCTAAATGAGAAATAGAATATTGGAGGGAATCGTATATTGTTACTGATCTTCCATGACTTTGTGCATGATGGAAATAACCTGATATTACCATGTAATAGCTGTATTTGATTTGGCTAATGGCTGATTTGGAGACCTAAAATATAGACCCCAATGGGGATTATTATGTACAAATTTTTCTTTGCTACAATATTAGATGTAGTGTGTTTTATTATTATTATTATTATTATTATTTATTAATGGTGTGTATATGGACATATGTTAAACAAATATTTATCTTATGATGGGAAATAAGCTAGAGTTTGGAATGTAGATATAATAGTTAAATTATGCTTTTATCCTGGGATTTCTGTGAACTTAATTTAGGCCTACATGCTTGGTACTATACCACTGGTTAATACACAAAACGTTAACCATTATGTGAGGTATATTCCCAAATTAATATGCATAAGTTATGTGTACCATACCAAGATGCACAGCACCAGATGTGCACTGTATCTGAGTAGCAGGTTAAGCTCAGTCACTGTGAAGTGAACTTGAGTTTGCACTGATAACTGAGAAAAGCCAGAGTCTATGTTCACCTCCCAGAGGAACACTCTCGAGCTCTAGCACCATCCAGCCTCCAGTTCCTTGGCTCTACCTGCCATGCCAAGGAGGGACCCTGGGCCCAAAAGACACACAAGTCTGGCCTCCAGTCCATGACTCTACCAACCTTTACAGTTCCAGACTCAACATGGCCCTATCTGACTTCCTGAGACCAGTCAGAACTGCCCCCAACTCCAATCTCCTGCCTGTGGGACCAACTAGAACACAGCCAGCAGAGGACAGATATGGACTATTCCCTGAGATCCAGGCTCCGGCACGTGGCACTAACACCATCCCAAAGAGGGCTGTCAGACCCCAATAACCATCACTGGTCCTCTGACACAAGTGCACAATGTAGGCAAAGTTGTTTTTTTTGTGGAATGTTCTACAATAGCTCTTTCTCAAGTATAAAACTTGGTATCACCCAAATGACTTAACTGAAGTGTGATTTAAATGAAGCAATGTTTTCATATTAGATACACTTTCTGACTTAAAAATATCCAATTAAGGTTTTATTCTTGACTCAAGTCCATTCAGGTGTTCAGATTGAACTGAACTCAGAAGAATTTGACAAGCAAGAGTGAAACTTGCAGGAGTGAATGAAATTTCTTAAGTCTTATGAGAGACAAAAATGTTTTGGGCAATCTGCCTGGATTGCTAGTAGAAGACCTATGACTTCACTGAGAGAAACTTGTACTTGAAAACATGTCTCATGTATTATGCTTGTGCACATAACTGTGGAGACCAGAGGTCAATGATTAACAAGTTCCTCAATGACTACACTGTTAACAAATCAACTCTCACTGAACTTGATCAGTGATCATTGATTATGTTAGGATGAATCACAAATAAATTCCAGAGTTGTGCCTGTTTCTACCTCAGCAGAACAGTGCTTAAAATGTATCTGGTATGCATAGCACCTTATAGCATAGGAGAGAGAAAGATGGTAACAACCAGAGGATCATACAATTTGCTATAAGATTATGTCTCCTGGTAATGTCAGAAGCTGTGCCCATAAAGCCTCACAAATGTGACTGCTTAAACATGAGCTGAAAAATATGCCCAACAATACTTTCATGCTTGAGAGAAAGGATTTTTTGATAGCCTATGGTCTGATAAGATGACCTTTCATCATTGGAAGTCTCCGTATCTGAAACTATTTTGACAGCAAAAACTCGTCTTGAAGGTATTAACAAGAAAGAATAAACAGTTGGTTGGACAAAGCATGTGAGAGTATAAAGAATTAGGGCAGGAGGTGAGTGTGATGATAACATATTGTAAAAACAAAGTCTATCAAAGAACTAAAATGAAAAATGTTAAGTTATTTTAGGATGACACTCAACACAACGCAATGGAATAGAGCAGCTAAAAAAAATGCATGATGCTTAAAAGCAACTGAATGACAACAAAACATACATTGTTGAAATTGTATTCTAACAAACTCTACTAATAACAAACATGATAAGTGAGTTGTATACATAGCCACATACACTGAAGTTTTTGTTTTGTTTTGTTTTAACTTTTTAAATCATTTTACATCCTGGTTATAGCCCCACCCTCCAATCTTCTACCCCCTTTCCCCCCCCCCACCCATACTTCAAAGAAGGGGACTCCTCTCTCCCATACTGCTGCGGACCATCTCAGTCGGGTATAGGTCCTTGGGAATGAGAGTTCTCAAAGCGTCAGTGGGGAAAGTCGGTGGGGAGAGACAAAGTGACAAACAGACCAACTCAGGGGAAAGTTTCAGTGTATTTTGTAGGCAAGAAAGCTAGGTTTTTATACACATTTTTTGAAATGAGGGATGTTTTGTGGTTATATATTTTTATAAAATTCAAAATACAGGATGCTGAGTAATAACGTCATCAGTCTTGAGTCACTAGCTTGGTATCAGTATGCATGTGTCCTCTTTATCAAAGGTCAATGTTCTCTCATTATGCCAAACATCTGTGTGTCAAGACAGGTTTTTTTTGTTTGTTTGGTTTGCTCTTTGCATCACTATCTGGAGCTACAGCTTTGTGGGGGGGCGGGGGTCTAGGGCAGGCCAATCATGGCCCTTGGTTGGTACATATCAGCAAGTCGCTCTGGGCCCTGGTTAGTTGGCTCTGTTGGTCTTCTTGTGGAGATCCTGTCACCTTCAGGTCCTTTCCTTCACTCCTCCCCACTTTCCCACAGGACTTCCTATGTGTCGCTCAATGTTTGGCTGTGAATCTTAGCATCTATATTGAAGCACTGCTGAGTGTAGCATCTCAGAAGACAATGCTGCTAGACTCCTGTCTGCAAGTATGGCAGAGTGTTGTGGCTAATTTAGAAATAGGACCTAACAAATGTTTATTATTAGCCCTATAATTATTACTATTATGGCAGTATTTTGTAAGTCACTAGTAACTAATGAGAACATAGACACTTGATATATTTTTAAATGAGCCTTTACCTGGGGGCATGGCAGATATTATCTCCTAAGCTACCCTCCAATACCTCCTAGTCTCCATCCCACTGCTTCTAATAAATGCTTCTAATAATTTCTATCTGTGCTACTTCCCATCCATAATGCCCAAAATACTTGCTATTGTTGTTCATTTTGGCTATTTCTTTCCATGAGGAATTTCAGAGTAACTTCTCTGGGCCAGGCCACCTGGCACTGTTCTTATCCCATGGTGATTCTGCCTCTTGTTCTTCCTCCATCTTGCCCCCTTCTCTTTTCCAAGATTTTCCCTGTCTCCTAGAGTCCAGGAGCATTAGCCACGCCTTCTCGTTTTCCTGCCAGGTGTGTCAGTTTTTTATTCATCAAATAGAAATGAGTTTTAAGGCAGGGTTACACAGCAATCTTGGAGCACAAAGATAGCAAGCAGTAGCATCAAATTACATCAGAGCAACCTCGAACAGCAGAGTACCATCAATAAAGTCATGGGATGGCTATCTCCAATAGAGAGGGTGTTGGGTTGTGCCAGGCATTGGTTGCCCCTTCCCTCAATCTCTTCTCTCTCTTTATCCCTGCACATCGTGTAGGCAGGGTAAATTTGGGGGTCAAAGTTTTTGTGGGTGCATTCTTGCTCCCATTATTCTACTAGGAGACTTGTCCAGTTAGAGGCTATCTTCTTCAGTATCTATGACCCCTGCTACTAAAAGTCCAAAGGAGCCTACCCTGACTTAGGTCTTCAGCTTGTCACAGAGATGCCCCCAGCCCACCGTTTCTCTTTTCTCTACAGGACTTCTATGGTTACTCTCACTGGCTCTGACCTCCACCCTCATATCTCTCTGTGATGCATCTTCTACATGGCTAACTCTCTTCAACCACTACCTCTGTCTATTCTGTATTCTTTTCTGAATGAGATTTAAGTGTCCTCCCTTGGATTCTCCTTGTTACTTATCTTCTTTGGGTCTGTGCATCGTACTATGTTTACACAGTACAATACAGCTAAAAATCACTTATAAGTGAGTACATACTAGATGCATCTTTCTAGATTTGTGTTACCTCTCTCAACATGATCTTCTCTAGTTCCATACTTTTGGCTGAAATTTTCATGATTTTTAAAAAGTAGCTTTGTAGTATTTCATTGTGTAAATGTACCAAAGTGTCTTTATCCCTTATTCACTGATAGACATCTAAGTTTTTTTCCAGATTCTGGCAATTATGACTAAAGCTTCTATGAATATAGTTAAGCAAATATCCTTGTTGTATGGTAGAGCATCTTTTGTTCTACACATAGGAGTGGAATAGCTGAGGCTTGCGGTATAACTATATCTAATTTTCTGAGAAACTGCCAGAATGATTCCAAAGTGTTTGTACAAGTTGTACACTAGCACAAGCAATGGAGGAGCGTGCCACTTCCTCCACATCACTGCCAGCATGTGCTGTCACTTGAGATGTTGATCTTTACCATTCTGACTTGTTTGAGATGGAATCTCATAGTTATTTTAATTTGCATTTCCTGGATGACTAAGGACTTTGGACATTTCTTTAAGTGCTTCTTTGCCATTGGAGATTTATCAGGTGAGAATTACCTGTTTATTTTGATTACTTTTAATTGGGTTAATTTGTTTGTTGGTGTTTAATTCTTTGAGTTCTTTCTATATTTTGAAGAGAATCCAAAACTTCTGTGCATCTCAATGTTACAACATTATGGAAATAACTTGTAAATTATAGTAGTTGGAATTTTTATAGGAAATCACAATAAAGGTTAGTACAACTTGAGATCATTTGAGATTTAAATTCTTTTTAATCAGCTGGGTTTTTAAAATCTGTCTTTTAAAGGAAATTGGAAGAAAAAAACTTACTTGCCTTAGATTTGCCGTGTAAGCAGCTTTTGCAAACAAAGGTTTAATTTCAAATTATGCATTCTTCCATGACCCTGACCTGAGAGTAATTCAATGTATAGTTATATATGCCAGAAACAGGGAACATGTTGAAAGTAACCTTGTAAAATTAATATTTAAAAGTTGATGTTCTGTAACATACTTTGTATTCTTTCTCCCATGTGATGCTTTCAGATTTATTCAACAAAAGACAGCAAATCCATTTTTTAGCAATATGAAAATATAAGCACAGAGATAGACAAACATAGAGACATATTCACAAAACAACACTCAGGAAGGCACAGATACAGATTCATACAATAGAAAAACAAAAATGAGAGAAAAATTTAGGAAATAAGTGGAGATATCTGTTATGGGTTTATTCTTGGTCAAAGCACACATTAGGAAAATGTTTTTAATGTCTTTGTTTTCCTTAATCCTACACTTTCACATTATTGGTGACTTCAAGTTTATTATTTATGTATGAAAACTAATGCAGCACAAAACGAAGGGTTCTAGGGAACATCATCTCAGCCAAAAGCAGTTGGTTTGCGTTCATTCTCGTTTCTCAGCAGTCCAATATTAATATATAAAATACAATCATTTAAGACATATCAGTACACTATCTTCTTGGTAATACATTTCATGTAATGCAACAATTACAATTTTTTACTGGAAAATGTAATAAAAAAGCACGATATTATTCATAAATTACAGAGCCAATACCCAACTACCATTCTACTCAAAAATAAGCATTAAAATATAGTACACCAATGCTTTAGATGTAGAAATGGGTGATCAAAAAATACTCATCTCTAGGAACTGAGTTCATGGTCACATGCTAGACTCTAATATTCAGTTTAGTTTCTAGCCTGGATATTGAGGAAATGGTGAATAGTTCTGGACTCTGAAGCGTTATAAGTCTCTAACAGTTGCAGCTCTAGGAGATTCTGAGCAGTATCAGGCACTCAGATATGTGTGAATCATATAGTGAATGGCCCATGAATGCTGGACACCAAATACTTCAAAATACTACTTCCTATCATGAGCGCTACTGGCCATATTTCCTGCATAACTGTAAAAAGCTGTGTCTAGGGGAAAAAAAAAAACTGTTTCTGAGATGTCCATTTACAAACTCATTTGGAAAATCTGATATAATCCAGGTCAACCCTTTCATATGGTAGCTGAAAACTGGTTAAGTGAACTAATCTTATTAGCAATACCACATAAAAAGAATAATGCCTGGGACCTCCATGCATACTGATGTGGATGCAATCATAAGAGATATGGAGGAGAAGGATAATAATAAACAAAATTATTATCCCTTATTTGTCACCTGGACATGGGGACCTCAGATGCAGAGCCCCAGGCAGAGACTGCGTAAGAATCCTCCTGAGGCAACAAGGAACTGAAAAATACTGAGAGAACCACATGCATTCTTTAGTAGGAGCTACATTAATAAAAAGAGAGCCAATTGTATGTGCTCATCCATAACTGATCACTAGGTTTCCCGCTGCACTTTGGTCAGGCTTCCTTCTTAGGGACATGAAAGCGATGTTCTCTCTTATCTTCATCTTCTTGGTTCTGAAGGTTTCTTTTCTTTTCTGCAGTTTGACTGAGCCCAAGAGCTTTTGGAGAATTAAAGACAAAAAAGGTGGTCTAGCAGATGAAGAAACTGATTGTTTTTATTCTCTTTATGCCAAACATGGTGATGTGAAGAATGATCATTTCAGTGGGAATCTAGACAAGCAGTAAGTGTGTATTACATTTACATGTTTTGTTTTATCATGGTAGATAAAGAATTCTAGGCAGGATGAGAGGTAGACCATGGTTCTATTTATCCACTGACTGTGTGGCTGTATCGTTTCCAGGACCTAACTAAAATTTATTCTTCATTTACTTCTGATCACTTTCCTAATTATCTTAGTTTAGGGGTTATCTTGTTTGTGATTTTTTTTATTATTTTTTAGTTTTTTGATTATGTGAGTTTTTATTTTATTTTTTTAAAACTTTTTTTTATTAATTTATTCTTGTTACAGCTCAATGGTTATCCCATCCCTTGTATCCTCCCATTCTCCCCTCCCTCCCATTTTCCCCTTATTCCCCTCCCCTATGACTGTTCCTGAGAGGGATTTCCTCCCCCTGTATATGCTCATAGGGTATCAAGTCTCTTCTCGGTAACCTGCTATCTTTCCTCTGAGTGCCACTAGGTCTCCCCCTCCAGGGGACATGGTCAAATGTGAGGCACCAGAGTACGTGAGAAAGTCATATTCCACTCTCCACTCAAGTGTGGAGACTGTTCTGACCATTGGCTAGATCTGGGTAGGGGTTTAAAGTTTACTGCCTGTATTGTCCTTGTCTAGTGCCTTAGTTTGAGCGGGACCCCTTGGCCCAAATCTGCCTAACATAATGTTCTACTTATAGGTTTCTAGGACCCACTGGATCCTTCTACAGTGCTATTCTCATGCCTCATATTGCTGCATATTTTCATCTATTATTCTCATTTCAAATTTAAATATTTTTCCTCTTTACCTAATTATATGAAAGTGTTTATGTATTGTGTGTATGAGTATGCAACATACTCTTTGATTTTGATATTTGGCCATAAGTTCTCTTTAGCAATGAGGTTACTAGACATGTGATTTCAGTTAAGAAAATTGTGGTAATGTGTCTTGTAATACACCAGAGAAAAATGTTACAAATAACACTGTAAATGTTCCACTAAAACATATTTCAAATGGGACATTTTATGTGTATGAGGATCAGCACAATGAAGTTTATAATTTTAGATTAAGGATGTGTTCTGTTTTGAATAGAATATCTGGTACTGAAATTCAAAACATGGGAGATTGATTTTAACTATAGATTAGATAAGTGAAGATTCTCTGGGGAAATGGGAGACTACAGTAGAACTATGTGTTGAAATGATAGAGAAAATTATCATTTAAGAGTTTTTATTTTTATTTTATTTTATTTTTTAATTAATTTATTCTTGTTACATCTCTATGGTTATCCCATCCCTTGTATCCTCCCATTCTCCCCTCCCTCCCATTTTCCCCTTACTCCCCTCCCCTATGACTGTGACTGAAGGGGATCTCCTTCCCCTGTATATGCTCATAGGGTATCAAGTCTCTTCTTGGTGACCTGCTGTCCTTCCTCTGAGTGCCACCAGGTCTCCCCCTCCAGGGGACATAGTCAAATGTGAGACACCAGAGTACATGAGAAAGTCATATCCTTCTCTCCACTCAAGAGTTTTTTAAAAATCAAAATTTGTGGTAAAATGTAGCAAGGATATGACCCAGAAATCCCATTGATCAAGTATAGGTTTAAAAAATGTACAGGACCTTGAGTAGTTTCAACAAGAAAATCTTCAGAAATAACTGTTCTTTATCACATAACCTAACCTAAACATTTCAGGTAAGACCTGCCCTAGAAGTCAAGAGAGTGTTAGCAATTTATTTTCACATAATTTTTAATTTTCATTAGCTAATGAGTCAATATGTCTTAGTTATGTGAATTTTAGTTTTAAGAGCATGAGAAAATGTATATTCAAAACTCTGACAATTGAAGTTGCAGAAAATTTTAAGTTATGTTCTTACATATTTGTGTGATGCAAGATGAGAGATGTTCAGAGAAATGTTTTAATTTCCTTTAACTTATGAGTAATAAAGAAAATAGCAAGGCAAGTATTTCCTACGTAGAGTGCTGTCTTTGCTTTTTTTTTTTTACCAGCAAAAAGTAACTTGTTTTTTAAGATTTAGTATTTTTCATTTGTATTTATTATAATGTATTCACATTACATCTGATATTGATCCCTTTCACATGTATCTTCCCATCCCCACCCTCCTTCTCTTATCTGCTCTATTCTCCTCCCCTAGACCTCTGACGAGAGGTACTCCTCCTACACATCCTAACCACAGCCAATCAGATCTCATGAGGATAGCCTGCATCCCATTTCTCTGTGTGCCTACATGGCCTCCCCACTAAAGGGAAGTGTTCAAATCACAGGCACCAGAGTAGGAGGCAGGCCCTTCTCCCCCCTTTGCCCAACCATTGTTCAAACCTTGGAAAATGATCTACCCATTGGCTATACCTGAACAGGGTGTCTAGGTTTTCTGCATGCATTGTCCTTGGTTGGTACATCAGTCCGTGCAGGCCCCCTTGTGTCCAGATCCACAGGCTTTCATGGTCTCCCTGTGTGAATGCTGACTCCCCCCCAGGTCCTTCCACCCCTCACTCTTCCATACAATGCTCAGCACTCAGCCCAGAGTTCAGCTCTGAGTAGCATATGTTCTAATCCTATAATGGGTTGAGCCTCTCCGAGGACATCTGTGTTGGGCTAATATGCACTTATAAATGAGTATATACAATGCACGTCTTTCTGGGTGGGGGGTTACCCCACTCAGGATGATCTTTCCTGTTTCCATCTATCTTCCTGAAATTTTCAAGATTTCCTTGTTTTTAATAACTGAATACTATTCTATTGTGTAAATGTACCACAGTTTCTTTATCCATTCTTTGGTTGAGGGACATATAGGTTGTTTCCAGATTCTAGATATTACAAATAAAGCTGATATAACCATAGCTGAGCAAATATCCTTATTCTATTGAAGGGTATTTTTCAGTATTTGCCCAGGTGTTGTATAGTTGAGTTTTGAGGGAGCACTGGTCCCAATTTTATGAGAAAGTTCCAGATTGTTTTCCAAAGTGGTTGTATAAGTTTGCACTCTCACCAGCAATGGTGGAGTATTCCCCTTTCTTCACATTCTTACCAACATGTGCTATCACCTGAGTTTTTTTATGTTAGCCCTTCTGATAGTTGTAAGATGGAATCTCAGAGTTGTTTTGATTTGCATTTCTCTGATGACTAGGGACGTTGAACATTTCAAGTGTTTCTCAGTCATCTGATATTACTCTGTTGATAATTCTCTTTTTTCTTTTGTACCCCATTTTTAATTGGATTATTTTGTTTGGTGGTATTTAATTTATTGAGTTATTTACATATTTTGGATATTAGCCCTTTGTTGATTATAGGGATGGTGAAGAACTTTTCCCAGTCAGTAGGCTGCTGTTCTGTTGATAGTGTCCTTTGCCTTACAGAACCTTTTCAATTTCATCAGTTTCATGAGGTTTCATTTATTAATTGTTCATCTTAGAGTCTAAGCAATTAATGTTCTAGTCAGGAAGTTGTCTTCTGTGCCATGTCAATAAGCCCAAAGCTCTCCCCCAATTTTTCTTCTAACAGATTTAGTGTGTCTGGATTTATGTTGAGGTCTTTGATGTACTTGGACTTTACTTTTGTGCAAGGTGATAAATATGAATTTACTTGCACCACAAAATATCTAGTATCACCATATCAATGAGTCAAAAACAAATAAATAAATCAAACAAGATTTCAGTGCTTAAACTACATTAATTTTAATTTGAGGTTACCATACTTAGAACCTAAATTGTCTCTGATAAGACTACTCTGCTTTCAGGGTGACACCTAAGACCATCCTCTTGATATTATCGACTTATTTTGCCATGGAAGAAATCAATAGAAACCCTAATATTTTACCCAACATTTCTCTGCTAGTTAAAGTTGATTGTAACTTGTTTGCTGATCAATGGAAAACTGGTTTGTCCTTAAAAAGATTGGAGCACAGTCCTAACTACTACTGTACACATCAGAGAAGATATTTAGTTGTACTTACAGGGCCCATATGGTCACGATCTGCCTATCTTGGAAGATACCTGTACGTCTCTAAAACTCCAGAGGCAAGTCCTGTTGGGTCACTTTAATGAAATACTATCTCACTTGAGACTGACTTTCTGCTTACCAAGGCAGATTAAGTGGCAGAACGTGGATTTGTGTCTATTCTGATCCATCAAGTGCTCAGACACTTTCTTTGGTGAATACAACAAGTATATTACAGTCGCCCATAAGGGACAATAATAATGTGAAATATTTTACCAAAAGATATAATTTATCTGTGTTTATTTAGATAATCATAAGAAGTCAGATATGGTCTTAACAATGAGATTCACACTAATACTCTCAGCATTTGCTTAGCACACTTAGATCTTTGATTATGTATTTCATCTTCTTCATATTGATGCTTATGTTCTATGTCCTTCAGATTTACTGTGGTCATTTTCATCCTCTCATGAGTGAGCATGAACAATTTCCTTATCTCCACCAGATGTCTCCCAAGGACATATCTCTGCCTCTAGCCATGGTGTCCTTACTGGTTCACTTTAGCTGGAACTGGGCAGGAGTAATCATTTCAGATGATGACTATGGAATTCAATTTCTTTCTGAATTGAGGGGAGAAATGCAAAGATATGTTGTCTGTTTGGCATTTGTGACTATTATTACAAATGATGTAACATTAAACTTAAAAATGGCTCATAAGTATTATAACCAGATATTATTGTCCTCAGCAAAGGTTGTAATTGTTTATGGAGACAAAGAATCAAAAATACATCCTACCCTTTTTGCATGGAAACCTGAGAACATTAGAAAAATCTGGATCAGTGTGTCAAATTTTGATATAATAACAGCTACAGGAGAATTCTTGCTTTACCCCACCCATGGGACTCTCATTTTTTCACATCATCATTCTGAGATGTCAAGCTTCTCACAATTTATCCAGAGAGTGCATCCTTCAAACTATACTAAAGTATTGTCCTTTTCTAGACTATGGTGGATGTATTTTAAGTATTCTTTGTCACCATTTCATTGTAAGAAACTGAAGACTTGTTCACTTGAAACACTAACGCCATGGCTATTGAGGGAACCATGTGGAATGTCCATGAGTGATACATCCTATAACTTATACAATGCTGTGTATGCTGTGGCCCTCTCGCTCCATGGGATGCTTCTGCAACAAGTAGAGTCATGGTCACAGAGTGCTGGGAAGGATCTGGAATTTGACTCCAGGAAGGTAATGGCAAGTATACATTTCGTGTATATATTATTCTATATGGCATGCATGTCATAGACATGACATTACATTCATATGGTACAAATACATATGAAAAGGAACCTTGATCCAAAATTAATATAAGTATGTGCTCTATCAAGGCAGATCATATTGCTGTCATGATTTATGATGGAGTCAACATTGACACCCAAGTAAACACTTCACAATCAAGATCAAATCTCTTTTGCTATCTTAACCACGCATGCATCTCATGATAGTAAATTTGAAAAATGTTATATCATGAAATTCTTGAGTGGCAATAAGAATATGACTTATAATTTATTTATCAAAAATTTGTTGATCAATATAATGAGTAAATCTCAAATAATAAAAGTGGCTTTACCACTTTTTGACCTATTAAGGGTCACAGTTCTATGCATAATTATCAAATAAAATTGTTGTTGCAAAGAAGAAGATAATGTCACGTTAATCCTCAGACATAAGTTTCAAGTGTGTATGTGTGAGAACATCAAATCCATTGATAAAATTGTATTTTTAAAGCATATTGAAATATTACATGTACATGGAATGTTTCCTGTTTTTCACTGAGTACTTTTGATTGTTATATTTTAGGAAAGTATAATGGTTGGGTTTGTTTGTTTGTTTGTTTTAGTTTTTTGACAAAGGTTTCTCTGTGTAGCCCTACCTGTCCAAGGCTTGCTTTGTAGACCAGGTTGGCCTCAAACTCACAGAGATTTACACATCTCTGCCTCCTAAGCACTGTCACTAAAGACATGTACCCCCACACCCAGCTAGTATAATAGAATCTAGGGGAAATCCAGACTTCATACTTTCTGTTCTAATGTGAACATTGAAACTAAAATGACACATGTGTTTTAGTTGTTCTCTTCTCTGAAGAATATGCAATTTGTAAATCCTGCTGGAGACATGGTGAACATGAATCAGAATTTAAAACTGGATACAGAGTATGACATTTCCTCTATCATGGATTTTATGAAACACATGGGAATTAAAATAAAAATAGGAAAGTTTTCTGGTCATTTTCCAAATGGTCAACAACTGTACATGGATGATGAAATTATAGAGTGGACCACAGATCTTAGAGAGGTAGTTTATTCTTAATTTTATGCTTTATATGTAGTGCAGCTATAAGAAAACCTCTGATGATTTTTTGTGCTTCATCAGGATATAGAAGTTTTTATATTTACTCATTTATTGACACAATTGCCTCCCTCCTAAATATTTTCTTTCTCTCTCTCTCTCTTACTCTAACTCCCTCCTTTGTTCAGCTATATTTATTTATTATCAGATTTCATAGCATGTAAATCACAATACATTCATAATATTCATCTGAAAAAGATAAATGCTTTATAATATGATATATGTGTGCAAAAGATGTCTTTAACTAGCTCCATATTGTGAATCATTGCACCTTTTCTTATTTGTGTTATTTCTATAACAAGTCTGGTTTCCCACAGACTCCACCCTCAGTATGTAGTATGCCTTGCAAGCCAGGACTCAGAAAATCTCCTCAGGAAGAAATGGCTGTCTGCTGTTTCGATTGCAGCCCCTGCCTAGAAAATGAAATTTCCAACATGACAAGTAAGGATATGTTTAGCTAAAATAATCAACAGAGAATTTTCTTCTCCCATATTTACACAGTTCTCAGAAAATCAGTTGGGGAAAGGAAAAAGGTAAATTTGATTATGCTGTTCAAAATGTCATTAATACTGCTGATTAAAATAATACATTCTCATAACATAGAGAAATCCTGTCTCAAAAAACCAAAAAAAATTAAAACATATAAAAATAAAATAAAATAACACATTCTCTGTCTCTTGAACTACATTTCGTCTCATCATTCTTGAATTAATAAACATAATGTTTTTTCTTGTATATCTCTTTAGACTCCTAGTTATTACTGCATCATCTAATCTTTCTACTTTTCAATTTTATTAAAAATATAGATGTCACACATTCCTATTTTCCCAGAACATCATAAGGTTTGTAACAATGACTAAATGTTCAGTGACATTGTATTGTTTCAGAAACATGCCTTTTTGTATTGTGAGATGGTAAATCAATAGTATTATTTGTAGGTTGAATTTTCCATTGTACTGTAACTCACATATGAGTTTGGAGGCCAAGATATAGAACTCTGAAATAAAACTTGTATTCTAATATTCATAACAAATACGAACAGAGACTTTAAGTAACTGATGATATATACATTGGATTCATACAAAGTTTGAAAATTATGTTGTTAATAGGGTACTGGGAAAACGAACAATGGAATTAATAGCTGTATGAGTGATTAGAAATAGTTTTTTTTTTAAAAGAAGGCCTAAGCTAATACCACAACATATATGCAGAGACAGGTAGATCTGTATGACTTCCCACAGAGAAGTCCCACAGAAACACTAAGCTAACACCACAACATATGTTCAGAAACACATGGATCTCTATGACTTCCCATAGAGAAGTCCCACAGAAACACTAAGCTAACACCACAACATATGTACAGAGCACCTGTGCAGAAACACCTAGGCCTCATTTTTGTTGCTTCAGTCCCTGGAAGCCCACGTAAGTGCTGGTTAGTTTGATTGGCATACCATGTTTTCCTGGTGTCCTCCATCCCCTGTGCCGCCTACAGTCTTTCCTCCCTCTTCTTCTAAAGGAGGAGAACTGATAGAGACTTCCAGACACTAGACTCCGCATAATGTCTAGTTGTGGGTGTTGGATTGTGTCAAAGGCTTTTTCAGCATCTAGTGAGATGATCACGTAGAGTTTTATCTATGAGTTTGTTAATATGGTGGATTACATTGTCATATGTTGAACCATCTCTTTATTTCTAGGGTGAATTCTACTTGATTACAGTGGAATACCTTATTGTTATGTTTTGGGATTTGGTTTTCATTGAGCATATTTGCATCAATGTTCATGAGGAAAATTAGTCTGAAATTCTCTGTCTTTGTGGAATCTTTGTGTGGCTTGTGTAAAAGCTGACTGTAACCTCATAAAATAAATATGACAATGGTCCTTCTGTTGCTACTTTGTGGAATAATATGAGGAGTATTGATATTAGCTCTTCTTTGAATATCTGGTATAATCCTTCACTTAATTTATCTGGCCGTAAACTTATTCTGGTTGGTAGACTTTTATTTAGTGCTTCTATTTCCTTAGGTATTATAGGTCTGTTTAGTTTTTTGTCTGATCTGGATTTAAATTTAGTACATGAAATCTATTGGAAAAAATGCTTTTTAAAAAGATTTTCTAAGTTTTTGGAGTACAAGTGTTCAAAATAAGACCTAATACTCTTGGGCCTCTCTCAGTGTCTGTTTTATGTACTCCTTTTAATTTGTGATTTTGTTAATTTAGTTGTTCTCTCTATGAGCCGTTAAGTTTCACTAAGCCTTTCTCTATCTTGTTGAAATTCTCAAAGAAGCAACTTTTTGCTTTATTGATTCCTTGAATTGTTCTCTTCGGTTCTATTTTACTGATTTCAGTTCTCAATCTGATTATTTTCTTCTATCTATTCCTCATGGGTATGTTTACTTCATAATGTTCAAGGGCTTTCAGGTATTCTGGTAAGTCTCTAGTATGACATCTCTCTAGTTTGTTTATGATGGCACTTAGTGCTATGAACATTCTTCACAGCAGTGCAGACTATCTGTTCTATAAGTTTGGATATGTTGTGCATTGATTTTCATTGAATTGTATAAGGGTTTTTTTTTTTTCATCTTTTCTTTTCCCATGGTCATTGAGTAGAAAGTTGTTCCACTTCAGTGAGTTTGTAGGATTTCTGTTCTTTCTGTTATTATTTAAGTCCATCTTTAATGCATATTGGTTTGATAAGTTACAGGGGATTATTTCACTTTCTTTGAGACTTTATTTGTGATCAAGTATGTGGTAAATTTTGAAGAAGACTCCAGGAGGTGCTGAGATTAAAGTATATTCTTTTCTATTTGGAGGAAATATTGTGGAAATATCCATTAGGATCATTCGAGTCATAAAATCTCTTATTTCCATTATTTTCCTGTTTAATTTCTGTCTGCATGTCTTGTTCATTAGTGACAATCAGTGTTGAAGTGTCCTATTATTAATGTCTGATGTTCTTTGTGTGATTTAAAGTTTAATAATGTTCTTTTTACAAATATTATTTTCCGTTGTACTTAAGTCTGTTATTAGAATTTGAGCCCTCCAGTGCACAAATCTAAAAAGTAGCACATTTTTAAAGGAAATCATTTCTTAAGGTTAGTGTGGAATGATGTTGCCCAAGTAAGTTGAAATTCCAAATTAACCAGTTTTCTAACTTCAAGTTTCGCTTTGTTAATAAAAAAATTTGGAGGAAAAAAAAAAAACAAATGTGGTTTTCTTTTACAGTATTTCTTTTACAAATATCGGAGCAGATATTCAGAATTGAAATATCATCTTGTTGATTTTTTTCCTTTGATAAGTAGGAGGTGTCCATCCTCATCTCTTTTGATTAATTTTGGTTGAATGTCTATTTCTTAAATGTTAGAGTGGCTATACCAGCTTTTTTCTTGGGTTTTTTCTACAGCACTTTATTCTGAAGTAATGTCTGTTTTTGACAATGAGATGTGTCATATTCGCTATCTGTGAGCCCTACAACTAGGAGTCTTATCTATAGTCACCCCCAATTCTCCAAGAAGCCTGCCCTGTCTTGGTCTCCAGCTTGTCACAAGGTTGTCCTATCCCATGGTGTCTCTTCTCTCTCCAGGCTCTCTGTCCGCTAGCTCCTGCTCTCTCCAGGTCTGATCTCTACCCCATTTCTCTCTGTGCTCCTGCTCCTATCTTGTTCTCTCTTTTCAACCACCATTTCTTGAAGATGCCTTTTTTTCCAATGTATGGTTTTGCACATGCCAGTAGAATTTGCTGAAGGAGGCAGAGGCAGAAGGATTATGAGTTCATGGCCAGCCTGGGCTACACAGCCAGTTGTGGTATCTTTTATAATCTTTAAACCCCATCTTCTGCAATATCCTAAGCCTCATAGGAGAGATTGGTTTTGTAGGTGTACATTTTGGATAGGAATCCAAAACTCTGAATTTTCCTTTTTTGTGGGTTCCTCTAATGTCTCTGTTTATTTCAAAAATTAATCTCCTGTGATAAGTGGTGATGAATATACTTACCTATGTGTAAGGACAAATATTAAGAAAGTAGTTAAGGATTATTACACTGGTTTAGTAAAGTGTAGATTGTAGGTGATTTTCCAAAATATGAAGGGGTACAGTTTATAATTCAAAGTAGCCACATGAGGTCACATATGTATCAAAAGTTTTGGCTGATAAATAGATAAAAGAATGCATGGAAGTAGCTTGCTCTAAGTTATTTTTTTTTACATAATATAGCATGTGCTTCCATGGATAAAGCAATCTAAGGTATGGTACTGAGAAAAGATGAATATTATTCGACATCACATTGTTGTTTTTAAAAACAATAAAGAAATTTCTTGACTATATAAGGCAATATAAAGAAAAGATTACCAAAAGGTAATAAGCATTAAAAATTGATGGTAAAAGTTAGGCAACATCTATAGTTAATTTCCATATACCACAAGAGTTAAGGCTAGTTTAGCTATGGTTTCTAATGTATTAATTTAATGCCTCTTGTGAATAATAGAGAAAACCTAAAATGATGATACTTTCCACCCTATACTAGACATGGATCAATGTGTGAAGTGTCCAGATGATCACTATGCCAGCACAGATCGAACACACTGTCTCAAAAAAGTTGTGACCTATCTGGATTATGAAGACCCCTTGGGGTTGGCTCTGGCTGGCACGGCTCTTTGCTTCTCTGCTCTTACAGCTGTTGTACTCTGTGTCTTCTTGAAACACCAAGATACTCCCATAGTCAAGGCCAATAACAGAACTCTCAGCTACGTCCTGCTCATCTCCCTCATATTTTGTTTTCTGTGCTCCTTGCTCTACATTGGCCATCCGCGTGTGGCCACCTGCATCCTGCAGCAGACCACATTTGCTCTTGTGTTTACTGTGGCTGCCTCCACTGTCTTGGCCAAGACAATTACTGTAGTGATGGCATTTAAGGTCACTGTTCCAGGAAGAAGGATGAGGTGGCTGATTGTGTCAGGGGCACCTAATTTCATCATCCCTATATGTACCACGATTCAATTGATTCTTTGTGGAATTTGGCTGGGAACTTCTCCTCCATTTGTTGATGCTGATGGACACATGGTACATGGCCACATCGTCATTGTTTGCAACAAAGGTTCTGTTATTTCTTTCTATTGTGTCCTGGGATGCATGGGCTCAGTTGCCCTAGCAAGTTTCACTGTAGCTTTCCTGGCAAGAAATCTACCTGACATATTCAATGAAGCCAAGTTCCTGACAGCCAGCATGCTGGTGTTCTGCAGTGTTTGGATCACCTTTCTCCCTGTCTACCACAGCACAAAAGGCAAGGCTACAGTTGCTGTTGAGGTCTTCTGTATGTTGGCCTCAAGTGCAGGCCTGCTTCTTTGCATCTTTGCCCCAAAGTGCTACATTATTTTGTTAAGACCACAGATAAATTCTTTTCACAAGTTCAGGAAATCACATGCTAAAGCTGAAAATATTCATTAAATTGAATTAGCTCACTATACCAAACAGATCCACAAGATAAGAACATCTTTATATTTCATAAAATATTATGTCAAAATATGAAGTGTCTTGCCAGCATCCATTTTTGTTTCCCTGGAGAGAGGAGAGAATCCCAGCTGCCACCCTGAGGAAAGCTCCAGATTCCAGAGACATACAGGACCAAACTTTGGGTCATGGCTCAACTAGCCATCTTGAGGAGACTTAAAGGACCACACAGGTTAGAATGTCACACCCTAATTCTCTGCCTATTTGGTCCAACTGAGACACAACCAGCCGAGTAGAGCTATAGGATACCTGAAAAGATACATCCCCCAGCCCACAACCTAGCACTCCCAACCCTTGCCCAATAAGCTCAGAAGGCTCCAAGAACAACCATTTAATGCCAGGGACAACCAGATGGCTAAATGCCACCATAGGAACATAATCAACAAAAACCAGGGCAATCTGGCATCAAGCCCTGAATATCTTAACACAGATAAAACACAGGAATACATCCTTAAATCTATGCTTATGAAAATAGTAGAGTAGAGGCTTTTAAAGAGAAAATGAATATATCCCTTGTGAAATACAGGAAAATTCAATAAAACAAACAGAGGCTCTAAAAGAGGAAATCAGTAAATCACCTACAGGAAAACAAAGTCATACAAGTAAAAATACGGAATAAAATGCTTCAAGATCTGAAAGTGGAAATAGAATCAATATAGAAAATACAAACTGAATAAATTCTGTAGATGGAAAACTTAGGGAACTGAATAGGAACCACATATGTTAGCATCACTAACAGATCGCAAGAGATGGAAGAGAGAGGCTCAGGCATACAAGATACTTGAGAAGAAATTGATACATCTATCAAAGAAAATATTACATCAAAAAAGTACAAGCATACAAAACATCTGAGAAATCAAGGAGACCATGAAAAGATGAAACTTAAAAATAATCATTATGTATTTTTTTAATAAACTCTTTGACTAAATTCCCTGTTGCTTACTTGGAATCCAGTGTAAGAAGTTTTTTTTTCTCGGTGTCACTGAGATGGTTGACTGGCAGTGTCATCTCAAATGCTACAAGGTTTTGTTTATTAAATTTGTGTCATATGCCTCTATTGATTTTGTGACCAGGGCGGATAGTCCTGTAAGTGTTAGATGTTATAGATGATAGATAGATAGATAGATAGATAGATAGATAGATAGATAGATAGAT
>OU015752.1:119848719-119890275 GCA_907169655.1 Acomys percivali | reverse complement strand
AAGAAAGAAAGAAAGAAAGAAAGAAAGAAAGAAAGAAAGAAAGAAAGAAAGAAAGAAAGAAAGAAAACTAAGAACTCAGAGCTAGAGAGGGTAAAGAGCACTGATGACACTTTGAAAGAATCTGGATTTGATCCTTAACACCCATATGATTCACGTCCTCTGGAACTCCAGTCCCAAGAGATTCAGTGCTCTCTTCTGGCATCCACAGGCATGCACGTGGTATACAGACATACATGCAGGCATCCATACACAAAATAATAAAATAAAATAAAGCCTTTAAAAAGAAAACTAAGAACTTATATGTCTACACACAGACATACATTTATACAAGCATATATACATTATAACTGATTGCAGTGCAACTAAGACACACTTTGAAATTTACCTGAATGGTTAAAATATTTACTATAATGTGATATACATATAGAAAGCATCAACTCATTACTAGACTGAATACACTTATGTAGCCAAGAGACACAATCAATTTTTGTCATATTACCTGCCCACCATTTTCTCCTTTTTTTCTCCATGAGGTGGCAGAACAGGAATATTAGCAGCTATCACTATAAGTCAATTTTATCTTTTAAACATAATTTTTGGTTACAGAAATGAAGAATATACAAAATGAAGCAGTGTAAGAGATTTACTTCTTGCCTATGAAACTGTCACAAGACTGGCTAGAGAGATAGCTCAGTTCATGCAGAGAACCCTGGCTTGGTTTCCAACACATGCATGGTAGCTCACAACAATCAATAATTCCAGTTCCAGGAAATCCAGTAACACATGCGGTAAACAAACACAGACACATATGCAGGCATAATACTCATACATATAAAATGAAATACACATCTGAAAATTAATTTTCACAAAGAAAGGAATCTTTACTGTTTCTAGCTTCACAAAATATAAGCAGTTAGATTTCTATGTTTTCAAAAAAAAAAGCAACAAGTAGGAAAATTGGGGGTAATGTTATAGCTCTAAGCTAAAAATGAGAATTGTATACCAGAGAGGCAATGTGGTATATACTACATGGTTATTTCTTAAAATGCAAATTTAATTTTCTGTTCATTTCTATTATATTTTCCTTATTGTCGTAAACATAGTGAGTAGTATAGAGTTTAATGTAAACATTAAATGTAAACTACTATTTATATGTTTTTATGTAGGCAATTTCCTCTTTTCTATTTGATTTCAAATCTCTCAAATAAAAGATATAGTAAAAATGGCAAAGTATTAACTACAAAATAATTTACACATTTTATACAAAAATTTAAAATGCTTTCAATGCTAAAAAAAAGTTTACTTTTCTGAAAGAAAAATGTGACTAAGATCTCTATTGATGATAAAAAAAAAAAGAACTCTATTGATATAACAGGCTTAAACATAAATATCATTATTTATAAAAGTTAACTTTGCAAGTATCTGTGATTCAATCTTACTCCAAGCCCTGTAAACAGTGAACTTGTGTCCTGACTGGCCCTGAAATTTGAAAAGCACCTTCTTCTCTCAACATCTAAAGGTTTGTCGTTGTCCTTGTTGTTAACGTGGTATCTACACCACTTGACTGGAGATGAGTTGATAACATTCTCTTTCTGAATGTCAATGAAGGCAAGTGAGAAGCAACAGTCCTTTGAAATGATAAGGAACGCATCTCTAACTATTTCTTCTTGTTCTATGGCAAAGAAACCTGACTGCTGCCATTTCCAATGATTCCATTTCATCAAAGGAAACGTCAATATTCATATTTCCTATGAAAGGCTACCCTGAATTGCCATCTTGGAAATTAGTAAATAAACATTTTAGAAAAAACAAAATTTATTACTTTTAGCTGAATGCTTGAAATCAAATCTATAGTTCTAAGACTGTTCTAAGCCTCAAAGCCACTGTTTACTTTAACAGAGCCTACCCCAGTGTATCTGTTCCTAACAACAAAAATATGCTGGCATAGCTCCCCTTCCTCCTTACCCTATAGAATGCCTGCTTTCTGCATATCAAAATAGTGAGCTGAGTGTAGTCAGATTCAAAGAGATCTGCTGGGTTAAAAATCCATTCGATGTTGCTAATTACGTGTGTGTGCATCTCTTAATGACTCATTCCCTTGTTAGCTGCACATTTGATCTGACATAGCCATAGAAGTGAGACCAACATCATATTTAGGAACCTTAGAGTTACAAGTGCCTATGTGAGGATCAACATAACTTGCCTAGGCGTAAGAGAATGGGATTTCCATTGTTGCCTTCTTTTTTTTAAAAGTAATTTATTCAGATTACATCTCTATTGTTATCTCCTCACTTGTATGTTCCTGTTCCCCCCTTCCTCTTTAACCCTATTCCCCTCCCCTAGGTCTGTGACAGAAGGGGACCTCTTCCCCCACCATATAGTCACAGCCTAACAGGTCTCATCCTGGTAGCCTGTTTACCCTTCCTCTGAGTGCTACCAGGCCTCCCCACCAAGGGGAAGTGGTCAAATAGGAGAACACCAAAATTCATGTCAGAGTCAGTCCCTGCACTCCAAACAACTATGGAGAATGTGTTGTCCATTGGCTAAATCTGAATAGGTGTTCTAGGTTTACTGCATGCGTTGTCCTTGGTTGATACAATAGTTTGAGTTTGAGCAGACCCCATTGGGTCCAGATCTGCCAGCCTTGGTGATCTTCTTGTAGGTTTCTTGGACCTTCTGGATCCTTTTATTTCCCCATTCTCCCATACCTCTCTCACTTGGAGTCCCAATAGGAAGTCCCAGCATCTATCTCAACCTCCTATTAAGTGAAGACTTTCAGGGAACATCACTGTTGGACTTATGTCCAATTATAAGTGAGTATATACCATGTATATCTTTCCGGGTCTGCGTTAACTCACTCGGGATGATCATTTCTAGTTCCATCCATTATTACCATCTTTATGATGCTCATAAACAACTGAATAATTTCATAGTCACAAATCAATCAGTACATATACTTGTGTGACTGTGTATACAGATAGAAAAGACAAATTATCTGAATTAAAAGCCACCGTTACTATCATTTCAAAGCTGGTTTTTTTTTATGCCAAGGGGGCACAAATTTAAGGAACTTGCATTAAGAATGTCTCAAGTTCATACATAATTAAGGTTTCCTCTACGATCAATAGTTTCATGTATCCATTTGAATGAATTGTATTATCCATTGAGTGTTTAATAATATCCAAGGCAGGCTCATGATTTGAGAAAAGCAATAGATAACATGACTTTTGATTTTTAAAGACATTTCTTTTCACTGATTGTGATGGCCCATGCTTTTAGTTCCAACATGTGAGGTGGTTTTCTCAGAGTTCTTACAGCCTGGTTATAGAGCATGTACTAATCCTGCCAGCACTATAGAAGTGAAACTTTGTTTCAAAAACAATTATTTTAAGTGGTATAGATGATACATATTAAGACATTATATAGATTTATTAAAGTTGTAGTATCTTTAGCCTGTATGATTAACAAGTACAACCAGACATCCCAATTTTGAAATAGTAAAGATGATTTGTGTTTTCTCCTTCTTTAGTCTCACTTGACATCCAGCCTGAGCACCTTGTGTAAGCCTTGTTTTAGCTCTTTGTTCTTCAGTGCATACACCATGGGGTTCAGAGCAGGGGGAACAACATTGTGCAGCACGTTCAGCAGGACCGGGATGACAGGAACGGACATTTTTGCACTGTGAGTGATGGACATGACAATGATGACTGTGTAGAAGAAAAGGATCAGGATGAGGTGAGAAGTGCAGGTGCTTAAGGCCTTGGATGCAGCTTCTGCAGAGTTTAGCTTCAGCACAGACCGAAGAATCAAAGCATATGAAATCATAATCAAGCCCAGGTCACTGCCCATGACTGCCTAAGCCAGGAACAGTTGGGTGATGCTGTTGATTTTCCTGTCATCACAGGATAAGCTAGTAACTCCCAGATTAGTACAAAAACAATGGTTGATTTGGTTCTGGGAACAATAATTTCTCTGGGCAGCCAAAATAGGTACTGACATGGGAGCCACACAGTTTCTGAGGGCCATAAACACAGTTGCTTTGGCCACAAAAGATTCAGTAACTATTGAAGGGTATCTCAGTGGTCTGCAAATTGCCACGTACCTATCTATGGCCATGCAGACAAAGATACCTGACTCCATGGCAACAAAAACATGGATGGCGTACATCTGAGCAAAGCACTCATTGAAACTGATGGCCTTAGCATTGAACCATAAGATGGCTAAAATCTTGGGCATGATAGTAGTCGCCAGACCCATGTCCACAACAGCAAGGATGCCCAGGAAATGGTACATAGGCTGATGTAGTGATGTCTCTTGGTAAATGACAGTCACCATAAGTGTATTAGCAATAAGAGCCAAGACATAGAGCAAAGCCAGGGGCAGGGAGAGCCAGTGCTGCCAGCTGTGGATACCTGGAAACCCCATCAAAATGAATTCATTTACCTGAAACCTAGAGCTGTTGGAATTTCTGAGGATCTGGAACATCTCTTGCTAATAATTAATAATAACAATGCCTCCTTACCTCTCCTGATAATCAATGTAACAGTGTTGCATGCCGACTTGCCCCAGGATATGATATTAAGGAATGACCTTGTGTCTTCATCTTTCCATCCTGTCACCAACACTTATGACGTAAGAACTCTCGTCAGTGTCACATTATATTTTTAATTCATCAGTTCACCCACAGAATTCCATGGTGTGGACCATGTTTTCCCACTATCTCCTAGGTAAGAAATAGAATAGTAGAGCAAACCATATTATTGTTGATGATCTTCCATGCCGTAGGTCATTGACTCTGGGCATGAAGGAAATGACATGATAATACAGTGTAATGGCTGTATTTGATTTGGCTAAAGGTTGCTTTGAGGATTTAAAATTTACACTTCAATGGAGATTTTTAAGTACAATTTTTTTGTTGCTACAATCTTAGATTATAGTGTATCTTAGAACATAAATATTTCTACTTACATTATAAGAAAATTTTATTAGTAATATCTATATATGAGCACATCATTAATCAAATGCATAATTTTATTAAAATAGGAATTAAGCTGAAATTTGGAATGTCGATATAATCATTAAATTTTGTTTGTTTTTATTTTGAGTTTGTTGTGAGTTGAATTTAGGTCCAACTACATGCTGAATACTTGACCACTATCTATATCCAAAAATATTTAACCATTAAAATATTTATTGTTATGTGATATGCACTCACAAATTAACATGCATACATCTATGTGAAACTAGATACATTATAAGAAAATGAATGATTTCAGTGACCAGAAGGTATACCCACTTCCCCTATCCTCATTTAGAGTTGGGTTTCTCTTTGCTCCTTGCTAAAAGTAATCAAGATCTTAAATGCTAATATTGTAGTCAACCTTGCCTTTTTATACAAAAACTTTTAAAAGCCAGGGAATAAATTGAACAGAATTATGTCTTTACTTTCTAGCTTGAAAGCTGTCACAGGTTTTCTAAAGGTCATTACTTATGAACCCCTCAATAATAACAGTCAACATTTTCTGAGAAAGGATCTCACTACCTCGCCTCATTGTCATGAGACTCTCTAGGTAGACCAGGTAGGACTTAAAATCAGAAATATATACCTGTCTCCACCTCTCGAGTGCTAGAATTAAGGGCATGTGCCTCCACACCCAGGAACAGTCAACTCTCCTTGCATGTATTCATGCATCAGAAGCAAGTAAGAAGACCAGAAATCCATGAATACATCTGAGTTGAGAATATGAACTATATCACCAAGAAGGCATCTTGTATACTTAAGTTTACTTCCCACATGGGAGATAGATGTGCTATTGTTTATATGACCCATGTTTCCTTTATTGGTATAATTCTAGTAACTACTTTCGGTTTCCTTGTTGAATCGTCAATATTTTTCAAACTTTTCAGTAAAAGACTCAGTCTAATAATCACCAGCATCATACTTGGTATAAATTAAATTATATTTTATAATAAAAATACAAAATGTTTTCCATGTTGCACGCCCTTATTTTTTCATAAAAAAAAAAACAGACTTCTATTATTATGCCAGTGGTCTGTAGAGATAGTAACTGGAAACATGACTATCTCAATGTATAAATAACAATATTGAAAACATTTGATGCCCACCTTCCTTTCCAACCCAGAAGATAATAAGTATTTGTTCTCATTTGACCATTCTCAATCTCCATACCCATGTTTTTCCCTCAGCATGGCAGTAGACTCACCCAGTTCAGCTTTGCTGTCTAAGATGAATGAAATACAGATATGTCTAAAAAAAAGTCTCAAAAGAAGAAAGTAAATTAGAAAAAAAAAAGTAAATTAGATTTTGCTTCTGAAGAACAAGGAAGAACAGATAACAAACAAGGATCCAGACCATGATCAGCATCTCTCCCATGGCTACTTATCTGGCCATGATTCACGTCTGATGTGCAACATTTCCAATGATGCCTATTTGTTTAGGGAAAATAGAGATTTTCCTCATTGTCATCAACATCATGAAAAGCTATACAGAAATGAAATCTGAAGGTTGCAGGGAATATCTTGTGCATGGAAAGAGCAATCTTTTTCATGACTGTCTTTGATCTAGGTGAATGGAATCAAAACTGCCATTCTGAGAATCAATAAATTGGACAATCAATTGGAATACACTGAAAACACCTATGCACTCTTTAAAAAAAAAGATTCTTTGCAAAAGATTTACAACCATTCACAAAGATACTATGTGCCTGGCTAGCCTGTCACAGGTCATTCCATACCTAGTTAATAGATGGCAAGAAAGAGCTGAAAATATTCTTCTCCAGGTGTTCAGGTTTGGGATCCAAAAACATCAGAATATTATTCTGTATACTGTGCTTATATACATGTTCATTGCCCTTCATGTCTAAATCCCCTGATATCTGAATTACTGAAATGAGCCTTTGAAGGAAGAGTGTGTTCTGTATCCCAGAGGATGTAACAGAGCTTTAGAGACAAAACCACTGTTCTGAAAACAAGGTAACCCTATGGGAGGAGGACAAGTAGATGGAGCTATCCACCCTACTGCTTCCAGAAGACACATAGTTAAATTATTTCATTTGAGTTATGCACATGTCTGGTTGTGAGTATCCATATACATAAGGTCAGGAGAATTAATGTGCTGTTTTGATAGCATCATGTTTTTTATATTTTTGGCATTTCTTTCTTTTGAAGGCCTATGAGTTACAAATTAAAAATACCAAATATTTGAATCATTCACATACAAAGACTCACCTTTTAATTCATTTTGTATAACAGTGTCTATTGAAATAATAATGGATCACTGAGAAATCTACAGCAAGTAGACTAAAACCTTGAAAAAGATCACTAAGTAATATAGGTTCTGATTTTCATTAAGTTTTTTATTATCAAACAGTATGGGCAATAATCATTATCACATTGAGAAATTAAGGCAAAGTTTAATAAATTATATATTTGGATTATGCAATATTTTATGTAGACATGACAATGGTGACCACAGAAAAACTGAATAACAATAAATGACTAATTTTATATTCTTTTAAACAAACAACAAATTAATGTCTAGAACATATATCTTTACTTATTATAAAAATTAAAATAAAATGTATTTGTAAAGGATATAATGTAAATGTACCTAATAAATATCTCTTCACCTGCAATTATATATTTTGAGATTTATAGAAAGAATTTAATAACTTCTTAAACTACTTTTTGTCATTTGTAACTGCATCATATATTAGACATGATAAAACAGAATTATTGTTCTACAGAAGCAGCATCTAGGGATGGCAGTAGGCACATGTATGGGACTGTAGTCAATTAAAACTTCCAGGTTTGTCTTTACTCACATTGAACATGAGAAAAGATGATCTGGAAAAGACCAGATGGGCTGCAAAGAAGTGAGCATTAGCTGCTTGGAACAAATTCAGAACAGAGTTGGCTATGAGAGACTGTGGTGTAAACATGGCACTGAAGCCTGAATGTAGGATTCTTCATGAACCCTGATTACTGCCTGAGCAATTTATCAAAGGCACTACCCCAATCAGCACTCAGGTGAAGAACAACATGAAAACAAGTGTTCTAAACCTGAACAATCCTGCCCATAGATGCAAATATTCTCAAGCAAGAACTAAACATCAGTTTTGCAGAAAGTTCCAGGAGCTTCTGGAAATGAAATGTATCCTTTAGTATTTTAAGGAAAGTGTTCTATAAAAATTTATATGTTTTTGGCTTGTTATGTTGTTTGACTCCACAGTTTTTCTATTTGGTTTTTGCCTAGATGACCTATCTATTGATGAGAGTACAGTATTGAAATCACTAACTATCACTGAGTTGGCCTCAACCTGTGATTTTAGATCTAATAGTGTTTAATTAATGGAATTGAGTGCCCCTGTTTGCTACATAACTGTTCAGAATTTTACTATGCTATCGGTGGATTTGTTCTTGAATGAGCATGAAATGTCCTTTCCTAACTTTTCTGAGTAGTTTTGATTTAAAATCTGTTTTGTCAGATGTTAGAATAACTAAACTCATTTGTTTCTTTTTCCTATTGCCTAAAATAATTTTTTCCATATTTTACCCCAACATGGTGTCTCTCATTGATGATGAGGTGTACTTTCTGAAAGCAGAATAAGGTGGAATTTCTTTTCTAATCTAATCTGTTGTCTGTATCTTTTTACTGGGAAATAAAGACTGCTAATATTGTGAGATATTATTGAATAGTGTTTCTTGATTCCTGTTATTTTATGGTGGTGTTTCCACCATTTTAGGACTATATATTTGTCCCAAATATATATTTGGAAATGTTTGATTTTTTTTTTTCAGACACAAATATTTCTTCAGGAATCATCTATAGAGATAGCTCCTTAAATATGTATAAACAAATACTTGATAACATCAGATTAAGGAAGGAATGGTTTATTTTTATTTACAGTTCATCCAAGAAGTGAAGGCATAACGTCTGTAGTGTGAGGCAGCTGGTCACATAACTCACACAACCAGGAAGCAAGAGAGATGAACACTCATTCTCAGCTAGCTTTTTCCTTTAATGCGATTCAGGATGTCATCCCATGGAGTGGTACCACTGCCATTTTTGGTGTGTTTTCCCACCTCAAGTTAATCTATTCTAGTCTGTCCCACTAATGGCTTCAGAGACTATCTCTTCAGTGAATCCATCAGGTGATGAATAATATTAAGCATCACACTCTACCTTCTCTTCAATCCCTGATATTCTGCCTTGCCTAGACTCATATTATTTGTAAGGATTTACAACAGACTATTTACTGACTTATTTTCTGTATATCTGTTTATTGAATTCCACTTCTACATGCTGTACTGACATCCTTTGTTCACTCATGTATTTTGTACACGCTCTTGGAATTCACCCAAGCACTGATTCACCTTCTCTTTGATTTTCTTAAACATTCTCATAATTTTTCTTAACATTTTCATAATTATGTTTTGAATTTTATGGATTTCATCTAAAGCACTCCTGTTGGAGGACATCACCGTGAGAATAGTAGTCTACAGACTGTCCTGACTTTTCATATTTCTTATGCTGTTGTAAGAGGCCTAAAATATTTTTTAAGTGGCTAAACCCTTGGTATAAGAAACAAGCAGGTCAGGCATGGTGGTGCATGCCTTTAATGCCAGCAGTCAGGAGGCAGAGGTAGGCGGATCACTGTGAGTTCGAGGCCAGCCTGGTCTATAAAGTGAGTATAGGACAGCCAAGGCTACACAGAGAAACCCTGTCTCGAAAAAACGAAAAAAAAAAAGAAGAAGAAAAAAGAAAGAAAGAAAGAAAAAGAAAAAGAAAGAAAGAGAAAAAGAAACAAGCAGTTAGGCAGACCAAGGGAATAACTGCATTCCCTCTTGAGCTAACACGATACCATTTCCTAGCAACCCACCCAGATGGCCACTGAAACTATAGTGAAATGCCACATAGCCAGGTGGACCACCAGCCTATCTCAGGATGATAAGGTCCCTTGAAGAAACAGACTTAAGAGGTAGGAACACAGCTGTAAGGAGATTTGGCCTCACAGCTACAAAGAAGGGCCCCACCAGAGATAGCATTGCCTATCAACTGACCGACAGGATTCCACTGAAGATAGAGTTATAAGAGTCACAGTTTTATGGCCACATTCCTTTCTGCCCACTGAGACAGGGTTACTAAAAAACCAGACACTTCCCTGGACAAGGTAGTGAACAAAGAAAACTAAGAAAGCTAAGCCATGGGTGGTCTTGGTGCCTTTTTCTGTAACCTGTCACGTTTAGACAGTAGGCCTCCTTATGTTACTTAACCAATAGGAGCTTGCCACGCTGGAACTCCATGCTTTGGGGCACTGGGAGGGATAGGAACCTATAAATTTGCCCTCAGACCAGTTAGTGACTGGTCAGAGGCCGGCTTGAGTCAAAAAATTAAAGGTCGTCATGTGTATTGCATCAGTATCAAGTCCTGGTGGTCTTTTTGGGGGGGTCTTGCAATCTGAGTACAGCAGTCACACTGGATAATGTGCCGAATATTACTTGGATTTTTTTAAAGCACATTCTTTCAGTGGCAGAGCTTGCAGTGTCAAGGGAGGATAAGTTGTACTATGTTTGAGGTGTCATTTTCACAGCTAGACTGGCATTTGCAGCACAAGACTTAGTCTCCTAAAAGTAAAATACAGTCTGTACTAATTATCACTATCAAAATGCATGTTGACTATAAAGATAGTGTTGCAGGTAGTTTTTCTTTCCATCCAAAAGCTCCTCAAATAAGGACTCATGAGAATCCGGATATAGTTACAAATATCAAGGCCATATACCTAAGGCTCTGCTCTGACTAGCTCATAACTTAAAATAACCTATTTATTCTAATCTATATTCTACTCTGTGGTTGGTTACCATTGCTCGAGTGTGATGTGTCTGTCCTCCTCACATCTTGCTGGGTGAATCTCCCACCCTGCTCCATCCCAGAATCCTTTCTGCTGTAGATGTTGTACCTCATATTTTGTGCCTCAGCTATAAAGCCACTAGCCTTTTTGTTGACAGACTATGCTTCCATACAGGCACAAGAGATTCTCTTGACAATATAGTAACAATGAAATAACAAGTAATCACTTTATGAACCCCAATCATTTTTTAGGGAATAAGGTAGCACTGATACTATGGTTTAGATTTAGGTATTAGTTACTGTGGGTACGAGAGAAAAGCAAAGGAATTAAATGAAATAAACATAGTAAGGCTAGAGATTAATGCTGGGTTGACAGAAAAAAAATAGAGGGGGTAAGTGAATAGAAAGTAGAATTTTAGCTATTATTGGGGCAGGGAGAGGAGGCATTAAATTGTTTGGGTTAGAGGTCGAATACAAAGATATAAGCAAGAAAAAACAATCAAATACCTTAAACTTCATTTCAGATGGTTGAGACATAGGGAACCCACAAGCCAGGCTAACCTATGTTCTTTTGGAAGCCTATGAAAATAAAAGGAGAGTATAGGGAGCCGTGGGTCAACTTGCAGGGTCTATCTGCTGACCTAAAGTGACCTGGGAGTGTCCTGGCATATAGGGGGGGTGGAAGCTACTGCCTCCTTGGATATTGCCCGTGGCCTGAAACCATACTGTCTCAGGCCCACCAGGCACTGATCCTATAATTTCCAACAGGCAGATCCTAGCTGGGTCAGCTCCTGCAGACCCAGCAAGAACTCCCAAATTCATGGGAGAGGCTGGACGTTCCTAAAGAGTATAGAGGCAGAGCTAAAAGACAGCTACAACCCAGAAGATCTGATACACCTGTGGTCTTGGCTACAAAGTAACAGGAAAGACAGGCAGCTGGGATCAACCTACATAACCAGAGAGCTTGTGTGCTGACCTTACTCTAGATCCCAAAACTGCTGATCTGAATTACAGCAATAAGGTGAAAAGGCCCAAACAGAAACCTACTTTGCATGACTCAGTCTGGTGCCTAAGGTGTTGAGAAAAATCTCCAGGAGTAGAACCTGAATCACCTGCCTGGTCCAGGGAAATATTCCCTGATCCCCACAGGTAAGGGCACCCTACCTATAATCAGACACCAACTATCCACTCCCAAACAGGGAAGGTCACTACAAACTACCTCCCAACATCAGAGTCACCAAAATGACAAGGGGACAACGAAAGAACGCTAACAAAAACCAAAACAGGATGGCATCACCAGATCCCAGCAATACCAATGAAAACAACATGGAGAACCCAACAACAATTGATATACAAGAAAACTACCTCAAGTCCTTAGTAAGTAAGATGATAATTGAAGAAACAAATAAAATCTGTAAACAAATGCAGGAGGAGGCAAACAAGAGGGCTGAAGACTTAAAAGAGTCATATAAAGAGGCATTTGAAGAATATCAGAAAAATACAAATATCCAGATGAAGGAAATCATTAAAACAGTTCAAGACCTGAAGATAAAAATGGAAGCTATCATAAAAGAACACACGGAAGAAAAACGTGATCGAGAAGCTTCAGAAAAGAAAGCAAGCATCTCAGAGGTGGCCTTATCTAACAGATTGCAAGAAATGGAAGAACGGATATCGGGACTTGAAGATACAATCGCAGAACTGGAAACATCCGTCCAGGACAATGCTAAATCTGAAAATTTCCTGACACAGAGCATCCGTGAAATAAAAGACAACATGAAAAGACGAAACTTGAGAATAATAGGGATAGAGGAAAGAGAAGGCAACTGACTCCACACCCCAGAGAATATCTTTAATCGAATAATAGAAGAAAATTTCCCCAATTTGAAGAAGGAGATGCATACGAGCATACAAGAGGCCTACAGAACACCAAATAGAATAGACCTGAAAAGAAAATCTTCCCGCCACATAATAATAACAACACAAAATATACAGAATAAAGAAAAAATATTAAAAGCGGCAAGAGAAAAAGGCCGAGTAACATATGAAGGCAAACCTATCAGAATTACTCCTGACTTCTCAGAAGAGACCATGAAAGCCAGAAGGGCCTGGACAGAGGTTCTGCAAACCCTAAGAGAACACAGATACCAGGCAAGAATACTTTACCCAGCGAAATTATCAATAACCATTGATGGAGAAAACAAGATATTCCATGACAAAAACAAATTCAAACAGTACATAGCCACAAATCCAGCTTTACAGAAGTTACTACAAGGAAAACTCCACCCCAAAGAATCAAACTACAACCAAAACTACATAGGAAATAGGTAACTATACCATCGCAAAATCACAACCTCTCAAAATCTCAACTGTTACAAATACCAAAAATGAAGGGACTTAGCAATCACTGGACATTAATATCTCTCAATGTCAATGGTCTCAATTCTCCAATAAAAAGACACAGACTAACTGACTGGATGCATAAACATGACCCAACATTCTTCTGCATTCAAGAAACACATCTCAACCACAAGGACAGACATTGTCTCAGAGTGAAAGGTTGGGGAAAAATATACCAAGCAAATGGTCACAAGAAACAAGCTGGAGTAGCCATTCTAATATCTAATAAAATAGACTTTCAACCAAAATTGATCAAAAGGGATGAGGACGGACACTTCGTTCTCATCAAAGGTAAAGTCAATCAAGAAAACATCACGATTTTGAACATCTATGCTCCTAATACAAGGGCTCCCACATTTGTAAAAGAGTTATTAACAAAGCTTGAACCACTCATTGATACCCACACATTAATAGTGGGAGACTTCAACACCCCACTTTCACTCAAGGATAGGTCCTTGAATCAAAAACTAAGCCGGGAAATAACTTCATTAACCAATGCCATGAATCATATGGATCTAACAGATATCTACAGAACTTTCCACCCAAATGCAAAGGAGTATACCTTTTTCTCAGCACCCCATGGAACGTTCTCCAAAATTGATCATATAGTGGGTCACAAAGCAAACCTCAACAGATACAAGAGGATTGAAATAATACCTTGTATCTTATCAGATCACCATGGTCTAAGGCTGGTCTTCAACAACAACAACAGAAATAACAAAAGGCGTACTAACACATGGAAACTAAACAACTTTCTCCTTAATGACACATGGGTCATGGAAGAAATAAGGGGAGAAATAAAAGACTTCCTGAAATTCAATGAAAATGATAGAACAACATATCCAAATTTGTGGGACACATTGAAAGCAGTGCTAAGAGGAAAATTCATAGCACTAAGCGCCTTTAAAAAGAAAATGGAAACATCCCACATAAACAACTTAACAACACATCTGGAAGCTTTAGAAAAAAAAGAAGCAGAAACACCCAAGAGGAGTAGACGCCTAGAAATAATCAAAATCAGGGCTGAAATCAATAAATTAGAAACAAAGAGAACAATCCAAAGAATCAACAAAACCAAGAGCTGGTTCTTTGAGAAAATTAACAAGATAGACAAACCGTTAGCCAATCTAACTAAAAGACAGAGAAACACTATCCAAATTAACAAAATCAGAAATGAAAAGGGAGACATAACAACAGACACCGAAGAAATACAAAGAATCATAAGAACCTACTTTAAAGGCATTTATGCCACAAAATTTGAAAATCTAAGGGAAATGGACAATTTTCTCGACCGATTCCATTTGCCAAAATTGAATCAAGACCAGATAAACAAATTAAATAGCCCTATTTCTCCTATAGAAATAGAAGCAATCATTGATAGTCTCCCAACCAAAAAAAGCCCAGGGCCAGATGGTTTCAGCGCAGAATTCTACCAGTCCTTCAAAGAGGAGCTAATACCAATACTATTCAAGCTATTCCGAAAGATAGAAATGGATGGAATATTACCAAATTCATTCTATGAGGCCACAGTCACATTGATACCCAAACTCCACAAAGACGCAACAAAAAAAGAGAATTTCAGACCAATTTCTCTTATGAACATTGATGCAAAAATACTTAACAAAATACTCGCAAAGCGAATACAACAGCTTATCAAAGACATCATTCACCATGACCAGGTAGGATTCATTCCAGGAATGCAGGGATGGTTTAACATACGAAAATCCATCAATGTAATCCACCATATAAACAAACTGAAAGAGAAAAACCACATGATCATCTCTTTAGATGCAGAAAAAGCATTTGACAAAATCCAACACCCATTTATGTTTAAAGTTCTGGAAAGATCAGGAATACAAGGCACTTTTCTAAACATCACAAAGGCTATATACAGCAAACCAATAGCCAACATTAAATTAAATGGAGAGATACTCAAGGAAATCCCTCTAAAATCGGGGCCCAGACAAGGCTGCCCACTTTCCCCATACCTCTTCAATATAGTTCTTGAAGTTCTAGCCAGAGCAATAAGACATCAAAAGGAGATCAAGGGTATCCAAATGGGAAAGGAAGAAGTCAAATTATCCCTATTTGCAGATGATATGATAGTGTATATAAGTGACCCCCAAAATTCTACCAGAGAACTCCTACAGCTGATAAACACCTTCAGCAAATTGGCAGGATACAAAATAAACTCAAAAAAGTCAGTAGCTTTCCTATATACAAATGACAAACAGGCAGAGGAAGAAATTAGGAAAACTACTCCCTTCACGATAGCCAAAAGCAATATAAAATACCTAGGAATAACCCTAACCAAGCAAGTGAAGGACTTATTTGAAAAAAACTTTAAGTCTCTGAAGAAAGAGATTGAAAATGACATCAGAAGATGGTGGGATCTACCTTGTTCGTGGATCGGGAGAATTAACATAGTAAAAATGGCCATTTTACCAAAAGCAATTTATAGATTCAATGCAATCCCTATCAGAATACCTACAAAATATTTTGAAGATATTGAAAGAACAATTCTCAACTTCATATGGAGAAACAAAAAGCCCAGAATAGCAAAAACAATCCTATACAATAAAAAATCCTCTGGAGGAATCTCCATACCTGATCTCAAGCTGTACTATAGAGCAACAGTAATTAAAACAGCATGGTACTGGCACAGCAATAGGCTAGTGGATCAATGGAATCGAACTGAAGACCCAGAGATGAATCCGCACACATTTGGTCACTTGATTTTTGACAAAGAAGCCAAATCCATTCAATGGAAAACCGACAGCATCTTCAACAAATGGTGCTGGTCTAACTGGATGTCTACATGTAGAAAAATGCAACTAGACCCCTATTTGTCACCATGCACAAAAATCAAGTCCAAGTGGATTAAAGACCAACCTAAAACCAGAGACATTAACCCAATAAAGGAAAAAGTGGGGAAGAGTCTGGAACACATAGGTACAGGAGATAACTTCCTGAACAGAACTCCAACAGCCCAGGCCTTAACGTCAACAATTAATAAATGGGACCTCATGAGGCTGAGAAGCTTCTGTAAGGCAGGTGAAACTGTCAAGAGAACAAAGCGATAGCCTACAGACTGGGAAAAGATCTTCACCAACCCTTCATCTTACAAAGGTCTAATATCCAAAATATATAAAGAACTCAAGAAATTAAACACTACCAAATCAAATAACCCAATAGAGAAATGGGGCTTAGAACTAAACAGAGAATTCTCAATAGAGGAATATCAAATGGTGGAGAAACACTTAAAGAAATGCTCGACCTCCTTAGTCATCAGAGAAATGCAAATCAAAACGACACTGAGATTCCATCTTATACCCATCAGAATGGCTAAGATCAATAATTCAACTGACACCACATGCTGGCGAGGATGTGGAGAGAGAGGAACACTCCTTCATTGCTGGTGGGAATGCAAACTAGTACAACCACTTTGGAAATCTATCTGGCGCTTTCTCAGAAAAATGGGAATAGGGCTTCCTCAAGACCCAGCTATTCCACTCCTTGGAATATACCCAGAAGATGCACTACCACACAACAGGGACATATGCTCAACCATGTTCATAGCTGCCTTATTCATAATAGCCAGAACATGGAAACAACCTACGTGTCCATCAGTAGAAGAATGGATAAAGAAACTGTGGTATATTTACACTATGGAATACTACTCAGCTATTAAAAATAAGGAATTTCCGAAATTTGTGGACAAATGGATTGAACTAGAAATTATCATAATGAGTGAGTTCACCCAGAAGCAAAAAGAGTCAAATGGTATATACTCACTTATATCGAGACACTAGGCCAAGGGGTACGTCCCCATGATAAACTTTACCTACCAAGAAAGTGGGTCAGAGGGGAGAAAATCCTATTGAGACTTTAGGGGTGAGAAGCTTGGAAGAATGAGGAAATAGAAGGATCCAGTGGGTCCTGGAAAAATACAGGCGGGTCTGGGCCCTCTAGTCCTCCTCAAACTATGGCACCAGCCAAGGAAAATATAGCAGTAAACTTCGAACCCCTACCCAGTCTAGCCGATGGACAGGACATTCTCCACCGTTGAGTGGAGAAGGGGATCTGACTTTCACACAAACTCTGGTGCCCCATATCGGACCATGTCCCTTGGATGGGGAGGCCTGGTGGCACTCAGAGGAAAGATAATAAGTCACCAAGAAGAGACCCTAGGAGCATATACAGGGGGAGGAGGTCCCCCTCAGTCACAGACATAGGGGAAGGGAGTAGAGGGGGAAACGGGAGGGAGGAAAGAAAGGGAGGATACAAGGGATGGGCTAACAATTGAGATGTAATATGAATAAATTAATAAATAAATTAATTAATTTAAAAAAATAAAAGGAGAGAAGGAAGAAACAGGGGAAAACGAGAGGACAAGAACAGAGCAGGAGAGATCTAGCCTTCTAAATTGACACTGGGTGTTATGTGAAAACCAAGACAAAGGGAAGGGAGCTGAGTGAGTGTCTAGAGTCTGGACACAGTCTTGTCTGATAATTAGATGAAATCTCTTCTCTTCCTTTCTGGGAATCATGCTTCCACCTCGAATGTTTTGTTGGAAGGGTAAAAGTAAGTCACAATGCTGGTCCTACCAGTGGGGGATTTGTGTGGGGTCAGGTCACATGCTCTTTGAACTATGGCAGAGACCTTGTTGCAGTTTTGACCCTGCACTCTGACTGTCCTTCTTAATGTTAAGGCATTTTTTATGATCCAAAAATTAGTTTAATACTGATACAAAGGTAAAAACAAACCTTAATTTTATATTATGTATCATAAAAATATATACTAAAATGTTCATTTAAATATATAAATCAGTTCACTCAATATACAAAATATTCATTTTATTGAGAGGAGATCTGTATGTTTTATTCATATCTAAACAATTAAAATATTTTATTGAGAATATGTTTATTCATTTATTTTTCATGAGATTTTTATTTTATTTTTTAAATTAATTTTTATTTGTATATATACATTTATATTATTACACATATGTACAATAAACTACCTATAGAAAAAAGAACCATGACACAATCAGTAATTATATTAATGTTACATTCTTATTGGCTTTGGCTGTTTGTACTTGACAGCCGTGAAGAAAACATCTTTCCTATCTTGGTGCGTCTAAAATTCTGAGTGTAAATCAATCTCCATCACATCTTGTCATTATCAACTTAAAACATCTATCTAGACCTAAGAACATCTTAACCTCTAAACAACTAAGCCTCACTGTAAGACTAAACTACCTGGTCTTCAACCACATTAGAGACTTGAGAAGGAATAAACTTAATTACTTGAGTATGCCAGGAGTGCAGGTTTCCAAATGAGAAGATGACAGAGATAATTTGCTTCCTGAATAGTCACCCAAGACTCTCTATAATGTTGGAGCATCATCTTCAGCCTTCTGTCCCAATATATCTGACAGACATATTTGTGAGGCAGGAACTATTGAGGACTTGCTTACCCTGTCTTGGCAGAGTTTGGCCATCAGTTGAGAAGGCATTTTGACTCTGCATCTATTTACCTCTGCAGACGTTGTCTCCAACAAGTTTTCTAACCTTCTAAATACTTCCAAATTCTGATGTAAAGCTTATTCCCTGAATCCTACAGGTGATCTGCCAAGCGCACAATCCTGTGGCACCAGCTATGATCCCCTTACAGTACAGTTCACCAAGGGTCTAGGGCCACCGAGCTTCTGAATTCAGCAAGAATCGGTTTAAAATGGTATCTCACCGTTCCAATGGGAAAAAAGTAGAGGGTATATTCCCAGAGTGTTTTTTTCTCACTCTGCTGCCACTGTTTGCCATGCCACCCCCCCCCCTTAGAAGAAGCCTGCTATTTAAGGTTGCAGTCCTCCCTGTCCAGATAGTCATTATGAGCTTGGTGTTAGGTGTAGGACTCCCTCACCCCAGCAGTGTCATCTACTTCCTGCCTGACTCCATGTGAAGAGTGTCTTTAGACATAGATGCCCCAACCACGTTTGATACATGGCCCTTGACACAGCTCCCTGATAGCTTTCCCTTCCCTTGTACCTATAGGATAATTAAGTACTGTCCTCCCATTCATATTATGGAACACGCCGACAAATGCAAAGGAAGCATACTTAAAGTGCCTGGTTTCAAATAATTATGAACACCTATCCTGGAAGCCTCCCACCCACTCCTGAGTGGGCTCTATAGCCTTTGTTCTCCAGGGGTAAAGTTGAAATAGTTCCTGGAGTGGTCCCCAGAGTGTTTGATCTCTGTCATGCTTCAGGCCTTCCAAGCCCAGGGTACCTCGTCTGGCTGCCATCAGCCCCTCAGGGAAGAGGAGAACCACCACGTCTCTCCATCTCTCTCTTTCCTTTTTCAACATGGCAATTACTGATAGTTACAATACCAACTTCAAGTTTAGTCTTAAGTTTGTCGGTGGTCACTCCCTGTCACCAGAAGTGGGCAGCTCTCTAGACTGCCTCAAACTTCCCATGGTGGAGTCTGCATTTTTCACACTGTATTTTTAATGTTTCCTAATTTGTGTTGTGGTTTAACTAGATCTTTTGACAGTTCTTATCCCACTTTCCTACCTCATTTCTTGTACTGTCCGTCAGACTGCATTTTCTTGTCTTCTGCCATCCTTTGATTTTTTTTTTTAAATTTACATTTCTGTGTCTCCAATTGTTTTATTTTAGTTTGTTTCTTGCCTGTTATAGTCTACATGACTGTCCTTTCTTTAATTTGTTTTTTTTGCATAATATTTTATATTCCAAGCTTATCTATATGTGTACATATATTTAAATGGTTCTAATGTTCACAACGCACCTTTCCAAATAAAAATTGCTAGACTGCTTCTTACAGCTCAAAAACAAAAGCTCAAGGTTTGCACTGATGACCCAGCAGTCTTTCATCTTCTCCACCATGGAGACACTGTGATGTAGTGAGAGGGTCTGGTGTGGTGATAGCACACGTTTCTCAGAGGAGTGCGTCAAGTACCTTTCAAATGCCGCTCTGGCCACTATACAACAACAGGACAAACTGTATCTGTTTCCATGATCTCTGTCTACTTTATTCTTTTCTCTTAATACATTTCCTTAGGTTGACATTGGTTTCTTTTTATTGTACTTCTCATATATGTTCATGGAAATTTATGCTGAGGATAAAAGCAGTGAAAGAGGGAAAAGAAACTCGGGACATGGTAGTGACATTGACATTTGAAAATGATTTTCCTGGAGAGGCATCTCTAGACCCTGACTACACAACTGATAAAAAATGTTTCTTCTTGTTCATTCTCCTGGATCCTTTCTTGCACTATTTTATTTGTTGTTGTGACAAAATACCTGTAAGAAGAACTTAAGTGAAGGAAATTTTTCTTTTTCTCGTGATTTTAAAAGATTCTGATTCCGGTTGCTGGGTCCCAGTATTTAGCAGGACATCATGGTAGCAGGAGAGTATGGCAGAGTAGAGTCTTCATCTCCTGACATATAAACAGCATGTGGACAGGGGAGCTATCACCTATAGCTTTTAAGGGTGTGTTTCCAGTGACCCACTTCCCCCCCATGAGGCCCTACTTTGAAAAGTTTCCAGAATATTCCCAAATAGTACAACCGTCTGGGGTCACAAGATCATACAGGTTTCACATTTAAACCATTTCATCCTGTGTTCTTTTGATTTTTTTTCCTACCATTTTCATTCCTTTTCCTGAAAAAATGAGTTTTTTTCAGACACTGTGGGATTGGATGTCCATAGAACCCGAAAGGAGTCTTATGACACAGTCTCGTATCTGCTTGGTTTTCACACCATAAACAACAGGGTTCATAGTGGGAGGCAAAAGCAGATAAATATTAGCCACAATGATAAGGCAAGATGGCGGGATTACATGGCTCCCAAACCGGTTTAAAAAGAAACAAAAGAAGGCTGGGCTATAGGAGAAAACAATGGCACAGATATGGGCAGTGCAGGTGCTGAAGGCTTTCTGCCGTGCATCTGCTGAGGACAGGCTGACCACTGCCCTCAGGATCATGGTGTAGGAGACTGTAATGCACAGGATGTCAAAGCCCCCTATCAAGAGGGCAATCATCAAACCATAGACAACATTGACCTTGATATTCCCACAGGACACCTTGGCTACAGATAACTGGTCACAGTAGGTATGGTGTATTGTGTTGCCTCTGCAGTAGGGGAGTTGCTTTATGATGAAAATCAAAGGAAGGATGAGCACCACTGCTCTCAGGAAGGTAGCAAGGCCAGCTTTTGCAATGACAGGGTTGGTGAGGATGGTAGAATAGTGCAGAGGGTAGCAAATGGCTACATAGCGATCCAGAGCCATCAGCATAAGCACCCCAGACTCCATCACTGTGAAAGTATGAATGAAGAACATCTGGACCAGACAATCACGAAAGCTAATTTCCTTAAGGTAGAACCAGAAGATACAGAGAGTTTTGGGCATTGAAGCCGTGCACATGACAAGATCAGTGAAGGATAGCATAGCCAAGAAGTAATACATTGACCTGTGAAGGGAGTCCTCAAAGAAGATGAGGTAGAGGAGCCCACAGTTCCCCACCACAGCCACGGCATACATGGAACAGAATGGGAAGGAAATCCAGATGTGCATGTCTTCCAGGCCAGGGATCCCATTCAGAATGAATGAGGCTGGGGTCATCTCTGTTTGATTCAACAGCAGCATGATGAGGTTGGCATCATCTCCAAGTGGCTCATAAAGTTTGGGTTTTTATTCGTTTGGCATTATAACCTTCCAACATTAGGATAAACGAGAAAGATAAATTTTCATCCCTCTTCTCCATCTCTTGAGTACCAAATACTACCAAAAATACTAATTAATTAAATAAAAATTTAAATCTGGGAATATGGCCCCACAGTGGAACATTTGCCTTGCGTGTTCAAGATTTTGGATTTAATTCCCACTCAAAATATAAATTCTAATCTGATAACTTGTTGTCAACTCATCAATTTGTCCATTACTTCTATGCACACTCCTTTAACAATTACTAAGTGCTCTGTTTCATCAATATTATTTTAAAGCAAGAAAGAAGGAATACATAAAAACTTTATAGTTGTTCCAGTTTATGAACTTTTAATTTGTTGAGAATCTCACACACATACAATGTATTTTGATCACATACATCCTCTACTCCCTCAAAGGCCTCCCAGAACACATTTGCCAAACCCTGTCTCAATGTAAACACTTTTCACAACCCACTGAGTCCTATCAGTAATTTCTGTGTGTGAATGTGTGTAGCATCTTTCCCTAGAGTATGGGCAAGTATAAGGTGCCACTTTCCTAAATAACACAAAGTCTGCCTACTCTGGTAGCCTTTTAACTATGAAGGATCCTCAGCTAGGGGTGAGACTTTATGAACTCTTCTCTCATCTGTGCTGAAATTTTGGATTGCTTGGATTGCTTGGTCTTGTACAACATGCTATGAGTTCATGAGAGCAATGACCCTGTCATTTCTAGAAGGCACTGTTTCACAACAACTCTCCCCAATCCAGTGCTTACATTATTTCTCTTCCCTCATCCACAATATTCCCTGAGCCATGACGGGTGTGGGTATAATACAAATGCCCCCTTTAGGGCTGAACACCTCACAGTTACTCACTCTCTGCACTATGACCAGTTATCTCTATATTACTTCCTGTTTACTGCTAACACAAGCACAACACAAGGGTTCAGAGGTGCACTAATCTACAGTGATACAGATAACTATTTAGAAGGCAATTAGATATTATATCTGTTTCAGAAAAAAACAATAGTAAGATATTTACTAGTGCCTATGAATCCATTTGTGGGTTCACGGACAGTATTACAGTACCAAGAATGAGTTCTATCCCATAGAGTGGTCCCCAAATACAATGAGAAATCCATTGATTACCCCCATAGCATCCAAGATACCACAAGGAAGTATTTTGCCAAGTCAGGTATGACTCTACTGGCAGAATTCACAACTGTTTTAGACTACTGATGGCTTTTCTCCCTTACCAAACTGTGCAGCACATTCTAATATAGAGGAGGCTCTAAGTCATTTCCAGCTTTATTTCACCATGTTCTAGGACCCAGGTATGAATGTTTTCAGCAATAAGGTCTTATCCATTTCAGGGGGTAAACATGAACAAGGGAAATAGCCTGATTTGTTCTTGTTCACAGTGTTATTGCTGAATCGTATGTAAACTTTCTAACTAGACTTACTTCCATTTGGTTATGTTCTTTCTTTTATTGATTTTGTGATATTTTTCTTTCTTTTTTTTAAAGACGAGGTCTTATGTAGCCCAGGTGGTTTTAAATTCACTATGAGCTGAGAAAGACCTTAAATTCCTGATCTTCCTGCCTTTTGCCTCCAATGACTAGGATTATAGGTATGTTTTATCATTCCTGTACCAGACATGTTTGTATGCATTCTTTCTTTCCTTATTTTTAATTGATAGATCATATTTAGACCACTATACAGCAAGCACAGTACTGAGAGCTTTATATATATTCACAGACTTGATCCTCACTACCATCTTAGCAATATTTTTGTACCCTACCCATGATAACTGAGTAAAAGGCAGTACTGTAGATAAGGCTTCTTCAAGAATTGATGGAAAAATTTAACCCTCTATTTCTTGTGACTCTGGCACTAAATATGTAAGCATATGATTTAATGATTCCCTTTCTCATTTTATCATCAAATACACCACAAAATGACATTAAGGAGGAAGCGTTTACTTTGTCTCACAGTTTGAGGGGATATGTTTAGTCAGTCATGGCAGCAAAGGCATGACATTGGGCTTACGAAGCAACAGGTCACATTGCAGTCAGAAGCTGCAGAAAGATGACTATGCATGTTCTATTTGTATTATCATTTTATTTATTTGGAAGCTCCACAACATGGAAAGATGTCACCCATATTGAGGGTAGGTGCTTCCATTGTAGAAGTTCTCTCACAGATATGCCCAAATATTTTTGTCTGCCAGAAGGTGCTAAGTCTTGTCGAGTTGACAAATTGGCCATCACCTTCTTGTATAATGCATTTGTGCTTTCTAGATCTTACTCAAAGAGTTTCCAAGTTTATTTTATTAACTTGTTTCCTTATACCATAGTTTTATTAAATCTTCAAAATAACAAATGATTTGTTGATTACTTTATACCCAAGGTTATAAATTGATGATCAGTGTATGTCTATGAGTCCTTAGAAATCTAGAAACTTCCTGTGATAAATGAATCCCATGAACCAGTATGGTTTGGGCAGGATTCTCAAATAAAGACCTTATGTCACTGAAGACATCTCTTATTGTTTTCATGGATCTTTTCCTACTAGCCCCTCACTTTTTCCTGAAGGGGCTCCCTGATTTGCTTACAACAGCAGTGTATGGAGACAGGGACCTGGATGCCAGTGTTACTGGAACTGTGGAGGCCCAGAGGATATGACACTAAATTATAAATCTTGGGTTCAAGCCTCCAGTTTGTCAAGTGCCTCATATTTGACCCTGGTCACCATGATCTATATTCACTTGCAGTATTTCTTAAATCTCTCAGAATAAACTTCCAGTCACTACACAAGTTTACTCACCACAAGGTTCTAGATGAGTCACTAGTACCTGACTGTTGCTCCTTACTCCCTCCCTCCCTGGCTTATTTTTATGAGTTTGCACTGTGTGCTAATAGACTAGCTTTCTTTTTTCAAGAGTCGCTGTTTTGCTATGTGCATGTTCATAACAGTGTTCTTCAAATATATATATATATTCCTAAGATATTATAATGCCAAAGAAAACACTGGGACCAACAAGACAAGTTTCTTGCTGTTTGTGGAGCTGAGATGTGATTATGATCCTGCCTGAGGGAGCGGGGCAGAGAATTCCTTGTTGTTGCTGTTATCTTGCCTATTTGTGTCCTTACAGATAGATTTGCAACTCATTTCATTTTAGGTCCCATTACAAACACTAAAACCCTTCTAAAACTTCATCTACCTTAGAAATAGCCACCTCTGCCTTGGGCAATACACAATCCCTGACTTAATGTTTCTTTCTTTCTCTCTTTACTTACTACTTACTTACTTACTTTTTTTCGAGACAGGGTTTCTCTGTGTTGCCTTGACTGTCCTAGACTCACTTTGTAGTCAAGGCTGGCCTCGAACTCACAGCGATCCGCCTGCCTCTGCCTCCCAAGTGCTGGGATTAAAGGCGTGCGCCACCACGCCCAGCTCTTACTTACTTACTTACGTACTTACTTCCATATGCTTCTCTCATACAATACATCTCAGTAGCAGTTTCTGTTCGCTCAATGCCCTACAACTTCTCCCCTTCCCAGAGATCTACTCCTTCTCTGATTCCCTTCAGGAAATTCCAGGCCTTCCAGGGATATCATCCAAACATAGTATAACAAGACACAATAAGGCTAGGCATAAGCCCTCCTCTTAAAGCTGGGCAATGGGGCTAGCAAAGTATGAAGCTGATCATTCTTACTTTGTAGTTTTAACACTGTGTTTGTATAAAGTCTTCTTAAATTTTGGTATGGCTTACAAATTTTAAAAGTCTTAGTATTATAATAGGTGTTATTTAATGTTGTTACTTGCAGTATATAGAAAGTTAAATGATACCTATTTGGTATTGAAGTATTTTTGAAAGAATATTCAGATTAATGAATTTTAAACTGGCTTTAAACATTTTTAAACTATAATGTAATATTGTTATGTGGACAATACATAAGAAAAAACATAAAAACATATTTTTCTACATCATAAATAAGGAGAAACATGAATTTTTCCAAAGCCCATAACAACTAGAGAAAAAGGAAAAAATTCCTCCCAAAATAAGAAAAAATATTTAAAGCAATTGACATATTTCTTTTTAAAATAAATAATTTGATTAGTACTACAAACAGATCATAATTCAGTTAGACATTTAAAACAATAAATATAGTGCATAAGAATTCAAATATGAATAAGTGGGTAAACTTTTATTTAAAACAAAAAGTGAAAATATATCCCCCAAAAAGAAAAGGCTAGATCAAGAAGTAGAAAGTGGTTGGTGTAGCTCAACACCAGCTAATGTACTACACTTATTTATTTCTGGGTTTGGTGAAAATTCTTAATGATGTTCCTCCTAACTTTGACAGTACACAGATTTCTAAATGGGGTTATTACTTAAATCACATATTCAGGTCCTTGGTGCATATAATATTTCTTTTTTACAATTAATAATTGGTCTTAAACAAACACCAAGAAAGCTCCTTGAAGGTTTATTTTTATCAAAAGGACATTAGGCTATATAAAATCTGTGTTTCCATGAATACTGAAATGCCATTCTGTCTTTTTGTCAGGCTTCTACATGTGTGCTTTACACTTTGCATATATTATATTCTTCAGATCAGTTTTACAGATCTTATTAAAGAAAATAAAAGCTGAAAGTCATATATGTATACATATGTGCTTGTATGCACATGCCACTAGGATTATACACACATATAACTGATTGCCAGAAAATTAAGATTGAAATTATCTTCATGAACAATTATGTAGTATGTACTGAGGTGTTGGAAATAGATTAATATCATGACTCGTTGTTTCTTAATGTCCTTGACTAGACCAACTTTACTTTGTGAAACAGCTGTACAAAAGAAACTAATGGTGAAGTTAGGAGAAGCATAGGAATCAATGAAACAAAGATAGAAAATGTGTTTCTGATATATGTGCTGTATTCTAGAGAGTATTTTCATAACTTCTATCAGGGTATTTCATGTTTGTTCTAGAGCCTTAATTATTAAAACTAAGTTGAAACAATTTTCAATCTTGTTCTAAATACACATGCCAAACCCATCAAGAGACATACACTTATGTCAAAGTTAAACTTAATAACCACAAAACAAATTTTACCAAAATCAATTTAGGTATAACTTAACTTAATAGCTCTTGTAAAGAATTGCCTCATGTTATTTTGAGTGTGGCTAGAGGTATTGAAACAGTAACCATAATACATGCTTATAATCACTTACAAAATATTACTTTATCCAGATGCTGTGGCTTACACATGTAAACTAGTACACAGGATGCTGAAACAGGAGAATTGCCATGAGTTCATGGGGCCTGAGCTAAATAATGACCTCCAGCCCAGCCTGAGTTACCGAAAACAAAGTAAAACTGTAACTCAGACATCACGAGATGTCTCTTGTCTGTTACAAATACCATAGACAATGATGGCACTTCCTCAATAAGCCATCTTTAGTAGCTACCGTTTTATCTTCACATGATAGCGTGACCCTCCAGTGTCATCAGAAAGGATTAAACATCACAAACGAGCCTATGTTAATAAAAGGGTAAGTTGTGCCCATTTGAGAAACAAGGGCGAGTCAGATCAGAAACAGCAGCATTCTGAATACCAAAAGCAATTCTATAGGTCTTTCTCAATTTCTTCTTGAGGTGACTTATACCTGACTTCCATCACAGCAGAACCAACCAGTTCTATGTGCCTTTGGTAAATATATAAATAATCATAATCATCATTGAAATGTAATTGAATTATGGATCTGAGAATTGAGAACCCAAATCCTCGCAAACATTTCCACTATCAAAATTGTGAGTAGAATCAAAACTGTATTTCTTAGGATAACATAGCCAATTCGTAGGCACCCAAAGTCTCTCTCCACTGTACTATACTGCCTTTAAACTAGCCTATCCCCACCCTCATACTGCCACTGTGTGCTCTTCAATACCTAGTTCCTGTACAGCCAAACACTGAGATCAAGTCAATGTGGTCCAGATGTTTAGGATCTTGTTCCAAAGGAAAAGTGTCCATCCTCTAGTACAGGCATGTGCACAGCCCTCAGCATCTAAATACCACTAGTGCACTCAGTCTTTAAAAGAAAATCTGTGTTACATATCCCAAGGGAATGTTTGAGAACATTAGAAAGGATGGCAGGGATATGAGGAGCAATATCATGGGAGGACATGAAAGTGGATCATAATAAGTACCTGTTAGTTCATCGATATGAACAAGTGAAAGTGAAAAATGAACAGAAGCTGTTTTATAAAAATTAGGGACTGTAGTGTTGACTACACTTTTGTGATTATTTTCTTGTTAGACACTATGTTGCGCAATATCTCTGATAAACAAGGCAAAATTTCTCTGTAAAACATCTGCAAATTGAATTAAAAAACACATCAAAGAAATCATCCACCAAGATCATGTAACGTTCATTTTAGAGAAGCAGAGATGTTTCAACATACATAAACCGATAAATGAGATCTGCCTCATAAATAGACTGAAATACAGAAAGCACAAAATCATTTTATTACATCCAAAAAAGGCAAAATCCATCACCCCTTCATGATAAATGTCCTAGAGAATCTAGGGATATGGGGACACATCTCAGCATCGTAAAGACAGCATACAGCGAACAACAAGGAACGTCTTGCCAAAGGGAGAAAAACTCAAAGCGTTTCCACTAAAACCTTGAACAAGACAAGGATGTCACTCTCCCTACTATTCACTATGACACTGGAAGTGTCAGCTATAGCAACAAGGGAAGGAGACAAGGAAACAAATAGAGAAGAAAAGGCAAAAAGCAACATGAATAGAATGTTTCCACCACTAATACGTACACGCCCATATGTTAGCCTTTTTATTCATCTTTACATGTCTATATTTACATTTATATCACCAATTTTTGGTATTTCCCAAACCAAGGAAGGAACTATCTTAAAAAGACCAGAAAACTGAAAACTTAGGATCTCTTCTTTGATACAGTCTGCTTTATAGTGAGGTTGTGGATTCATATAAAATCATTGTTAAAATTTATCGAAAACTCAAGAGCATACGCATTGTGTATGCATATAACATGAAATTATAAATTATTAGATGCTAAATCTTACGGTAATGGCGGCAATACTATAAATAGAAATATTAATCAATAGTTGGTTTTAATTTTGTATTTATTTGATAAATATAAGTAATGTTATATATTTTTATAAATCTAGAAAATATGGACGCATTTGGAAGGAGATAAGAAGCAACTTTAAGTTATATGATGCAGTAATAAATTATATTTTTCTAGTCAGTTCACATCTGTGATCCATTTATCTCCACTTTAGATCATAAGTGGGGGAAGAGAAAAAGACTTGTGAAAGAGCAGGTGATGTTTATCCCCTTAGAAGTCGAACCACCATGTGGGGGAGATTGGTTATTAAGCAGTTGAAAAACATCCTTGAACAAATGCTGAGAAGAGGTATAAATGTGAGCCAAAGACAAGAGGCGGGGCCTTTGGAGACTTGGGGTAGTTTTGACTGTTCATTGCCCCACTTCGAGATGCTCCTAGAGAGAACTGCTCGAGGGAAGGCTTCGGGGCTTGGGGCTTGGGGCTTGGGGGCTCGGGGCTCGGGGCTCGGGGCTCCGGGCTATGGCTGCGGTTCCTGGTTCTGGTTATTCCAGGGCCAGCAGAAAAAATCCTCCTAGTTAAGGCAGGAGAATTGTTCCTTGGAACTGATATCTTATGATATTCTTTAATCTTCTCTTCCTTGTTTAGGTTAGTTGGGTTATAAGTGAGGTACTCTAGGTTTGTAAGTTCATAATAAAATATGTTTGTTAAGAAAATTGAGCCTACATTTTCCAATTTGGTAGACTACAGGTTTTTAAAGTATGTCCTTATAATTTCTAGATTTCCTCAATTGCCTCTGGTTATGTCTCCTTTTCATTTTTAATTTTGTTAATTTGGATATTCTCTCACGTTTTTGTATTTAGTTTGGATGTTTGTCGATCTTGCTAATTCACTCAACTAACCAACTCTGCTTCATGGATTCATTGTATTGTTTTCTTTGTTTGTGTTTTATTGATTTCAGCCCTGAGTTTGGTTATTTCTTGCCATATACTCTTTCTGGGTGTGATTTCTCTTTATTTTAGAGGTTTAGGGTATACTATTAAGTTGCTAGTAGGAGAAATCTCCAGGTTTTTTGTTGTTGTTGTTTTGTTTATTACATAGATACTTAGTGACATGAACTTGCTTCTCAGAACTTCCTTCATTGCATCTCATAAGTTTGGTCATCTTTGGTATTCACTTTTATTCAATTCTAGAAAATCTACATTTCTTTCTTATTTTCTGTCTTGACCCATTTTTCATTCAGTAGAGAGCTGTTGATATCCTCAAGAAGAACCTAGACCTCCTGCTCACATGTAGCCTATAGAAAGTTCATTTTCCATGTGAGAAAGCTCACTCAGTTTCCATGAGTTTGTAAGAATTCTGTTGTTTCTGTTGTTTTTTATGTTCAACTCCTCTTCCCCAACTGCTCTCAGATCTACCCACCTCCACCTTCACTTCCCTACCCACCCAATTTAGTGGTTTCTCCTGTTTTTTTAAATAACAAAAAACAAAAAAAAACAAAAAAACAGCCAACTTCATGCTGACCAACTACTCTTAGAATGTAGTCTGTCCTGAAATGTGGTAGGCCTACCAGTTTAAGCAAAATTGACTCTCCCTCTCCCACAAGCCAACAAATTTCTAAAGCTCCTCAGCTAGCGGTGTGATTCTGTGCCCATCTCCCCCACCCATGTTGATATTTTGTTTGGTTTGGGTTTGTATAGCTTTTATGCATGCTGTCACAGTTCCTGTGAGATCCTATGTACATGCACTCTTTCTTGCAATCTTTCCAAACAACCATCCAGGAAAATCCCTGAGCCTTGTGAATGTGATGGGTACTTTCCATTTATTGGAAATTAGGTTAAGCATTCCCCAGTTCTCTTTCCCTGTTGAATGACCAGTTAACCACTTGTGTTAGTTGCAATCTACTAAAGGAAGCTTCTTTAATAAGAGATTTAGTAATCTAAGGGTGTAGCAATTAAAGTAGGCTTACCTGTACAGTAAGTTATAGCATCCTCTTATTTTCTGCTCCTGAATTCCAGGAATACAAGCTCATGCCACCGTCGTTGGCTACTTTACATTAATTTTGAGGATCATAGGATTCTTATGATTACCTGACAAGCACTTGACCAAGTAAACCATATCCTACACCATAATTTTTAAATAATTTTATTCATTTAAGAATTTTACTGTGGAGCTCCTGAAACAAGGACACTATCAAAGCTGGTGGATCTGGACCCAGAGAGCCTGCACAAACTGATACACCAACCAAGGACGTTGCAAGCAGAGTACCTAGACCCCCTGTTCAGATATAGCCTATGGACAGCTCATGCTCCAGGTGGGGAAGGAGGGGAGAGTGGGGGATTGCCTCTGACAGGAATGCTGGTGCCTGCGATTTGATCACAAGGCAAGGAGGCCCTGTGGGAACACAGAGGAAGGGCATGCAAATTATCCAGATGAGACCAGATAGGCTGTGGTGAAATGGTGGGGGAGGAGAACCTCACCTGTCAAAGGTCTAGGGGAGGGGAATAGGTGGAAGAGGGAGAGAGGGTGGGAACAAGAAGATAAAAGTGAGGGGAATATAATTGGGATGTAATGTGAATAAAATATAATTAGAAGAAGAAGAAGAAAAAAGAGAATTGTATACATTACATTTAATTTACATCATTTCCATTCCTCTCTATACCTTCCCCAGCTCCTCTCCTGCCCCATCTCATCTCAAATTCATGACCTTTTCTTTAAATATATATATATATATATATATATATATATATATATATATATATATTACACCTACCAAGTGCATTCAGTGTTGCTGATGTTTTAGGCTGATCACTTCATATTGGATAACCTATTTGGGGTATAGTACCTGAGGACAACTTATTCTCCTCTCTCGGGGTCCATTGGCCACTAGGCCACTAGTAGCTCTTCATTTGGGGAATGGCCTTGGAAAATTCCCCCTGTTCACTCTGGAATGTCCACTGGTATTGTCACTATGAAGATCTTGTTTTAAACAGTCACACTGTTAGGGTTTCATATGTGCAGATTCCCCATTCTCTCTAGAAGGTACTATCTAGCAGCAGGTATCCTAGTCCTCTGGTTCTCAACATCTTCCCACTCTATCTTCTATTGCTTTTTCTGGGCCTTACGTGTATAAGTTGGAAATTTAGTTGCACCATTGAGGTTGGATACTCTATAGCCTCTGTGCCTTTTGAAGATTGTTTCATCCCATATATCATAAAACGTGATACAGTACAAAAGAAGTTATGGAATGAATGAATGAATGAATGAATGAATGAATGAAATTTGATGACAATAGTTCACTAACTTGAGACAAAGGATGCGTTTGTCTTTCATGCTAGACAGAGAAAGATAAAAATAAAAATTGTGTTTACATTCCCTGTAAAATCAGCTCAACTAATAAAACATTAAATATAAAAATACTATTTCTCAGGACTATTTTTATTAATTTAATAGAATCTTTAAATATTAAATAAACATTCAATTTTATTATACTCACAATTGAAGAAAAGTTAAAAATAAAATTTGATAGATTCTTATATAATGTTTCTAAGGAACATTTCTTAAATGTTTTTCAGAGAATTTCCTCTCTTTCTCTACTGCATGATCTCTGAGGCCCTCTTGAAGAAAACAGGACAGTCACATGTTCCTCTGTGAAATAATTATGCCAATGGCTTGGATAGGAGAAACATAGGACACCTAATAAAATTCTATTGAGATGCCTAGATATTAAAAACTGCAGTGAATTCATGACCTTATGAAAAATATCTCTATGTTTTCAAGTAAGAAATAATTATTTGAAAAAAGACTTTATATATATGTGTGTGTGTTTTGTATATATATGTATATATATTTTGTGTATGTATATTTTGTATGCATGTATATGTATATTTTATATATATGTATATATATCGCATAGGTTTTGATCTTTTTAAAAATTATTTTATTTGGTGTTCTTTAATGCCTCTACCTCCCTTCCAACCCACCTGTCCTAGACATGATAGAAAGAAGGTTAATAGGTGTTGTTTTTAAATTATCTGTATTATCAGTATGCCCAGCTAGCAATCAATTAAGACACTGACACTTGTTATATTTTAAAATAGCCTTAGTTAACCTGGGTCAGGGCAGACATTAATCCTCTAAACTACTTCCTATAGTGGGGCAGACATGGGATCCCTGCCCCAATCCTATGCCATCTGCTTCTACCAATTTCTATCATGCTACTTCCCATCCAGATTCTCAAATACTTGTTAATGTTCTTCACCTGGGCCAGATTCTCCATCCACACCAGCCATCTGTTCCTCTTCCATCTAACCCAGGACGGCCTCCTCTCTTCTCCTCAGGGTCCCTCTCCTCCCTCCCCATGGCGGTCTTTCTTCTTCTTCCCAGGATTCCTCTCTCTCCTCCTTAGGACCCTTAGCCATACCTGCCCTGCCCAGGTGGGATGGCTTTTTATTAATTAGCATCAAAATACATCAGACCATCCCCCCAACAATTCCCCTTTCAGTTTAAATAAAGGCCACTTATTTTATATACAGTAAGTACAATGATGAAAAACTATAAAAACCAATAGTAAGATTTATTTTTTAAAAAGACTTATATACATAATGTCTAATCAAAAAGTATTTGGCAACCTTAAAGAAATCTTATCTATTCTATTTTTGGTGAGTCTAAAGTTTAGATCCTAAATCAATATCTATCAACCTAAAATATTTATCTAGACCTAAAAGTATCTTCTTAACTCCTAAACAACTGAGCTTAATTTTAAAATTAACTATCTGGTCTTCAACCCCATTAGAGACTTGAGAAGGAATAAATTTAACTACCTAAATAATCATGAAGCTTCCAAAATGCAAAAAATGACAGAGACAGTTTACTGCCTGAACAGACACCCAAAACTCTCTATAACATTGGAGCATCATCTTCAGCCTTGTGGCCCAGTATATCTGACAGGCATATTTGTGAGGGAGGATCCACTGAGGACTTGCTTACCCTGTCTTGGCAGAGTCTGGCCGTCAACCCTCCATGCATCCAACCTCTCCCATTTTAGGTAGAATTTTGTCTGTAGGAGAAATGAGGATATTTTTGTCCCATGCCTGTTATGCTACACTCGAAGCCATCTCTACAAGGAGGTTCTTTGATCTCATCATCTTTTTGTGGTAGGCTGGGTAATTCAGGAGTTAACTTGTCTTATTGTCAAAGAATCCTTAAATTAATAAAAATATTTTAAATGCCATATTCTGTAGGTCTCTGAGGCTTTTGAAGACCATATCTAACTATTTTACCATATCTATCTATATAATCATATCTGTTAAACCTAGCACATATATTCTTATACTTGACATGACTATGAATTGATCAACAATTGGCTTATATTACTTAATTATCCTAAACAGCTTACAATAACACTATCAGAGTATTGGAAGCAAACTATGTATTAATTGAGTTGTATGTGCACAATACCTCATATTAGAGTAGAAATGTAATGTGTGAAGAATAATATTAAATTTGAATTCTATTTCAATGTATCAAATTTAAAGTGATTTGTATCAATCAATACAAAATTTTATATCAATGAATTAATATTAACCTTATTCATGAGTAATAATTAAGGCCTTAAGTTGAGAAGTGGATTCAATAATCTACTTTTTGTCCTATCATCCCTACATATCTCTATACTCACCTTTCTTTCTTAATAATCCCTATCTCTATACCTTCTAATGACAATATACATCTATAGCCCAAGAAAGCAACCAAAAACCTACCCATCCCCCCTTAAGGGAAATGCGGCCTCTTTCTCTTAAAGTTTCTTCAGGCTGATTTGGGCCAGAGAATACCTGTAGGGGCCAAAATTAAAAAAAAAAAAAAAAAAAAAAAAAAAAAAAAAAAAAAAAAAAAAAAAGTTAAACAAGCTGGGAACAGTATTCGTGATCCAGTCTCTAAATGTTGAAAAATTCCAGGTTTAGTATTAGTCCTGTGTGGGACAGTCTGAAATGCTGGGCCAATTTGGATCAGGAGCCTTCTTTGAAGCTGTTCTTTTCTGATGATGAACCACAACCGAAACACTTGGGGCTGGAACATGAGGGATGCAGGACATCAGCATCTCAGCATGCTGGAGGAATGAATCCTGTCAGGTCTGATCCAGCATCAGTGTCCAGTTCTTTTATTCTGAAAACATAATTTCCCACAAGCGTTATACAGTCCTAAAACTGTGAATGTACTGGATGTGCAGTATGCACATGTCTCAGCCAGTCTCAGAGCTCTTCCCATATAGTGGGATTAGCAATATAAGTTAACTGCTTGTTCTGCAGATTGAATTTATATAGACAGACTCACTTTTTTTTTGTTTGTTTGTTTTTTGTTTTGTTTTGTTTTGTTTTGTTTTTTGCCTTTGGATTTTTTTTTATTAATTTATTCTTGTTACATCTCAATGGTTATCCCATCCCTTGTATCCTCCCATTCTCCCCTCCTTCCCATTTTCCCCTTATTCCCCTCTCCTATGACTGTTCCTCAGAGGGATTACCTCCCTCTGTATATGCTCATAGGGTATCAAGTCTCTTCTCGGTGACCTGTTGTCCTTCTTCTGAGTGCCACTAGGTCTCCCCCGCCAGGGGACATAGTCAAATGTGAGGCTCCAGAGTACATGAGAAAGTCAAATCCCTCTCTCCACTAGACAGACTCACTTAAGTTAGCAGTCTCTCTTTTATTTAGGTCTGTTTTATTTTGACCTCTCTTAAAGACAAAATATAACATCACCCTTAACAGCAAACATACAATTATCATCATATTGGAATCAAAACAAGATTGTATAGTTCTGAATGTCCTTCTCTAGGCTCTACAGCCTCTGATGTATATAGGCCAGGCTGCTACCTGTTTCCCGAGAAAATGCTTCCAGTTTTAGAAACCAGCCGGTTGTCTTGAGCAACAGAAAAAAGGCATTAAGTTTTAAGTAAACATCAGATAGAGTCCCGTTTTATTTCAGGGTTTATGTATATCATAGATGTCTTGTGCCTGGCTTTTTACATTTGTTTTGGGTGTTTTCATCTCACCCTTTTTGATGGGAAGCATGTAGCTTGTATGCCTGTCTCCCCTTTTAAGCTTGGTCCTTACTTTGACCAACAAAATATATTTCTTATACCATACGTATTTCTTGTGCCTGGATTTTTACATTTGTTGTGGGTGGTTTTGTCTCACCCCTTCTCTACATGGGAGCCACGTAGCTTCATGTCTGTCTCCCTGTCCAACCTTGGTCTTTACTTTGACCAACAAAACATATTTCTTAGGCTGATTTACCCTTTGACACCATGTTTCTCATGGAAGTTTTACTTTTAACGAGACTGGCTGGCCTTTTTAAAAAGCATTTTTATTACCTTTTTTTTTTTCCACATAAACATCAGATTGATGTGTATCTACCTTTTAGATAAATAAGCACATATAATTCATTGTTAAGAAAAAGGAACATATCAAAAAATTTATCAGTTTAAATCTTAAGAAGTCTCTTGTAAGTAACTTATCTTATCAGCAGGGAGCCAAGCCTGTGGAGGCCAGGTTGGAACTGAAGAGTTCTGCCTGGCTTTTGTCTCTGTTGTGTTGGGTCTAAGGGCTGGTGCCATTACCATCTTGTTTAACTATTTCATCTCAACTTAGTCCAAATCTTTAGAAATCTCAGCAAAAAAATCAAACAAGGAAACCAGAAAAGTCTAAGCCTTCAGTCAATTTAGGCTTTAGTTAGTTAGGAATGTCCATCATTCCATGGAATTTAGTTATTGTTATCTCTTTCTGTTGGGCCTTTTCCTGAAATCTCCAACCATCCCCAACAAATAGGGACAGTGGACCTAGACGTTTAGACTCAGTTCCTTGTGGTGATTCTATTCTTTCTCATCTGGATTTTAACAGCAACACAGCAGCAAGAACTTTGAAGCATTTTCTGGAAGCATATTGAAATAGAGAAAGAAGAAGCCAAGCAATGAAAAGTAATTGATCTTTGTTATTTACACTGTCCCAAAGTCCATAATGTATTTTTTTTCCAACTGACAAAGACCATGCCCTCCACAAGAAGCAGTTCCCTTTCTACCAGACAAACATCACACACCCTCTCCTGGGTCTGTTTCCAGTGTGCAAATATCAAATCCATCACACTAGACAATATCACATCCCACACTGGGAATCAAAATAAAAATATGTTTACATTCACTAAATATTGTGTGTGTGTATATGTGTGTGTGTGTTGTATACAAAGATGTGTATGTATATAATACACTCACATATACACATACACACACACATATATATATACACATACACATACATACATTCTAACAGAAGCAACAACTGAGAAATCGCCTAAAAATATATATGTGATATATTAAAACAAGACAACATCCCATACTTTAATTACTTTTTCATTGGGTTTTGTCAATGAAACCTGGTCTATCCAGTAGATTAGGTCTTCAAAATAGTGAGATGCTAGAGTCATTGGAAGCTTGGTGGGCTTGCCAGAAGTGTTGAAGAATATGACATTTAACAAGTTCTAACTTTAGTGCCTTATTAAGATAGTGCATCTTCGAGGATTTTATCAAATCCTGCTTGAACTGGAAAAGATGTTATTCTTCTGTTACCCTGGCAAAGCTTGTTTATACGGTGTGGGATTTAGAATCCTTAGATCCTGAAAGAATCCTGATGACACAGTCACGTATCTGCTTGGTCTTCACTCCATAAACAACAGGGTTCATCGTGGGAGGCAAAAGCAGATAAATATTAGCCACAATGATGTGGCAAGACGGAGGGATGGTGTGGCCCCCCAAAGCGATGGGAAAAGAAGGAAAAGAAGGCTGGGCTATAAGAAAACACAATGGCACAGATATGGGCAGTGCAGGTGCTGAAGGCTTTCTGCCGTGCGTCTGCTGAGGACAGGCTGACCACTGCCCTCAGGATCATGGTATAGGAGATTGTGATGCACAGGATGTCAAAGCCCCCTATCAAGAGAGCAACCATCAGACCATAAATGGCATTCACCTTGACATTGCCACATGACAACTTGGCTACAGACATGTGGTCACAGTAGGTATGGTTTATTATATTGCCTCTACAGTAGGGCAGGCGCTTGGTAAGAAATGTAAATGGAATAATTAGCAGCACCCCCCTCAGGAAGGTGGCAAACCCAACCTTGGCAATGATAGGATTGGTAAGAATCGTGGAGTAACGCAACGGGTAGCAGATGGCTACATAGCGGTCCAAAGCCATGAGCATGAGCACCCCAGACTCCATCCCTGTGAAGGTATGGATGAAAAACATTTGTACAAGGCAGTCATCAAATCCAATTTCCTTAAGATGAAACCAGAAGATGCAGAGGGCTTTAGGGATTGTACTAGAGCACATGACAAGGTCTGTTAGAGAAAGCATCGCTAAAAAGTAGTACATGGGTCTGTGAAGGGAGTCCTCAAAGAAGATGAGGTAGAGGAGCCCACAGTTCCCCACCACAGCCACGGCATACATGGAACAGAATGGGAAGGAAATCCAGATGTGCATGTCTTCCAAGCCGGGGATCCCATTCAGAATGAATGAGGCTGGGGTCATCTCTGTGTTATTCCGCACTGACATGACCAGGCAAGTACCACCATGAAATTGCTTAAAATTATGTAGGTTTTCCTAAAGAAAGGAGAAAATAACGTATAGGTTTTAGTTACTAGTAGTAGCTCTCTTCTGCTTTTTAAATTCTGTACAAGACATTTTAATATTCAATCAAACAAAGGAATAGTTTGCTTTGTGTTGTTACTTATTGTTAATTAATTGATTCATTCAGGAAATCATTATTGATCAGATTCTGACTATGAATTTTTTAAAGATAGATTTTTCATCCTTGCAGAGAAATAATCCACTGTATTCTACTATGATTTTTAAAGGGTGATTTTTCTTTTTTAGAACGCCGTACTCAATTGTGAATAACAATATATATCTTACTATAGATATGATCTTAAAAGGGGGTTTGGTCTAGGCATGTTGGCTGTGTGCTTATAATCCCAGCGCTGAGGACACTGAGGCAGAAGAGCACAAGTCCAATTTGGAATATACTGCAAGACTCTGAAATAAATAAATTAATTAATAAATTAATTAGTTCAATTCATCATATCAGTGATTACTAAACACTTAAGGCTTAGTCTCTTAAAATTCTTGTCCTTACTCAGTGATTGATGGTTATCACTAGTTACTGATGTTCTGTTCAAAGAATTATGAAAATAGTTTAAGGGTTTATTCCTCAGTAAACCCTAGGATTTCACAAGTCAGAGAAATGTTTTACTAAGTTCCTCATCCTTCATGATTTCTCATTATTGTCTTTTAACATTCTAAACTATGATAATGTTTTTAAAATTGAACGTATGGCCATAGGTCAAGAGCAGCTAATGGTGCCTAGGGCAGTGAGTCTTTTGGTTTATATTTTCTACAAGATAAACAATAACATCTTGAAGTTTACTCTTTCTACAAATCCCCCTGACTTACTTTCCACTGAGATTTTCTAGTGCCTATGTCAAATATATCACACATATTTCATATACACATTTCTATATGCATATATTATACATATGAGGCTAGTATTACTATGTCTTACTAACGGTTATCAAGTCTTTGCCTGTTATAATGTTTCTCCCTTTAATATGTATTTTTCAATAATGTGTTGCCACCTTTGATATTTTTTTAGTTTATCCACTCTGCTTTTTCGGATTTATGTTTTTATAATCATAAAATAGAACCCATTTTAATTAACTTCTTGTTGTGGAGGGAAGTTAGATTTTAGTAAAGCTTTCCAGGCTGCGCACATGAGCCACCAGGCAGTTTATGGTGAACCCACTCGCGTTTCCTCCTGGGACCCTACCTAACCACAGAACTGCCTGAACCCATCCTGACTTCTCCATCTCTGTCTTCTCCGCCCAATGCCAGGAGCGCAGCCTCCAAGGAGCAGTGGTCACGCTGAGCCCCAGGCAGTCCTCACAAATGAGGACCAGGAGGCATGCTAGATCCATCCCGTCCATATAGCTGCAGGACCAGCGCACTGAGCTCCCTTCTTTGTAGCACTCCAATGCCTGCGCCTTGCTCTGTGGCACCCCGCGAGCTGCCTGAGATAGGAGCTGCCTGAAATAGGGTGGACCACTGCGGCTATGGCGCCTGGAGGTTGACAACTGTGTGTTTGCAAGCTTTCTGTGACCCATCCCGGACATTCAAGCCCATGCGGTCCCCCAGGCCCCAGTTCCTGCGATCCCTCGGTGGCATTGGATCCCCTACCCGCCCTCACTCTGCACTCTGCGCCTGGAGTCTCCCGGAGCCTTCTCACCTAATTGAGAATAAATTGAAGCTGCTGGAGGCAGGAGCAGACCATAGACACTCGCAGCAGCAAAACTACACAGGACCTGCAGCAAGCACAAAGGTGACCTGCCCCACCGAGGCCAAGGGACGGCTCAGACTGGTCCCGTGCCACCTGAGCCCCCGCCTTGAGCGCTGCTACCACCTGGTGCTGCGTATGAAGCCACACATGAATGCAGACAACCATGCTGCCCTTCTGCTGTTCTGGTGGGTCCCACACACCGGCCTCATCCCATTTCCAAACTATAAATGGTACTTACTAAACCCTGAGGACCAGGTTGGGCTGAGTGGCCACTGAGGAACTTCTCCCACACCCACAAGACAAGGAGGACTCCATCCCTCCAGCCCCCATAACTGAAAGCCCCAGGGGAGGAAGACAAGAGCCTCTTAGATAAGTTTTGTTTGCAAACTGGTGCAGTAATTGTGTCCTCAGTCCCTCAAAACCACTAGAGGATTGAATCTGCATGCCTTGGGAAAATTGCCTTCTAGTGTACTGTCTGCGATATTTTTAAATAAAATTGTGTGCAAGTGACCTTGAAAAATATTGTAGTACCATAGATAAAAGACAAGTGGACATTTCTCACTGCCTCCTTTGTTTCTATAAGAATTGCTTTGTTGGCTTCTTTTTTTTCTTCTTTTTTTTTTTTTTTTTTAGTTTTGCATCTTTGTAGAAAAAATGCCTTATATTTGGTATTTTTAATCATATATCATATTGGTTTCTCATCCTAGAAGAAAATTATTAAAACTCAAATTCTCCATTTGCTTCCAAATTCTATTTCCAACTTAAATAAGTGTTTGGAGTACAGAACTGGGGTTCTACACTTTCACTCCCTTTCTTTCTTTCTTTCTTTCTTTCTTTCTTTCTTTCTTTCTTTCAGAAACACTGACCATTTGCCATAGAACAGTACAGAGAATTTGCACAGGCCTATCCAGCTGAAAACACAGAGCTTGTTAGACAGATGTTAAAAATACCTCAGCAACTATGTCAGAACTAAAATCCAGTGCCCAGGATCCCAAAGAAGCACAGGACTCCTCTCTCTCTCTCTCTCTCTCTCTCTCTCTCTCTCTCTCTCTCTCTC
>OU015752.1:119820909-119842266 GCA_907169655.1 Acomys percivali | reverse complement strand
AGAGAGAGAGAGAGAGAGAGAGAGAGAGAGAGAGAGAGAGAGAGAGACTATAAGGTTATGTACCGTTTTAAAACATCTTTAAGGTATAATGTTAGTAATTTAGTTTTTACCAATACAGTAATTTTAAACATGGAATAAAATATTGAAAGAAAATAATTTCTCATATGGCATCACCAACAAGAAAAATAATTTATTATGAGTATTATCTTGCATTTATGTGTGTGTTTATGTGTGGGTGGAGCAAACAATTGCCACAATTGTTGCTTGGAGGTTAGAATTTAATCTTCAGGAATCAGTTCTATGCTTCCACTTTGTGGGTTCTGGATATCAAGCTGGGGGGGGCATCAGGCTACTGCCCAGCATGTTTATGTGTGAAACTATCTTACCTGCTCCAAGAAACAGTCATTAACAACAAGATAATTTTCTTTCAGATACTTCTCATAGCTTTCATATTTCAATAAACACATACTCCCTAGTATTTGTTTATGATGAATGCACCGTGACAAAAAGTAATCTCAATGTAGCCACATCACAATTTAATGAATAGAAAGTGAGATAAGCTAGTTTTCCTCTGAGGCCTTAGATGAGCATTTCAAGGAAGCGCAGCACAGTATCCATGTCCTGAGGGTTTGAAAGTGCCAGGCCCACGTGTTTGTACAAGACCTGACATTTCTCTAAAACTCTCATTCATTCCTTTCCACTGCAGTGAACACAGCCTTTTTGTTATTTGATAGAGTCCCATTTTATTTCTTTTTAAAGATATACATTTTATACTTAGTTATTTTTAGTATGTGGTATTTTAATTTTTAATGCTATGTGTAATAATTAAGTTGATTGATGCATCCTTCACCCACAATATCTTATGTGTATTTTTGTAGAAATGTCAGCAATGTTGAAATGCTCAGTTCTTAGTGTACAGCTCTATTCAGTATTTTCTGCAACTTATCTAGACAAGACTATTCCTACTGCCAACCTGAGAGATTCCTTCCTTGACCGTCATTCTTCCTCTTTCTAGTGCAGATTATGACAACAATTGCCATCCTCTCTCTTCTTCTCTGAATAAAATTATGTTGGACTCCACCTGGGAGACATGTGATATTGTCTTCCTGCGTAGAGATTATTTCATTTAACATAATGTTCTCAGATTCTATTTGTGTTACCATAAATGCCACAGTGTCTTCCTTTTTAAAGCTGAATAATTCTATTTTCACCCCTTTCTTTTAAAACTTCCCCCTTGTTAATATTTCTATTAGACAATTAAGACTAGAAATGAGTCCAAACCCATAAGGACAAATAGCATTTTATCCTTTTAACAATTAAATTCAAAATGACATAAAATGTGTTTCTTCCACCAAAAAAATGTTTACTATGTAAATATTAAAGATAACATGGAAGTTTTCTTGGTAAAAATTAACTTCTGCTGCTCCATACCAGCCTGGTCTTTTCTAAATTTTCCCTTAAACCATTTCTTAAAAGGTTTACAAACCTCTGTCACTTGCTATGGTGGAGAGGAGTGTTGATTGTTTTTGCCACAAGTTGCCGAACAACAACATTAAGCTTGGAGATTTAACCACTAAGACTTAACAAAGAGTAATAACTTACTGTCATTATGAGCAGAGCCTCACAGCCTGGAGTCTCAGCAATGGGAGGAGCTTCCCATTAGGAAACACAGAAGTTTGGGAAAGACAATCTTACATGGGACGAGGATGTCCTTTCTTCTGAGTGTGGGACAGAAATCACAGACTTACAGAATTTATGAGAAACGTTACCAGTTCAAGAATCTAAGGATAATAGCCCGCCCCACCCCCTCGACTGGAATCATGAGGAAGAATGGCCAAGAGAGAAAGCTGAATTCCTATGGTGTTAAATCCCTAAAGTGTAACAAGGAAATTAATTCAAAGACAAGAAAGTATTCATTCTCATACAAATTTCTAGTGTCTTTGTTAAACATGACATATATAAAGTGATCAATAAATAACACATTAATTCCATTCTCCTAAAAATTGTTGTGTGGGTAAAGGCACATAACATTAAATTTAAAAGAGAGCAAATATATAGAGACTTAGATAAATGTCTTAAAGTATAAGGATCCTGTGAGGCACAAAACATGCGTACATGGACAAAAGCAATAGAAGGAAGAATCCAAAAATAAACTCCACATAGCTACAGATACTTGTGTCAGGAATACATATTGGACTAAATACAGCCTCTTCAGTAAATAGTTATGAGAAAATTGGATATCTACCTGCAGAGGAATTACACAAATCCATACTAATTACTTTATAAAATAAATCAAAATTGATCAAAGACCTTGTTGAAAGACCTGAGCCTCTAAAATTGTTAGGAGAAAACAGACAGAAACACTTCAAGATCTCTGGCGGGATGGCTCAGTGGTTAAAAGTGCTCTCCTCTTTCCAAAGAGCTCAGGGATTTTTTTTTAACATATTTTTTTTTTATTTTTTATATATACATTTATATTATTTCACATATATACAATAAACTACCTTTTGCAAGAATAACCATGACACAATCAGGAATTATATAAATGTTACATTCTTAGTGTTTTAGCTATTTGTATTTGACAGCCTTGAAGAACCACTACATTGGGGCCTGTGACCATCTGTAGTGAGATCTGGTGCCCTCTTCTGGCCTGCAGGTGTACATGCAGAACCCTGCATACATAATAAATCTTTTTTTTAATGTTTCTTTTTTAACATATACATTTATATTATTAAGCATAGATAATGAGTAATAATATACATGTAGAATAATATACATACAGAATAATAGTATACATACAGCAGGAAGAACCATGAGACAATCAGGAATTCTATAAATGTTATAGTCATAGTGACTTGACTATTTGTATTTGGCAAACTTGAAGTAAACATTTTTCCTATCTTGTTGGGTTTAAATTTCTGAATGGAGAATAATATCTATCATATCTCATCTCTATTAACTTAAAGCATCTATCTTGATCTAAAAACATCTTAGGCCCTAGCCTACTAAGCTTAATTGACGGGCTAAACTAGCTGTTCTTCAAACTCATCAGAGACTTGAGAAGGGATAAAACTTAAATACTTGAGTGAACCCAGAGGTCAGGTTAACAGCTTCCAAAGTGAAAAAGTGACTGAGACAGTTGAATTTTGTATATTGATGCAAATCATGCTCACGTCAAAGCTAGTCTAAAACAAAAGTTAGTCTAATTTTATCATAAGAATATATTCTCTAGGTCTAATACGTAGATGTGATTCTATAGATATATAAGGTAAAATAGTTAAAAGAAGGTCTTCAAAAACCTCAGAGACCTACAGAATATGGCCTCTAAAGATGTTTTTTATTATTCTAAAGATTCTTTGACAACATAATAAATCTTTTTAAGAGAGCACATCAAGATATAGACATAGATAAGAATTTTTTATTTGTTTGGGTTTTATTTTTTATTAAATTTTTTTATTCTTATATACACCTTTATATAATTACACATATACACAATAAACTACCTACAGCAAGAAGAACCATGAAACAATCAGGAATTATATAAATGTTGCATTCTTAGTGTTTTGGCTATTTGTATTTGGCAGCCTTGAAGAAATCATCTTTCCTATCTTGGTGAGTCTAAAATGGACAAGATTTTTTAAATAGTACTCCCGTTGCTCAGGAAATAAAGTCAACAGTTAAAAATGGGACCAATAATACAATACACTGTAAGGACATCAATTAGAAATGATTACTAGTGATAGTAGTTTTACTGCAACATCAATTTTCAGTTGAAACTAGGTTGTAACAAAAGAAGCAAGAGTGATTAGTATCAAAAATTATTTTAATAAACTCAAGTAAAAAAAAGAGATGCAATAATGCTTTGGTTTCAGGATGGAAAAACAAATCTGGAATTGAACTAGAAGCTTCCTCTCTGATAGTTAGCTTTCACAGTGCCAAAAGGTGTTCCATTGGCTGCTGAAGGGGAATTGCCATCTACTTTCTTACTTGACTGTGGGCCCTGAGGGTTATATTGCCAATCTGTCAAGCAGCTTGTATCCCCTGGTGCAAAACTGGCATGATGGTTTGGGAGCTAACCAACCACATTCTGATTGACTTTGAGGGCTTCTCCATGGGAGCTAAGTCATGTCTGGTGTTAAAACTGGTCAAAAGCCTGTGACTAAAGAGAGCATGGCCCTACTGGGGAGAAGCTACCACTGATGTTTTGCTAAATTGCCATGTTGGGCCTGTCAAATTGCCTTCTAAATATTTTTGTTTTTGCTCATGGATTAATGATTATGTCAGCTCTGGCCAAAGAGGCTTCTTTTTGCAATGCACAGTGGTTAGTAGCGAGGCTCAAGATGCTGAGAATCGGTGACTGTTGAATGCTTAACCACAAACATGGCATCTCTGCCATTTTTTTTAACAAGGTTTAGATATCTCAGAAGAGGGGGCCCAAAAGACTTTAACAGATGGAGAAAAGATGAAGTGTTGTATTCATTGTCTTCTCTCCAAGACCTGCGCATTTTACCTGGAATTCCTATTGCTTATGACAAAACTACACAAGACTGGTCCTGTCAACCTTCCATCATATGGAGACGCTCACAAGGCAACATAAATTTCATATATATGAAATTAATAATCACTGGGGATGAAGAGTTCAAGTGACTACACCATTTCCCTCAGGATCTATGAGCAGTTAATTTCTGGGGGCACTGTAGAGATTTCTTAAGTGATATAGCCACTAATACATTACCCATACTCCAACAAATAATCCCTTATTCACATTTTTCCCTGAGAAATCCTAGTTAAACACATTGGGTCAGCAAAAGGAAACATTTTAAAGACATAAAAGTAGAAGAAGGAATAGCTGGAAAGAGGAAGAAGAGTAGCAAAAGTGGAAGACATGCAAAAGGTGATGGAGTAGGGTCAATAAGACTAAAATCCATCATACACATTATGAGGTTGTTACAACAAAGATCATTGTTACACATGATTTGTGTGTGCTAAGAAGAATATTTTTAATGTATTTATTTATTTATTATAATTTATTCACGTTACATCCTGAATGTTATCCCCTTTGCTCTTATCTTCCCGTTCCCACCCTCCCTCTCTCTTCTGCCCTATTCCCCTCCACTAGACCTCTGACAGGTGGCGGGGTTCTCCTCCTCCTCCACCATCTGACCACAGCCCATCAGATCTCATCAGGATAGCCTGCATCCCCTCCCTCTGTGTGCCTGCAAGGCAGATTGCAGGTGCCAGAGTTCATATCAGAGGCAGTCTCTGCTCTCCCCATTCCTCACACACCCATGGAGAATGACCTGTCCATTAGCTGCAACCATTGACCTTGGTTGGTGCATCGTTTTTGCAGGCGACCCTGTAAGTGCCCATGAGTCTTGGGTCCCATTTACATAGGATGACATGATGATACTCCATGAGAAAATGTTCCCCATCAATGGATTCAATGCAAGGAGATTATTCTTCATGGCGATTACAACACACCAACCACTTGATGACACTCTTCTCAGAGACCTGAAGGCTTTGTGTAAATAGTGAACAGTTTCTATTCTAGTTTCACCAATGCGGTTAAGAACCTTTTGCCAGGGGCTGGAGAGATGGCTTTCTGCTTTTGCATAGGACCTGAGTTTCTAACACCCATATAGTGTGGCTCATAGCCATTTCTATCTAACTCCAGACCCAGGGGCTCTTATGCGGTCTTCTGGTGTCCACAGGCAATGCGCACAGGGATGGATAGAAATGTATGCAGATTCAACACATAAAAATAACTCAAAAGAAATTTTCTAGAAAGAACATTTTACCACATGCAGTTAGGTAAGATTAAACTTGTCCATTCTTCCTTATAAAAAAATAAAATGATTAATAAATATTGGGTGAATAAAAGAATTAGCTAAGTTTTTCAATCTGGTTTATTTGGGTATATGACTATTTTTTTCCCAAGATTAGGAGGTAAAATTCAATAACAGCAAAGTTTCGCTTAGTGATAATATGTTAAGTACATCTGACATATAAGTATATATTATCCTGGATGAAATCCAAGGTTATTTGGATTCAGATTGGTCCCTTAGAAGCTGGAGACAGGGAGCCACGTGTGAGATGGATAGCTTGACGTTACAAATAAAGGTGTGTCCTGACCTCTCCAGTATCCTCATCCACAGAGGTTCTAATGTTTTCTGTTAAAGTATTATCAATTCAGGTCTGTACAGCTGACAGCTGCTCACTCATACTGTGTTTTATTGGCAATTTGCCTCTCTTCCAGTCTTAAGGATCGAACCGAGAAAGACGGGGTTTGTGGAAAAGGTTAAGAATCTTTCTCATGTACTCTGGTGCCTCACATTTGACTATGTCCCCTGGAGGGGGAGACCTAGTGGCACTCAGAGGAAGGACAGCAGGTCACCGAGAAGAGACTTGATACCCTATGAGCATATACAGGGGGAGGTAATCCCTCTGAGGAACAGTCATAGGGGAGGGGAATAAGGGGAAAATGGGAGGGAGGGGAGAATGGGAGGATACAAGGGATGGGATAACCATAGAGATGTAACAAGAATAAATTAATAAAAAAAAAAGAGGAAAAAAGAAAAAGAATCTCCTTCTGTTCTTTTTTAGCTGTGGCTTCGTTGTCTCATCTTCTGATCCTTCCAGATGCTGTGAATTGGAACTTCACAGCCTGAATTTGAACAATGTTCTTGGGGGTGCTGGGAGAGGTCCGGGAAGTGAGTATCCTATAGCTACGCAGAGGCCCTCCTGAACTGAGTGGACCCTGTCCGGGGCAGGCGAAGCTTTTCCTATATCTAGTTGCTATCTAGATGGAATTATGCTAAGTGTATACTTCTCCAGATCAAAGAGAAGAATCACAGAAACCTCCCCCCTCTATGATTTATAGTTATTACAAACGAACAGTTCTTACAGGGGATTTATCCTAGCATTAAATTATTTTTTCAGTTTCAAATACTGAGCATTTCTTAAGTTTCAAAAGCTAGGTGTTATTTTTAATTTTTTTTATATAGAGATGCTATGCTCCATAATTACTTAGATGTTTTTAGCCCAGTTCCCTGCCCCCACTGAAACACCTTGGCAACCCTTTCCCGAATCTCCCTGGTCTTGACTCCATATACCACGGGGTTAAGAGCCGGTGGGAAAAGCAGATAGACATTAGCCAAAAGAATATGAATGTGGAGCGGCACATGGTGGCCAAAGCGGTGTGTGAAAAAGGAGAAGAGGGCTGGTGTGTAAGAGATGAGGATGACGCAAACATGGGAGCCACAGGTACCTAGGGCTTTGGACCGGGCTTCTTGTGAGGAGAGGCGAAGAACAGCTTGTGCGATGAGGGCGTAGGAGAGACCAATGCAGAATAAATCAACCCCAATGACCAACAGCGCTGCTGTCAATCCATAGACACGGTTAGGCCTGGTGTCTCCACAGGCCAGCTTCACCACAGCCATATGCTCACAGTATGTATGTGGGATCACGTGGCTTTGGCAGAAGCTCAGACGACCAATGAGGAAGGGACATGGAAGCATGAGCAGAGAGCCTCTCATCATAGCTACCACCCCAATGCGCGCAATTATGGTGTCAGTGAGGATGGTAGAATAGCGCAGTGGGTGGCAGATGGCCACGTAGCGATCAAAGGCCATGGCCAACAGCACTGTGGACTCCATCATGCAAAAGGCATGAATGAAAAACATCTGTGCCAGGCAGGCGGAGGCAGAGATATGCCCGGCTCCACACCAGAGAATAGCCAGTAGCTTGGGTACCGTGGCGAAGGAGGCAGCCAAATCAATGGTTGAGAGCATGCACAGGAAGAGATACACGGGCTTGTGCAAAGCTGGCTCTGTAGCAACAACAACCAGGATGGTTATATTGCCCACGACTGTGGCTGTGCCGAGACAGCACACTGGAAGTGAGAGCCACATATGGAATTGCTCTAGACCTGGGATGCCCAGGAGAAAGAAGATAGAAGGATCCAGGTCCGTGTGATTAGGAGACTCCATGGTCTGGCCTACGGTGCTGGACACTGTCTCTTGTCAAAAACCCCGACACCATATCATATTGCCTGGGAAGACACAAGATAGACAAATAAATGAGATCACAATGAGTTTCATTAGCTATAGAATGTTTGGAAAACTAATACTCTTAAAATGTCAGTAGTAGTAGTAGTAGTAGTAGTAGTAGTAGTAGTAATAATAAATTCCTAGAGTTATGGAATATGTGTGTTAATATTTGCAAAAATATTTGCATAATGCATAGCATATGAATATTAAAAAAGTAACTATGATAAAGGGTTTGAGTAAGTACTTATGTGAACTACAATTGCAGCCTAGCTAATGGGTCTTGTCTTCAAGGAAAGGAACACAACCCTTATTCTGGGAATGTAGCTGAATATTAAAATATTAAATTGGGGCCATTGGTCTGGAAAACACAGCTCACTGGTCAAGATGGGCATCATTTTTTTTATATCCAACTTAAAAGTTTCTGATTTGGGATCTGGGTCTTAATAATTAATTTTCAAGTTGCATCAGTAATTTGCACTCTTTTCATTAATCCATGAATATTTTTTGTGTGTAAGCACATATATATTTTCACTTGCACACATGTAATCACAAGTCTGTGTATAGATATTTTGATATTGACATTTTTGTATATATCAGTCACATTTACATTATCTGTTTAGTTTTTGCAATTTCCAATGAAATATAAAATGAACAGAATAATATGACAAAGCATTATGTAATTGTTTCTATGTTAGCCTATGCTAAACATTCAAAGACTCAGTATATTTGGTGTTTATATGTAACTCAATGTTACTGGAAATGTTCACAGAAATTTGAACACTTAACCGCTCCACTCTCATCAGAAACTCCATAAGATGCTTTGCCTTCCCCATATATAGAGAAGTTAACCCTCTTTTAAACATCATTGTATTTCTGAAAGGAAAATTACACCTTCCAGAGCCGGGCGTGGTGGCCCACGCCTTTAATCCCCCACACTTGGAAGGCAGAGGCAGATGGGTTGTTATAAATTCAAGGCCAGCCTCATCTACAAAGCAAGTCTAGTACAACCAAGGCTATGCAGAATTACCCTATCTCGAAAAACCAAAATAAAATAATAACAGTACACCTTTATCCCTCTCCATCAATCCTCTATTGTTACTCTATCTACAGTACATGAACATTTGAAAGAAAAAAAAATACATTATCAAATCCTACCATTCTCATTATCCCATAATGGCTTATAGCAGAGAGTTTATAAAGGACTGCAAACATGCTTGTGTATGAGGTCATGGCTGCATCCTCACCATGCCGGCGAGATGAACCTGTGTGCTAATGCCTTTTACCTAGGCAACTGTCCTTCTCCAAGGAGGACCACATCAAGAAAACATTTTTAGACTTGATCAAATACGTGACCCTTATCGATGTGACTTGCACTTTCCAGTTACCATACAATTCCTATGTGTTAGAATCCATGGGGGATAAGTCTTTGTGTTTACTTCCCAATAGTAGAATCCATATTTTTCTTTGGAACCCTATGATTTCCTGACCCATAATGTAATAATAATAATAATAATGCCTTGCAAGATTATGAGAATCACTAACTGAATTAGTGGCCCATATAAGTTGCTTAATAAATGCTATTTGCTATGCCCAATCCAATTTGTCCTGCTGCCACGCAAACATTCATGAACAATTATCTTTTTTCAAGAATTTTCCTACATGTTCTTTGGTATCTGGTTAGGCTATTGGAAGACAGATTTCCTGAGTGCCCTTGGACAAACATGATGCACTCAACTGTCGTTTATGTGACCCAGATTTTGCTTCCTGAGCTAACTAGGTCTCTGCTCAGCACAGATCATGGACCAAAAGTCAGAGCCCAGAAGCCCAGAGAGCCTGTTCACTATCTTTCCTCCAACTAAGTCTACACTTCACACATGTTTGGCTGTTAGTCAAAGGCACTCACTCACCTCTGGTATGCCTAACCTAGTAATTCTTAGCACTCCCTTCCTTCTCAGTAGCTCTCTGGCTCTATGCTTTGTGACTTGATTTCCTGTACAAGCTGCAGGAAGTACAAATTACCACGTGTCTTTAAACTAGCTGTCCTAATTTAACACAACTGACCATTACTTGCAGGCCCGGTAGCTTTTCCTTTCTAAGGAACTCCAGTTTTTACCATTGCTAGCCCATCATAGGGTGACACATTCTCTTCATGATGATCGGTCCACCTCCCTCCAAAGTCTGCTGTTTCACATAAAACACATTCTCACTTTCTCAGTAGAAGGAAACGGTCCCTTTGACCCAAGTCTCTTTATACCATCACAGCCAATGCCTCCAGAGCAATAAAAGTTCTAATAACTTAGCTGAGGCTTGAAGCCTCAAAACTGTGCCATATCGCAAACACTGTCAATTCAAAGTTTGGCTGATTTCCTCTTCCCAATTTCTTGATGCTCATCTTTGCAATGTCTAACTCACACAAATTTCCCTTAAAAATTAATGAAGTTTTTTTTTTCTTTTTAGTAATACCAAAAATATTACAATGAATAAATTCCTCAGTCTGTCTTCACAGTGCTCTCATTTACGGGTCTGGTTAGCATGTAACCTCCTTCTTTATTTTCCTGAGCCCTATTTATTGTACTGGTCCAAGGACTCAGCTTTATGGCACACTAGAACTCCAAAGAGAAGCTGTTAATTACAACTCTGAATTAGACATCACAAAGATGATTTTTTTTTCAAGAAAGTCCTCATACCCTCCTCTTTGAAGCAAAATTCTCGTGACCAGTTGCATGGACAGACTTCTTTCAAAGGATAGATAATCCCCTTTTCTAACGTTTCTTCCCACCAGAACTCACAGGACTCCAGCAAGGCATCCATGAGACGGCATTGCACCCTGGAAGAGCCTCAGAAAATCAGATGAAGCTTTCTTGTTTTCACACTTCCTCAGCGATCTGAAGGAGGGCTCAGAGGCTGTTGTTATACTGAAGAAATGGACCTCATGAGCCCAGGGGAGTTTGGTGGTTGCACTGAGTTTTAAAATTACTGCCATCTGGGGAGCTTCCGAACTTCCTTGGAAATTAAACATCATGTTTTCAATCCTGGTTGACCAGGTCAAAAAGTATAGATGAAGCTACAAGCAGGGAAGATAAAATTATAGTCCATTCCCAAAGTAACCTTATGTCTCTTTGATTCGTTTTGCTTTCTAATTTCCCACATCTCAATGACTACTTACCAAATAGCATCTGACATTTTAGAGGCAAAGAGGCTACCAGTGCTGTGACTGTGTGACTCTCATCTCTTTCCATTTCTAATGCAGTTCCATTCCTTTGAGATCCTAAAGCATGCTTAATCTTCTTTTTCTGTTGTGTGATTATCCCTGTCCCATTCTGCTATGGTTTCTGTTTCCTGTTTATAACATCTCCAGACTGACCTTTGTTGTTCAGTGTTGTTTGCTTTGTGATCTGCCTCTCCATCACCTGGGAGAGATATAGGAAGATGGTGGTGGAGCTCAAGAGGAAATCATACTCGTCTGTAAAACTTAGGTGATGTGATTTGGTAGTGGTATTTTTACCACATGGAATCATCTTAGGCAATGAGAAAAGTGAAGGCTTATACATTAAATATTAGTAAACCTGTATCTCATCAGACATTCTGCTAGGAACCTATACATATACCCATAGCATCATTGCTTATCTCAGTAAAATGTTTTGCCCAAGAGATCCATTTGCTTTGAGTCTTTTAACCCAGTTCTCCACAGGACTCAATCACTCCTGCCATCAGCACTCCCTCACATGAAGGATACATTTGAAAGTACCTTACTATGAATATAATTTATTCCGCTGTCCATCATAAATCCCTTTTGGAACACAAACAAGTATTTTAAAGTCCTTATCCCAGAGAAACAGGTGCTGGATAACCTAGGTCCTGGCCTCACACAGAGGAATCCCTGTGATGGTATTGGTCTTTGCGCTGAGCACCGCAGGTGGTCTCCTCTTCACCTGTCCAAGTGCTCCTCTTCTTATTTACCCTTCTGAAAATAACTTAGCTATCTGACTTTTGACTACAGCCGTACTAGGTCTGAGTTCTGGTCACCTGGATTGCCTTGACCACAGTTTCTCAGAGACTCTAAGCGAGCAGTGTACAGATTTTACTGCACCTCCATTTTGCCCATAACTTTTTAAAATTAATTAATTAATTATTCATTTTAATATAATTTACTAATGTATTCATATTACATCTCAATGGTTATCCCATCCCTTGTGTCCTCCCATTCCTCCCTCCCTCCCATTTTCCCCTTACTCCCCTCCCCTATGACTGTGACGGAGGGGGGACCTCCTCCCCCTGTATATGCTCATAGCCTGTAACTTTTTAAAGCACAAGTTGCTTAACTAAGCTTTAGGAGTTACCGACCCTGTCTAGAGTGAACAAGCCATCCGAACCTTTCTTTCTAAGAAGTTTCCAGGTAATTTTGACCGTTAAAGTGCTAGACATGTCAAGCTCTGCTAAGACAATGAACATTTAAGACACACGCAGTTGGCTGGGTGGTTCCTCCGCAGCTGCTGTCTAGTTTCGCTCTTCGTTCCGGACGCATTTGAGAGAGCAGAATAACAATCAGTTTTCAGTGAGACATCCTGATGACCTGTCTCAAAATAGGCGTGAGAAACTTTCATCCTCAAGACTCCACCCACAAATTGCTTTTCTAACTATAGCTAAGTAGTTTGATCCATCTAATTGCTAATAACTAAAACAATAATAGAAACAAGAGAGGGAAGAAACAGAATATGACTGCGGTGGTTTGTCGGTTCGTTGAGATGATATCTCACTTGTGCTGCCCGCGTGGCTCTGGAATTAGCTGTCTAGCCAAGTTGGCATTGGACTCTTGCTTATTCAGCCTCAACTTCTCAAGTGCTAGTATGATAATCCCTTTCAGAAATTAACTTTGAAACTCTTTTTCCCCGTCCTTCATCAGTAAGCCAACTCAGTAAGTTCTGGGGAAAGTCCTGGATAGCAAATTCCAAAGAGGTAATTGTTGTGCGGCACTCAATAGAGAAGACTTCTCAGACATGGGTTTAAGCCAATACAAAGTCTTTATTAGCTGGCTGGAGACTACACTGGGAATTCAGGCTCCCAGTGTAGCACTGAGTCTCTCTTATGGTGAGTTTTTAAGCAGAAAAGCCATGTTCTGGGTTGACATACTTCAGTTAACAAAGAACACTTAGCCAGAAGTGGAAGCAGAGAAGCCAAAATGCAAGGTTAGTAAATTTAGGGACTTTCCCAGAACTATGAACTCAAATGGATTAGGCCTTTGTTTTAATTTTGGCAGATGATGCTGCCTGCATGCTGAGTTTTACAGCCTGAATGGTACTTCCATCATGGGAGTGTGCTAAGTCAGTTATGCAAAGGTCTAGAGCCCTGTTACAGAAATAACATGGCTGGCCTGAATTCCTTACAGTCCTCTGTCTAGTGTGATTTCACATAAAAGGGATAGTGGAGATAGACTCCTGTGACAGTTAAAGACAGAGGGAAGTAACATTCACACACACCAATAAAATTTCTAGTTGTTCAAATACTAACATTGATGCTGTTGCAAAAAGGGCTCCATAGATAATAGTATAACATCTGAGTCAGATGACTTTAAGTTAGGGGCTGGACAGTTAGAACTGAACAAGTAGAGGAAAGAACTTGAAAAAAAAGTTTGGGCTTTACCCCATGCCTGGAAATCCCCAAGCATCTTGTAATCTTTACTTACTGATTGCCTACTCTTTTGATTTTAGTGCTTGCCCAGCCAGCTTTCAGAACTGTATAAATTAACTCACTGTGGGGAGGAGGAACAGGGGAGGCAGGCAGACAGACATCCAGACACAGAGACAAACAGAGAGAAAAGTTTTGATATAGCAACCAGAAAAGATTAGTAGTTGTCTTCATTTTTCATAGTATCAGGAAGAAAGGAAAGAATGTCAAATACTACAAGAATATATATCCTGGGTCTAATAGATAGATATGATTCTATAGATATATAAGGTAAAATAGTTAAATAAGGTCTTCAAAAGCCTCAGAGACCTACAGAATATGGCATTTAAAGATGTTTTTATTATTCTAAAGATTCTTTGATGACAAGAGAAATTAACTCCTGGCAGCACCCAGCCTGCCTCACAGAGGATGAGGAGCATGAAAGAACCTCCTTATGGAGATGGCTTCAAATGTGGCAAACAAGCCACTGGCAAAAACATCCTCATTTCTGCCACAGAAAGAATTCCACCTAAAAATAGGCAAGCTTAGATACAGGCAGAGTCAATGGCTGAACTCTGCCAAGACAGGGTAAGCAAGTCCTCAATAGCTCCTGACTCACAAATATGTCTGTCAGAGATATTGGGCCAGAAGGCTGAAGATGATGCTCCAACATTATAGAGAGTATTGTGTGACTGTTCATGAAGTAAACTGTCTCAGTCATTTTTTTCATTTTGGAAGCTGCTAACCTGCACTTCCAGTTCACTCAGGTAATTAATTTTATTCCTTCTCAAGTCTCTGATGGGGTTGAAGACCAGAAAGTTTAGTCTTACAATTAAGCTTAATTGGTTAGGGGTTAAGATGTTTTTAGATCAAGATAGATGTTTTTAAGTTAACAGAGATGAGATATGATAGATATTGATCTTCATTCAGAAGTTTAGACCCAACAAGATAGGAAAGATGTTTACTTCAAGTTTGCCAAATACAAATAGCCAAATCACTATGAATGTAACATTTATATAATCCCTGATTGCCCCATAGTTCTTCCAGCTGCATGTAGTTTATTTTATTTCATGTGTAATAATATAAATGTAGACACTAAAAAAGAAACATAATAAAAAATTTAAAAAGCAATTCAGTGGAACTGTAGTTACAAACTGTTGTGAACCTCTGGAAGTCTTTCTGGGAACCTGAGAGAGAGACAGGGAGAGAGAAAGAAAGAAGAGAGAGAGAGGAGACAGACAGACAGACAGACAGACAGACAGACAGACAGACAGAGACAGATGACAGAGAGAGAGAGAGACAGAGAAAGAGAGAGAGACAGAGACAGAGAGAGACAGAGAGAGAGAGAGAGAGAGAGAGAGAGAGAGAGAGAGAGAGAGAGAATATCTCCAGCTCTGGGAATTTTAATTTTTTAATTAATTATTATTTTATATGTATGTGTTTTGTCTGTATGTATAGTATATATGTGCACCTCATGCATACAGTTCAAGTCAAGGCCAGAAGATGACATCAGAGCCCACGGAACAAGAGTTACAGGCAGTTTTGGGTCTAGGATTCAAACAAGGGTCCTTTTGAAGAGCAGAAAGCACTGTTGTTGTTGTTGCTGATGATGATGATGATGAAAAGACACTCTTTTCTATAGAGTATATCTTGATTACAATTTCTCTTCCCTCTAACCCTCTCAGCCCCCCTCCACATCTCCCTTCCCATCCAGCTCCAGACCATTTCTGTCTCTCATTAGAGAAGAACAGGCTTCTAAGAGATAACAACCAAACATGGAAAAATAAAATATAACAAAAGCAATTACATCAAAAGTGGACACAACAAACCAACTAAAGTGAAAAAAAAAAGCCCAAAAGAAGGCACAAGAATTAGAGATCCACTCATTCACACACACACACACACACACACACACACACACACACACACACACACATTCTATAAAAACTAAGCTGGAAACTATAATATATGTATGCAGAAGACATCGGAGAGACCCATGCAAGCCCTGTGCTTGTTGCTTCAGTGAGTTCATATAAGCTTTGCTCAGTTGGCCTTAGAAGATCTTGGTTTTTCCTGTGTTGTCCTTCTTTTTTTTTCTTTTTGGTCTTGCATTCTTTTCGCCTTCTCTTCCACAGGGTTCCCTGAGACCTGAGCAGGGAATCTATGGAAATATCCCATTTAAAGCTGTGTGTTCCAAGGTCTCCCCGCCCAGTGCCACCCCCTCCTCCATACTGTCTGGCTGTGGATCTCTGTATCTGTTCCTCTCTCTTGCAGAAGAGAGAGGAGATTCTCTAATGGCTGAATAAGGCACTGGATATATGAGTATAGCAGAATATCATTAGGAATCATCCTATCACTATTTTTTTTTCAAGACTGGTAGTATTTGGTTTTACCTAGGTCTCTGGGTTATCTAGACTCTTGTTCATGGTCACCCAAACAGTATTGGATATGGATTCCATCTCTTGGAATGGGTCCAAAGTCAAAACAGACAATAGTTGGTTACTCCCACAAGACTTGTGCTACCATTACCCTAGCATATTTTGCATGCAAGACGAAGATCCAAAGAGTTTGTGGCTGGGTGGTGTTTGTTTCTCTTTTGGTAGCCTACAGAGTATCCTCTCAAAGCAAAGACACTGGATGTCAATATTTTCTTCAGCAATTGGGCCTTGATGTCAGTTTGTGGAGAACCTATTGCCTTGGCAACAGCATTTTTTTTAAATTTTTTTTTATTTTTAATTAATTTATTCTTGTTACATCTCTATGGTTATCCCATCCCTTGTATCCTCCCATTCTTCCCTCCCTCTCATTTTCCCCTTATTCCCCTCCCCTATGACTGTTCCTCAGAGGGATTACCTCCCTCTGTATATGCTCATAGGGTATCAAGTCTCTTCTCAGTGACCTGCTGTCCTTCCTCTGAGTGCCACTAGGTCTTCCCCGCCAGGGTACATAGTCAAATGTGAGGCACCAGAGTACTTGAGAAAGTCAAATCCCTCTTTCCACTCAAGTGTGGAGACTGTTCTGTCCATGGGCTAGATCAGGGTAGGGGTTTAAATTTTACCGCCTGTATTGTCCTTGGCTAGGGCCTTAGTTTGAGCGGGACCCCATGACCCAAATCTGCCTATCATAATGTTCTACTTGTAGGTTTCTAGGACCCACTGGATCCTTCTACATTGCTATTCTCCCATGGTTCTCTCATCTAGAGTCCCAATAGGATGTCCTCCCCTCGGTCCCAGTTTCCTGGTAAGGGAAGGCTTTCATGAGACATGCCCATTGGGCTAGTATGCAGATATAAGTGAGTATATACCATTTGAGTCTTTCTGCTTCTGGGTTAACTCACTCATTATGATCATCTCTAGCTCAATCCATTTGTCCACAAATTTCGGGAATTCCTTGTTTTTAATAGCTGAGTAGTATTCCATAGTGTATATGTACCACAGTTTCTTTATCCATTCTTCTACTGAGGGACATTTAGGCTGTTTCCATGATCTGGATATTATGAATAAGGCTGCTATGAACATGGTTGAGCAAATTTTCTTGTTGTGTGCTGGTGCATCTTTTGGGTATATTCCAAGGAGTGGAATAGCTGGGTCTTGAGGAAGCCCTATTCCCAGTTTTTTGAGATAGCACCAGATAGATTTCCAAAGTGATTGTACTAGTTTGCATTCCCACCAGCAATGAAGGAGTGTTCCTCTCTCCCCACATCCTCTCCAGCATGTGGTGTCACTTGAGTTTTTGATCTTAGCCATTCTGATGGGTGTAAGATGGAATCTCAGAGTTGTTTTGATTTGCATTTCCCTGATGACTAAGGAGGTTGAGCATTTCTTTAAGTGTTTCTCAGCCATTTGATATTCTTCTGTTGAGAATTCTGTTTAGTTCCAAGCCCCATTTCTCAATTGGGTTATTTGGTTTGGTGGTGTTTAATTTCTTGAGTTCTTTATATATTTTGGATATTAGACCTTTGTCAGATGTAGGGTTGGTGAAGATCTTTTCCCAGTCTGTAGGCTGTCGCTTTGTTCTCTTGACCGTGTCTCTAGCCTTACAGAAGCTTCTCAGCCTCATGAGGTCCCATTTATTAATTGTTGACATTAAGGCCTGGGCTGTTGGTGTTCTGTTCAGGAAGTTGTCTCCTGTGCCAATATGTTCCAGGCTCTTCCCCACTTTTTCTTCTAACTGACTTAGTGTCTCTGGTTTTATGTTGAGGTCTTTAATCCACTTGGATTTGAGTTTTGTGCAAGGTGACAAATATGGGTCCAGTTGCATTTTTTTACACATAGACATCCAGTTAGACCAGCACCATTTGTTGAAGATGCTATCCTTTTTCCATTGAATGGATTTGGCTTCTTTGTCAAAAATCAAGTGACCATATGTGTGTGGATTCATATCTGGGTCTTCAATTCGATTCCACTGATCAACCAGCCTGTTGCTGGGCAACAGCATTTATTGTTTGAGGGTGTCCACGGGACACCTTTGGCCAGCACTCCAAATGGATGTAGCCCAGTCCTGGTACTGGGAGCTTCATTTTGTGACAAGAGGTGGCCAGTTCAGACTCTGTCTCTCCTATTATTTGGAGGCTTCATTAATACTGCCTTTATGTATGTTAGAAAGTCTCTATTGCTATAGGTTTTCACACCACTGCTCAAATGTCCCTTGGTCTCTTCCCAGTAATGGGCTTTTGACCCGGTTACAATACCTATGGCATGGAATTTACCTTATAGAGCAAGTCTCATATCCAATCGGAAAATGGTCACTTATCTCCATAACTAATGCCACTCATGCACCCGTGGGTGCATCTGGCCAGGTAGATTGGTATTGTAGCACGCAAGGTCCAAATCTGGGTGAGACCTTTAATGTCTTTATTCCACCAGGAGTCTGCAAAAAAAATTTTTTTAAATTTATTTTCATGTGAAAAATGTTAGAACATGTAAATTTTAAAAAAATAAATTGTAGCCTGCCCAAAGAATAATATCCTATTCTATGGTTAATAAACAGAAGCAGGCAATTGAAAATGTTGCATGACAAAGTTTGCATGGTGAATAGGCCTACCTTTCTCTACATATGTGAAGATATACAAAATATTTTAGTGGTTTGAATAATAAATAATTAAGAAAAATGTGTGCCTAGAATAATATGCTGACATGTATAACGAGAGAGACAGATGAGCAGAATGTTGGAGGGAAGCACTTTCTGGGCAGAAAACAGATGTGCAAAATTCTGCATGAGACACCGCCCTATATGCCCACTAAGATTTATTCATCTAAGTAAAAATATCTTAACCACAATTTACATCAAAATTATAATAAACACAAAGCACTTTGGCGTCATGATTTTGTCATGATATTAGTGCGTAATGAAGTATCTGAAACTCAAAGGGTCATGCGGTAGCCAAATAGCAGCCCTTCACATCCTCCCTGGGGGTCCACGCTGCACTTCTAACCAGCCAGAACAGTAAGATAAGAAATTTATGTTGCTTTAAGCCATTAAGTTTTTAATATTCTCTTGTAAGAGCAATCGAAAACAAACACAACCGATAAAAAAAAATTGGTATTTTGTTTTAGTCCTAGATAGTTAGCTTGACTCTAGACTGGGCTAAACTGGACAGATTTGTAGGTAAGGGATGTTGTCAGAAGTTTTTTTCAATATTTGAACTGATTTTATATTAGCTTAAAATGTGTTCACTCGGGGGTGAAGAGGCAATCCCTAGAGCTGACTCTTCTCAGACGAGATGCTTAGCCTAACAAACACTTAAAGTGTTTCCTGTGTCATTGTGCAAGCATCCCAATGTTCACAACAAAGTACTATCATCCAGATCATAACCATGTAATCATGCTTGATTGGTTTAATAACATGGAGTTTCTAAAAACTGAAAAATAACATCACATTGGGAGAGATAAGTTGGGGGAGCATTTCAGAGGTATAGAGCAGATATGATCAAAATACTTTGTATATTTGTATGAAATTTTCAAATAATAAACACATTTTTTTAAAAAATCATGGAGTATGGGCTGGAAAGATGGCTCAGCGGTTAGGAGCATTGTCTGCTCTTCCAGAGGACCTAAATTCAGTTCCCAGCAACTACATGGTGACTCACAACCATCTATAAGGTGATCTAATGCCTCTTCTTGCATGCAGGTGTTCATGCAGATACACGAAATTAATAAATAAATATTTTTTAAATCATGGTGTTTCTATATGAATCTACCTAAAAAGTAATGACTGTTTCTTCCTTAATTTATGTAGAAATTAACCAAGAATGGTTAAAATGCTGATAGAATGTAACTTATTTTACTCAAATTCCACACAGCATGGACTTCGTCTATCGTTGGTATCCTGATTTCCAACTCCTTCGCTACAATTCTATTCTTTCTATGCCTGAGCATTGCACAAAGACATGTTTTCACTGTATATATTACATGTATCATACATTATGTGTTTATATGAATAATGTATGGATTATACATATAACTCATGTTTTTCTAATGTTATGTTACAGTTAGGATAATGTGTACACCTATCTATTAAGTGATTATGCATACAGTTTCATAATTTATAATCCCTTAACTCAGTGCTATATTTGACTAAGACATTGAGCAATCATTGCCAACTAGAAAATACACAATAATGTGAAAGAGAAAAATGTTTTCAATACTGTTTAGATGGCAGAAAGAGCTACAGCTGACTCCCTATCATCAGAAAAGGAAGAACGAACAGCATTACTTTGTAAAAATCAAAAGAAGAAGAAAGTCGAATTGTTCCTGTTTCAGAAAAGTGGTAAGCAATAAAAACTTAACAGTACCTGGAAACTTGACAAAGTCAAGATGATGTCTTTCCCTTGGGAACTACTTTTCAAGACATGCCGGCCTAATAAAAGACCCAGCGGGATTCCCTGATGAGCTGTTCTGTTCCTTCCTCTTTCCTTGGTCTCTGAGGACCTTTCACTATGCTCAGTTCTCTAAAGATGAAGTCATACTGCAACTCTTCCCTTATATGGTGAGAGAGCATTGGCCCAAAGCACCAAGGAAACTTATTTGTCATCTGGCAGAAAGAAATCCAGGCAGGGAGTGTTTTCCTCTCCAGCTCCAAAGAAAACAAAAACCCGTCAGATGGGAACTCACTGCTTATTGGAACCAAGGTGGGTGGTAAGAAAGTAAGAAGGACGCTTCCAGGTACGTTTTCATTTAAGAATTAAAACAATTATCTTTCGTTTGAACTCGAGACCTTTGGAAGAGCAGACGGTGCTCTTAACGGCAGTGCCAGCTCCCTAGCTGACTACCTTTGCTTTGATCAGATTGTTTACTTTTTCTCAATGTCTACCTGTGACCCCCATTGACCACATTTAGCTGGCACTTACTCCCTAGTCACCCAATAACATCTGCACTGCCTCCCCTCTGAAAGATGAAACAAATCCACAGCAGATTTAAGAGGTGAAGAGAGTCAAGTTCCCAGAATTCAGAATGTCTTTTTTAATGATGCAGAAATGTGAACTATGACAGGGCAATTGTTTTACAACTCTAGTGGCATGGCGGTACTTAATTAGCATCAGATAAATGGGAAGAGCTTTGGGGGGGGGATATTTGTTTTGTTTTTACTTTTGCTTTTTCGTGTGTGTGTGTGTGTGTGTGTGTGTGTGTGTGTGTGTGTGTGTGTG
>OU015752.1:119785188-119818691 GCA_907169655.1 Acomys percivali | reverse complement strand
AAGAAAGAAAGAAAGAAAGAAAGAAAGAAAGAAAGAAAGAAAGAAAGAAAGAAAGAAAGAAGGGGGAAAGGAATGAACAAAGGAAGGAGAGAAAGAAAAGAGAGAGGAAGGAGGTAGGTAGAGAGAGACTAGACAAAGTGAAAGATAGAAAACAATAGGTAATATAAAGGTTGCTCTTTACTTTTTAAGAAAGGCGACCAAGTTGAGCATGGTGGAGCATGCCTTTAATCCTAGCACTGGGAAGGCAGAGTCAGGCAGATCTCTGTGAGTTTGAGGCCAGCCTGGTCTACAAACAGGGTCCAGGACATTCAGGGCTACACAGAGAAACCCTGTCTTGAAATTCAAAAAAGAAAAAGAAAAAAAAACAAAAAAGAAAAGCCACCAAAATTTAAGAAACTTATTTGAATATAGTAGCTTACATAAGCTTTCTTTTTCTTTTTAGTTAGTGTACAAAGTAATGTGTTTTCACTTTACGTTCTTATACATTATATTTTATTTTATTTGCCCCATCCATCTCCATGTATCCTTCCCATTACTTGTCCCTTTGTCTTCACAAATAGTCCCCCTCTGCTTTCATGTCACGTATATTCTATTACCTCAAAGCTGTCATTAGTGGAATGTGGTATTGATTTGATTACTGCTTAGATTATTCAAAGATCCTTGGAGAAAACACCTGCTCATTCATGATGGGAACCGAGGAATGAGTGACGACTGGTAGGGGATCCAGGAGACTAATATGAAGTAAGTATTCATAGATCAATATAATAGTTTACATTACACAGATGAAGGACAATAATAATGGAAAAAAAGAGTGATACCCTGAAGAATTATCCAGAAAGTGCATAAACACAGTTCAAAAATGAATAGAGGCAGACACTTCATCGCATCCTTCTATAGATCCACATGTCTTCCACATTTTGTCCACTGAACAGAGGCCACAGAGAGAGAAAAGATGTCCTTACCAGAGACATTTGGTAAAGAAACATGACATGCACAGTTAAAAGATCTCAAACGACAATTCCCCTAAACTGCTCAGCCCTCCAGAAACAAGGAATGAAGACACATACCTCCCCTCCCCTTCTCGCTTTCTCTGTATACACAAGGCATACAAATGAAGATCTCATGATATTCAATCAAGTTCTCTCAGCTTTTATTCAGGGATTAAAAAAAAATGTTTTTTCCTATTATTACTCAGAACTTCAGAAAGTTTTAAGATTTTTATTTATTTTTATTAAATGTGTGAGTACGTATGGAGTGGTCAGAGAACAACTATGTGGAGTCATTTCTTTCATTACACCATTATATGTGTCCCAAGAATTTAAAATAGGTCATCACATTTGCAGAAAAACCACATCACCTGCTAAATCATCTTGCTGTCATGGGGAGGGGGGTGCCGTTGGGAGGGCAGGGCAGGGCAGGGGCAGAGGAGGTTTAAAGCATAGGATTGCTGAAATGTGAAAGGTAAAAATGAAGACTCCTTTTTTTGTTTGTTTGTTTTGTTTTGTTTTGTTTTTCAAAACATATGTAGCCTTGGCTGTCCTGGACTTGTTTACTTGTTTGGAGAGCAGGCTGGCCTTGAGCTCACAGCTGCTTCTCCCTGCCTCTTCCTCCCTGAGTGCCAAGATTAAAGTTGTGAGCCACCATGCCCAGCTAAATGAAGACCTTTTATACATCCTTTATATTGAAGGCCAAGACCCACAAAAGATGGCTTATGAAAACAGTAAAAGAACTGAGAGACGGGAATAAAGCTGGGCTGTGAATTTCATGACTGTAAGAAGGCATTATGACATTTTTTCTCTGGGCCTCAACTTAACAAACCATTGGAACCTAAACCAGCAAAAGCAACCAACACCTGTGTCTCATTGGCAGGTATCTCAACCTTATTTAACAACCACTACCGGTTTCTGGCATGTTAATCTTCAACCACTCCAACTCCATGACTTTCACGCTGATGGGCGTACCTGGCTTAGAGTCTCAACACTTGTGGCTCTCTGTTCCATTCACCTCCATGCTCTTGGCCATTCTCATTGGCAATGGGGCTATCCTCTTCTTGGTTGTCAGACACCCCACACTTCACATGCCAATGTACCTGTTCCTGGCCCTGCTGATGGTGGCTGACCTCATCTCTACTCTAGCTCTTGTGCCCAAGGTCCTGTGCCTCTTCTGGTTTGATGATCGGGTCATAGGTGCCTCTGCCTGTTTCACACAGATGTTTTTCATCCATGGAGCGTCAGTGGTACGATCAGCCCTGCTTGTTGCAATGGCCTTTGACCGCTTTGTGGCTGTATGTCAGCCACTGCGCTACAACACAATTCTGAGCCGTTCTCTAGTTGGACGCCTAGGACTGATGGCATTCGCCAAGGGTGTAATCCTTATCCTGCCCATGCCTCTTCTCCTTCAAAGGCTGACTTTCTGTCACAGGGTCATTCCTCACACATACTGTGAGCACATGGCTGTGGTAAAGATGGCCTGTAGTAACACCAGACCCAATCGTATTTATGGGCTCTTTGTGGTCTTGCTTGTAGTGGGGCTTGATCTGCTTCTAATTGGCTTCTCGTATGTCCTCATCCTGCAGGCTGTGCTACGCCTCAACTCTCAAGATGCCACCTTCAAAGCCCTCAATACCTGCTCAGCCCACCTCTTTGTCATTCTCATCACTTATATACCTGCACTGTTTTCATCTGTCACCCACCGCCTCGGCCGCAACATTCCACCTCATGCTCACATTATCCTTGCCAACCTCTACCTTCTCGTGCCTTCAACGTTCAACCCGATTATCTACGGTATAAAAATGAAGGAGATACGGGACAAGGTGGCCAAATGCTTGTGCAGATGAGCTTCATGGGATCTGAATGCCAGGATTAACCCTTCAACTAAGTAAATGATGAGGACAGCTGAGAAGACCTTTGACAACCATCCAAGACCCAGTAATATGTCCAAATAAACTGCAAATTATGCAAAGAATAGACTGCAAAAGACTTCTCTCTCTATTTTCTCTAGGCTCTCATTCTCAAGTTCTGTTTATTTCTAATTACTATCTTCTTGCTTAAAGGATCCTGGTGGGCTTTTCATTGGAACCTACTTTATGATAACTGCTCAGGAAACTAAAGAGCAATTATTCAATCCATTGTGACTTTTTAATTTGTTAGTGATGTGGAATTTCCCCAAGACTATTCAAACGATTGTGATAATGTGTTTTTGTGTGTGTGTGTATATGCCATATACAGACAGGATTCATGGACTATTGAAAAACATAATTTGAATTTTTTCATTACAAACTAAGTTAGATGTCTAGACTCATAACTCAAAATACTCCCGGGAGAAGGAACTCTATCCTTAAAAAAATTCATGTGAGGTGAAAACTCTTTGTTTCTGAAATGGCATTAGCTTCATATTAGTTCACCGAGAAAGGTTTAACTCCCGAATAAAGAGCAACTTATATTATGTGGTGAAGTATTGCTCTGTTGTTATGTTTTAAATCATGAATAAAATCTCCAATAATGCATCAGCGTAAAAAATACAAATTATAAAATGTTATGTCTAAAACAAGTTATACAGAATAAAAATATGGACTGTAAAGACAACTGTTAATCATCATCTTAGTACAAAGATGTGGTCACTGAGCTTAATGTTGGAATAAATGGCCTTACATTTCTGAACATCAATTTCAACCCGTAACATTGTGTTTAAAACTTCTAAAATGGGTAATTATGAGTTAAACATTTGTCATCTTTATCTCTAGCCATCATCTTTGACTTATCTAAATGTCTTCTTCACTTAGACTAGGACAGTCTGTAAATTCTAATAGCAATTTCAACTGTTTTAGGGTAGAGCAGAGAAGTCCTTCTGTATGAACACCTTTACCCTGGATTTTTCTTGGTACTGATTAGATTATAAGATGCCTAAAATAAAACATATATGCATTTTCCACATAAAGTATAAAAGAAACCACACATCAGTCAATTAAAATAGACTCCAATTTACTCATAATATAAACATATTCTTATGGGATGTTTGGGGGGGCGTGTACACATGGGGGAAAGACTGTGGCATTATCATGGATCTATGGTGGACTCTTCAAGTATATTCATTTCCTGTCAAGGTTTTGAGCATGAGGAGAGTATGTATGCCTGACGCTAGCTTTCAGTCACCATCAGGATCAGCGTGTCGGAATTCATAAAGAAACTAAGAATATTCACGGGTGAATTTTCCTGTTATCCTCAAAGTGTAATCTCATTTATGAAGGATTATAGGATGCAGCTATATTACAGGAGCAAAATTTATATCAAGTAGGTTAATTTGCTCAGTAATAAGAACCTCTAAAAAGGGGCTGAGGGCAACAGCTAAGATTGGAATGTTTCTCTGTTAATGGAAGACCACATTTTCTATTTCTTACTTTCCATCAATATGTATAGTGTTTCAACTACAAATCAAGCTGTATAAGAGCATGCTTTGCATATTAACTTGAAAAGGCCTTTATATAGCCTTCCCCCAGTCACACAGGCGGTGAACAGCTAAGCCTGCATGCAGACCCTGGCCTATCTGACTGTATCTTCCCATGTGGTTAGTCCTGTTTCCAGAGTACAAGCTCTGAAAAAGTGTTCAAGCAAGACTAAGTGGAATACTCAGTAGGAGAAGCTTCCATCTCAAGAAACATGGCAACAATTAAGTGACTGCCGCATGCTCAATAACAAAATTCAATTTAAACTCTGGTGTGATTGAAGTATAAACAGTTACAAATTATGTGGAGAAATAAAAATATCTTCCCTTTCTATTATACTTACCCTGTATTTGAAAGCCTTGACACACCTCCATCTAGTTTCTATGTTTCTGATATTTATTCTGTGTTCAGGCAATTAATTGTATCCCATAGGCCTGCTCCAGTTCAATTGCAGTGTACCATGATGAGCTCCTGGTTATGACTATATACATTAATGGGTCTGACAAAATCTAGACCATTACAGAACTTCAAAATAGTGGCCATTTATCATACATTGCTGAAAAAAATTTGTCAACTAAGCAGGGAGGGGCTGCATGAGGTAATCACCCAAAAGCCAAGGGCTGGGTAGGAGCAAGGCAGAGGAAGCTTGGATAATGAAAATTTCCATACTTACTTTTCTTTCTGTGTAGCAAAGCAAGAAAACATACATTTGACCATTGTTCATATGACATGTAGCATTTTGTACATGTTTTGTTTTAAGCACTTTCAATAAGATAATAAAGAATGGCTGGAAATATTTATCCTAGAATAAAGCAACTTAAACAAGCAACTTTTTCTCATGAAGCATGTGAGAATGGGAGTCTGATGACAACTGGGAGGTGTTTATTTGAGAGAATTTTTCATAAGGCTTAGAGTTGATGTAAACTGAAGCAAAAGTCTTCATAACACTTGCGTGGAGCTGAAGGATCCACTTCTAAAAATCAAATCCCAGTATCACTGTTGACTGGAGTTCTCAGTTGTTGTCACAGACATCTCCCCATAAAGTTACTGCCCAACCCGTGGCAAGGAACACGGTTTTCCCAAGAATAAATGGACTACAAGAAAGATGGCCTAAACAAAGAAATGGTACGGCACCATCTCTACCATATTCTGGTCTCTGTACAGACTAGCCCTGATACAATGTGCTGAAGGATTGAAAGCGAGCTTGGTTTCTAAAGAGGGTGGATTAGCCTGGTGTCTGTTTACTGCAGTGTTTATGTTCAAGTGTTTTATTCTAACAGGAGTTCCTGTCAAATGGTAAATGCCACAGATAGCATACCCTCACTCTGCATCCCCAGAAATCTTCACTCGATAGTTCCACTGGGACTTGTCATTATTGGTTCCTTCATGTTTTCTCTTGTGGTTGAAATATGGATTTAGATGTATGTGCACAGAACATTAAAATATAAGGGGGGCAGTAAGATGATAAGAAAGGCTTAAGGGTATAGGATATGGTAATGGAGAGAAAGAGAAAAGTATCACATATTTTCTCTTGTGCAAAATCTGTATTTAAACATATTTTGTATACATAGGGAAAGAAAGCAGAAGGGAATCTGGGATGACAAGTTGGAGGAAGATGGTGGAATGTGAAAAAATGCAAAAATGTCATGATAAAACTTAATATTTTGTACACTAACTAAAATAATTAAAATATAGTTTTTCAAATGCAGAATAAGAATAGAGTTAGATAAGGTCTTCAAAAACCTCAGAGACATACAGAATATGGCATTTAAAGATGTTTTTTATTATTTTAAAGATTCAATGAAAATGAGACAGTTTAACTCCTGGCAACACCCAGCCTACCTCAAAGAAGATGATGAGCATTAAAGAACCTCCTTGTGGAGATAGTGTCAAATGTGGCAAACAAGCCACTGGGCAAAATGTCCTGGCTTCTACCATGGACAAAATTCTACCTAAAAAAGGACAAGCTTGGATGCAGCCAGAGTCAACAGCCAAACTCTGCCAAGACAGGGTAAGCAAGTCCTCAATAGTTCCTGACTCACAAATATGTCTGTCAGAGACATTGGTCCAGAAGGCTGAAGATGATGCTCCAACAATAACAGAGAGTGTTGGCCAGTGTTCAGGCAGCAAATCGTCTCTGTCATCGTCTCATTTTGGAAGCTGCTAACCTGCACTCCTGGTATACTCAGGTAATTAATTTTATTCCTTCTTAAGTCTCTGATGAGGTTGAAGACCAGGTAGCTTAGTTTTACAATGAAGCTTAATCATTTAGAGGTTAAGATGTTTTAAAGCCTAGAACGATGTTTTAAGTTGATAATGATGAAATATTATAAATATTGATTTACATTCAGTATTTTAGACACACCAAGATAGGAAAAATGTTTTCTACAAGGTTGCCAAATACAAATAGCCAAAACACTAACATTATTTCATGGTTCTTCTTGCTGTAGGTACTTTATTGTATATATGTGTAATAATATAAATACATATGTAAAAATAAATTTTTTTAAAGAATTGCTAGAATCAGTCCATATATTTATCAATGTTGGATTGGTGAAAGATTGCAGATCTACATAGGAACTCATAGATATTGTGACTACAAATACAAGACCTGCACAAGCTACTCAAGTGTGTGACAATTTTTATGCCATCTCTGAGATGCTAACACAATTTAAAACATCTCCAGTCATCCTTGGGGATTGGCGGTAGATTCAACATATTTCATAACTAAGAGTTGATATTGTGTTTGTTTTGTTTTTATGAGCTGTCAAAAGCTGCTGAATTAAGAAAAAGAAGTATAAATCTGTTTTCTCCCATAGTGTTATTTTTATATATTTATTCTTTAATAGCACTTATTTATGCAAACAGTGAGTGAATGATCTATATAACAGACTCCTCATGTCATTCTTCTGAAAGCATCAAAACCTTGGAACTAAGTATCTATCAATAGGTGACTGCTTAAACTATGCCCACAGTCATTCAACACAAGTCTCTAGAGCAGTGGTTCTCAACTTGTGGGTCATGACCCCTTTGGAAAACCTATAACTCCAAAAATATTTATATTACAATTCATAACAGCAGCAAGACTACAGTTATGAAGTAGCAATGGAGGTAATTTTATGGATTGGGGTCATCACAATATGAGGAACCATATTAAAGGGCTGCAGCACCAGGAAGGTTGAGAACTATTGCTCTAGAGCTAAGAAATAACTAAACTTCAATGTATTCCAATTGGTGTAAACTGTAAACAGTAATTCAGTTCTTCTAGTATGATATTGACTTCATCATAAATAATTTTTTCCATAAAAAGCCTTTAAGATGATCATATTGTGTCAAGGGTATGCTTTCCTTCAATTCACACTTAGACATTTACTAAAACTTAAAATATTCTTCTGCAAAAACAGTGATCCCCAAGCTTTCACACATGCCCAGACATCACTGATTTTTTTCCAGTTATTAAATTTTTTAAGATTATCTGATCAACAGTTCTGGTTATATCCAAATGGACAACAGTGTGATCATGATACTTTGTATTGCTAAAATTTTAAAACTAATCTTTTTAAAATATACAAGAACAATATTGAATAATTTTTACCATTAATACTATACTATATTTGAGGAAGTGGCAGAAAATTCATGTAAAATTAAATGGGAAGAGACTGTACGCAAATTACAATCTTTTTCACTTATCACTTGTCTAGCCACTGCCTAAGCTTAATCTGATTGAATTCTAGGGTGTTTGAGTAAGTCAAGTGGGGCCACCTGGAAACTAAATTGCTTTTCAGACAGCTCTGTTGCATTGGAACTAATATCAACCGTCCACAATTAATATCAAAATCTTCTATACTCTGGTGAAGATTTTATATTTTGGTCCTAGGAAATGTGTGGTGCAATACTCCTTGTTCTTTGTACATTGTTTACCTCATTTAATTTTTAAAATATTCAGTTGATGTCTTCTAAATGAGATGTCTCCATGCAATTGCTCCCCCCCCCCACCCTTAGAGCTCGGGGAACCCTGTGGGAGAGGAAGCAGAAGGAATGGGAGAAACAAAGGGCCTGGCCACCACAAGGAGCGTGAGGCCGCCTGAACAACTGAGCCAAGCTCATACAAACGCACAAAGACTGAAGCAGCAATCTTCATAAAATTATCTCCATTGCTACTTCATAACTGTAATCTTGCTACTGTTATGAATTGTAATGTAAAGCTTATATAAGTCTGCACCAGGTCCTCTGCATATATACTATAGCTTTGTATTCAGCATGTTTATGGGACTCCCGAATGTGTAAACGAGTGGATTTCTGATTCTTCTACCTTCTCATGGGGCTTTTTTTTTTTCTGATGGCTTTTATTTTTAATTATGATGGGGTTTTTTTTCTCTTACTGTATTACTTAGTATACCTTACTATATTGTTTGCTATATTACTATATCTTACTATATAAGAAGAGATAGCTAGGCGCGGTGGTACATGCCTGTAAACCCAGCACTCGGGATGCAGAGACAGGTGTTCCTCTGTGAGTTCGAGGCCAGCTTGGTCTACAAAGAGAGTCCAGGACAGCCAAGGCTACACAGAGAAACCCTGTCCCAAAAAAAACTAAAAATAAAATAAAATAAAGAGATGAATGTGTCCCCTCTTTTAAAATAAGAAAATCCATATATTGTGTTAACATTTTTAATCCTTGATCTGTCAAACCAGTAAAAATTGCTTTCAGTCACAAAAAAATACAATTTATATCTTCTTGCTCATCCATTAGTTAAAATAATCCAGATTATCTCACAGAACTTATATACATACACATGTATATAACTAGAAGGACACTGTTATATTACATTGAATATTCTAACACACTTGACTGCCTTAACAAATACATATATTTCTTTAATAACAATGTAATAGAGATCCATAATAATGATGTATTTTATTACTCTTTGGATGAAAAAAAACCTCAGAAGGATATAAAGACTGACAACCATGTGGCCTGTAGAAGCTCTTTCTAGAACTTTTATTTATTTTATTTGTTTCCTACATAAGACTTTCCAAATCATTCTGAATGAACTAGAGTTGTGGTTTATGATTTTTGGTAACAAAGATAAATAATTTTTGTACTAAAAATTAGGAACTATGCTTTAATCTGTGAGACTGGATAGATGAGTGTACACTCCTTTAATCTCAGCACTGGAAAAGCAAAAACAGGTGGACCTCTGAGTTTGAGGTCACCTTGGTCTACACAGCAAATTCCCCACCAGTCAAGCACATAGTGAAATGGACTCAACACAAAGCAAGAGCCAAGTCTGTGGGACAAGTGCCTGGATGAGGTGGCTACTAATCTCAGAGTATATCATGGGTCTATACTCAGTGCATTGGTTTTTATGTCAGACAATCCTCAGGCACAGTTCCATAATGATTTCCAGTGTAGAGCTGATTTTCACAGCTTTTGCTCTTAAGACATTCTCAGAGTTGTTCCATCACAAGAGAGTCTTCTCAGGGCTAGAGAGATGGTTCAGTGGTTAGAAGAACTCCCTACTCTTCCAGAGGACCTGGGAGCATTTCCCAGCATCAAAATGGCAGTTCACAACTGCCTTTAACTGCAGTCCCAGGGAATATCTCTCTCTCTCTCTCTCTCTCTCTCTCTCTCTCTCTCTCTCTCTCTCCCTCTCCCTCTCCCTCTCCCTCTCCCTCTCTCTCTCTCTCTTTCTCACACACACACACACACACACACACGTATTCAAAACACCAATGTGAATGAAATTTAAAAAATAAATCTTATGAAACTGAAACAGCTCCTTAAGGAGGGAGAGAGAGAGAGGCAGGAGGATCTTCTCTCACACTGGATTTAGTTGTGAGAAGTAGAAATATTGACTCCAGCAATTTTTGCAAATATGCAAATAATTAAAACCCATATCAATGCAGGCACGGCTTCTGACATGAACTCTGGTGCCCAGATTTGACCACTTCCCCTTTGGTGGTGAGGCCCCGAGACACACAGAGGAAGGGGAAGCAGGCTGTCCCGAAGCATCCTGATAAACTGTGGTCATATGGTGGGGGAGGAGGGCCCCTTCTGTCAGAGGTCTAGGAGAGGGGAATAGGGCAGAAGAGGGAAGGAGGGTGGGAATGGAAAAATAGAAGCCAGAGGATAATAACTGGGATGTAATTTGAATAAATTATAATAAATTAAAAAATTTTTTAAACATTAACATGTTCATTCTGTCAAGAGTTTCCCAATATTTTTCCTTCTTCTGTGAAGTTTCTCTAGACATCTGAGCATGTGTCGAATATGTATTCCCTAGTTCAAAAGGAAGCAGTAAGTCCTGTGGTCCAAGTGTTAGGCTTCTGCCTGGGATGATAAAACAATGACTCTTTATTCATCCTCCAACTTTCTTGACCCTTTGCACTCCTCTCAAACATCTTTTTTATCTCCCAGTATCCTTTCCACCGCGCACAAACCTTCCACCACCCACCACCTTCTAGAAACACGCACACAAAACCCCACATCTGACTTGACTGTGCATGCCTTGGCAAATTATATATTATAGTATTTGACCATTTATTGAGAATGAGAAAGTTAGTTTGCTCTGTGACACTCTGTAAGGAAATGTTCCTCACTGTCGTTCATGAATAGAGCATATGGTGGCATTTAAAGGGCCTTATATGCATTGTCACAAGTAGCTTGCTCAACACTGTTAAATATTAAGAGCAAATGATCATTATTTTATCCCAAAAGGAATAATTGTGTTGCCTTCGAGTTACTGAAACCAAGAAGTTCTTCCATGTCTTAGCCTCTTTATCCAAGAATAAATACTATGGCTGCTACTCTGACATTTCAGTGTATTTCTACCATTAGTCAGTTCCCCCTAGACACTTAACCATCGCTGGACTATCAAACAAGTTTCTGATTGTGAGAAAAGACTGTATGTCCCTTCCTCCTACATAAATATTTGGTAACTTTGTCCCTAAATTCCTTGGTTTTTACTCCATAGATAATAGGATTGAGCATTGGTGGTACAAGGAAGTAGAGGTTGCCAAGAATGGTGTGGATGTGAGGTGGAATGCCTCTTCCAAAGCGATGCGTCAGAAAGGAGAAAAGACAGGGGGTGTAGGAGACAAGCATGACACAGATATGTGTGGTGCAGGTGTTCACTGCTTTGTGGTGGGCTTCCCTGGACGAAAGATGCATGATAGCTCGTATAATCAGCACATAAGATGAGGCAATAGCCGAGATATCTATCCCAACCACCAGCAAGGCCACAACCAGACCATATATCCGGTTGACTGTGGTATCCACACACACCATCTTCACCACGGCCATGTGCTCACAGTAGGTGGTGGGGATGACTCGGTTGGCATGAAAGGGCATATGCTGGAGGAGGACGGGCATGGGAAGGATAAAGAGGATTGCTCGTACCAAACTTGCTAGGCCTATGAGCCCAATGCGACTATTGGAAAGGATGGTGGAATAACGCAAAGGCTTACAGATAGCCACATAGCGGTCAAAGGCCATGGTCATCAGGACAGATGACTGCATGGCTGAGATGGAGTGGATGAAGAACAGCTGGACCAAACAGCCCTTGTAGCTTATCTTGCTCTGTCCGAACCAGAATATGCAGAGCACCTTAGGAATGGTGGTAGTGGACATGCCCAAGTCAGTGAGCGCCAACAGGAAGAGGAGCAGGAACATGGGCTTGTGCAGGGAGCGCTCCATGGAGATGGTGAGAAGAATGGTACAGTTCCCCATCACAGTGATGAAGTACATGGTGGAGAAGGGAACAGATATCCATTTGTGCTTGTCTTCCATCCCAGGAATGCCTTGAAGGATGAAGAACGAAGGGTGCTCAGTGCTGTTACAGGGCATCATGGCGGCACCCTGGTGAAGTACCTAAAAGCAGAAACGGAGGAACTACTTGAGCTTTAATTTTTTTTTCTTAATCCAGATGCTTAAAAAGGGGAAAGATAATTCAATATTAAAGTACACAAGGCAATCTGAAAAAAAAATCATAGTATATGTTATGTAGCATGGCACTATACTGTGATGTGAAGGAACAATGTAGTGTTAGTATGACAGCATCAATGTCTGAAAGAATTATGCTATGAGAAATTATTTTAATGAGGAAAACTGTTGATTAATTATTAAAACATATTATTAAATGTAGGTGAATATATGATGAAATATATACATTCTCACTAAAAACCGTAGCTTAAACCATGTCAGAAAATGAACAAAAATGAAAAAAAAAACCCACATTTTCTCCCAGAAACAATGAGAAAAAAAAATACACCAACAAGAGAAAAACGATTAACTTAAGAACACTTCAAAATTTATACAAAATTCTACATGAGAAAATTAAAGAATATCCATTTCTAACAGATATGGGATCCGGAAGGTTTCTGTGTATGTGAGAGAGAATTTTGGCAGTGGTGATGAATGTGTGAAGGTGGAAGCAGGCATTTGGGTGACTCAGTGCCTGAAGTTCAGCGGGCAGTGCTGTGCGATGGGCTGCGGATGTAAAGCCTACTCCCACCTATACAGTCTTACCTGAATGTGAGGCAGCAAGAAGCTCGGTAGCTAGTCTCAGCCGTCTTCGGCAAATGTTTTGAGGTGACTGTGTACATGCATATGTAGGTATATTTTAACAAGCATCCGTGCTCAGGGTCCTGCATCTCTCCCCTCTCCTCTCAGACATTCAGGAGGCATGCTGTGGAAGTGCTTCTTTAAACCACCCGAATGGTACAGAATTAGCCCTTTAACAACCCCACCCTGAAACACAGAGCCACAAAGGCACCACAGCTGTTGTGGCTGAAACTGACCCTGGAGATTGACTGAACTCCCAGAAGATAAGGCTGATTGATCTCAGGGATCTGGAAATATTCAGTCTTGATTGAGGAGAAAGAGAGAGCGCAAATCTAATGATGAGTCAAAGAACAAATAATGGAAGAAACTGTACAGTCTGCGTCTGAGCATTGTTAGTCTCAAGAAAGAAAATTCTAACTCTTGCTACAACAGAGGCAAATTCGGCAGACAATATACTAAATAAAATAAGCCACATACCAGAAAAAAAATATTTCATGATCTTACTGATGCATAGAGTCTGTGGGAAAACATAACAAAATTCAGAGAGAAAATAAAATGGTGCTTACTACGGAGCTAGGCAGAGGGAGGAAGTGGAGGAAAGTTACGATGTAGCAGCTACATAAGATAATAACTGCAAGGCTCCAGCTACCAGTGAGATCTGGAGATGACACAGTGCACTGTGTTCAAGACTTTTGCTGAATAAATAGATTATAGCTTCTTTTGACACTGGGAATTTGCCAGTGAGTACTTAAGATGACAGAATGGCTTCATCTGTTCTTCCCTGTATCTGACAAAGTCAGACACCATAGGGGACTAAAATTAAATGTCCTGTGACATCCATAAATAAAGCACAGATGTCCTTGACTATAAACACGTACCCTCATCCTATACAATATAGTTTCCTCAGCAGAATGTGTTAATTTTAGTAACACTCAGAAACCATCCTGGCCTCTGTCCAACATCTGCTGTGTGTCACAAGGTGAACCTGACAAGTAACAGTGGCAGGTAGGTACCAATGACTTAGTTAGCAAGCAAATAACTCCTTCCTTCTAGTTCTGCTTCTTCACATTCACACCCCTGGATGCAGCTCCGTAAACAGGAAATCCTGTGTTTTAAGCAAGAGGACTCTAGCCTCTTTAGAAAACAAAAAATCAAAACAACCTAGTTTTTGCGTAGTCACACTAAGGATAAAAACCCAAGCCTGAATTCTCCTCACATCTTGTATTCCAAACATTTGTGTGATGCTTGTCACATAATGGGCACACAATATGCATCTAATAAATCAATAAGCAGATGAATATGTAAAGAAATAAAATAAAAGTATATCTTAGCTCATGAGTTCTTAATCATTTTAAAGATTTATTTATTATTATGTATACACTGTTCTGCCTGCATGTACACCCACAGGCCAGAAGAGGAAATCACATCACATTATGGATGGTCGTGAACCACCATGTGGTTGCTGGGAATTGAACTCAGGACCTTTGGAAGAGCAGGTGGTACTCTTTACCACTGAGCCATCTCTCCAGCCTCCTCTTAATCATTTTAGATACCTAAAAGCTTACAACATAATTAATATGGAGGCCATATCTTCCTCAGTGAATTTCTAACACTCCATGTAAAGCCAAATAATGCCAGTGTATGTCAAAGCATCACTTCCATGGTGTTGTCCTCCTCACTCTCCAGCTATTCTCATGTGTTCCAAGGTTTGGATACCAGAAAAAGCTCTTTTGCCTAGATCTGACTTGTACCTGCTTTCTCTCTCACCCTGCCTGCTGTAAGAATCAGCAAGACTACACCTCCATCTCATCACCCACTCTTTCCCACTTTCCTGACACATCAGATGCTATCAGAGGGTAACATCTGCACGGTTTTCTCAGTATAATTCCTCCCTTACTCTTTTTGGGCAGACAGCTGAACCTCAGTATCATATCTTTCTTTGTTGTTGCTGTTGTTGTTTTATTTTTTAAGATTTAGTTATTTATTTATTATGTATACAGTGCTCTACCTGCATGTACACTTGCAGGCCAGAAGAGGGCATCAGACCACATTACAGATGGTTATGAACCACCACGTGGTTACTAGGAATTGAACTCAGGACCTTTGGAAGAGCAGCCTGTGCTCTTAACCACTGAGCCATCTCTCCAGCCCTCAGTATCATATCTTATGCTCCACAATAAAACCTAAATAACAGCTGCTACTGCCTGCCTCTAATCCTGTCCTAAATGTGTTACCTTCAAGGACTACAATAAATCATTTAGTCCATCAGCCATTTTATACCGTCTCTCATACCCACAGGGTGGACCCCGTTCATCAAAGCGACATGCTACCTGCTACCCTATATGACGTAAAGGGCGATCGACACCATGGGGCTCCTCCTCCCAAGGTTGCTCTGCACTCACCATAGAACGTTGTGCCACTCATCACATGAAACTGCCACTACAACAAATAGGGTTACAACTTCCCATGCTACCCGGGGGAAAAGTCATCACTTTAGGACTGTCGCCATGTACTCTTTACCCTAAAGGAATGAATCTTGATTGGCTTCTTTTACTCACTACATGGACCACAAAGTCCCCCATCTTTGGCTCATTTTTTTTTTTTTTTTTTTTTTTTTTTTTTTTTGGTTCTGTCAGACCCAATTTGGGCACCAATGTGTTGCTTGACAGGACCAAACATCTATTCATGTCATAGGGCAGCAAGAGGAGATCAAAGAAAGAATCGTATCCAACTCTAACTTACTGAGCCAATGAGGTTACGGGATTGTGTCCAACTCTAACTTAGTGAACCAATGAGGTTACGGGATTGTGTCCAACTCTAACTTCCTGAGCCAATGAGGTCACAGGAACTATCACAGAGGCACAAATGTGGCGACCTGAGCTCAATTCTTGGAGCCCACATAAAGACAAGAGAGAACTAAGTCCACAGAGTTGTTCTCTGACCTACACACACACACACACACACACACACACACACACACACACACACCATAGCATGTGCTACCAGATATTATGCAAACACATACACAAACAAAATAATAATAGTAGTAGTAATAATAATATTTATTATTATTTATTATTATTATTATTATTATTACTGCTACTACTACTACTACTACTTAGGGGCCAGTGATATGGCTCAGAATGTAAAAGTGCTTGCCACCTATCATGATATGAGTTAGTTCCCTATAACCCATACAATAAAAGAAGAGAATAAGTCCTGAAATTTTTCCTTTGAGCTCCTTACATCTGTCATGGATCACTTGAGGCCAGACACATACACTTACACATGCACAAACATACACACACTAAAGAAATAGATGAAAGAAAAAAGTTAAGCTAAAATGCATTTTTGTTACAAAATCTTATATTTATTATAAAAGTTGTTATAATGTATTGGGGTTGTAAATTCAAAGTAATATATGTTGTTTTAATAGCATACTGATATAACTAACTGGTCATATTTTTAAAACTAATGTTGATAGCTCTGAATTTATAGTTTCTTCATTTGTTCATTATACTTATGTTATTACATTTCTAATTATATATTTCTATTTCTATAAGTGAATATTCAAAATAATCTTAGAACCATAAATTAATGTAGAAAGTAATTTGGGAGGTCAAAAATATGAATCTTTAAATATTCTCTTGGATTTTGCCATATAGAATCATTGTATCAAAAACTCTTTACAGAAAAATAAAATTTTCATAAGCAAATTTTTATGACTTTGTTTTTTAAACTGAAAATTCTCTCTTTTTTCATGTTTATTTATTTATTTTTATGTATTTGAGTGCTCTATCTGAATGTACATCTGTACGCCAGAAGAGGACATCAGATCCCAGCATAGATGGTTGTGAGCCACTGTGTGGTTGCTGGAAATTGAACTCAGGACCTCTGGAGGAGCAGACAATGCTCTTATCTGTTGAGCCATCTCTCCAGCAAGACTTTGTGTTTTTAATACATGATTTGCAACTAGTTTTTGACATGACATAACTATTTTACATTCATATCTGTGTTTTATTTATTCTTCTTTTCACTAAGGCCTTAGTTTCAAAATAATAAAAATCATTAAGATGACACTTAAACTTTAGTGTCTATAGATGATAACTATGTATAATAAATATATATTTGTGTGCTTAAAAGTAACAGATGGGTAAATATGATCAAAATATATTATATGCATCTATAAAATTCTAAAAAATCTTAATTTAAGAATCATATATTTTTTAAATGCTAGTAGAAATAATTAGGTGCTCTACTCTCCAAATTAGTAATGATGTCATGAGAGTTTTGTTCTTTATACAGTCAGTGTAAGAGAAATATTTTGATGAGTGTTTGCTTTTTTAATTTAATGAAACATTCATTTTTCACTCTTACTGTAAATTCAGGCACAAAAATATTTATAAAATACACTATCAAATAAAATAAATAAACATCAGCAATTTACTGAAGGTTTCAGTGTCTATAACTATTTTTGCTATCAGAATAATCACATAATTATAGTTATTAAAACTTAATTGCTTTTTTTTTTTTTTTTTTTTTGGTTTTTCACGATATGGTTTTTCTGTGTAAACTTGTCTGTCCTAGACTCATTCTGTAGACCAGGATGGCCTGGAACTCACAGAAATCCTCCTGCCCTCTGCCTCACCAAGTGCTGGGTTTACAAGCATGTACCACAATGCTCAGCTATTAGTTGCATCTTATACATTAATTGGATTATCTATTTTGTACTGTTTTGATAAAGTTGGTTGATATTGAAAACTGACCAGTGTTGTTTAAATTTATTTCCAACAAGTAAGGGTCATCTCCCTTCACCAAATTCCTGCTACCAAATAATTTTTTTTTTTTTTTTTTAAGTATTGGATATTTTAGAAACCAAGAAGCAAAAAGATTTCTCCTGCTCCTCGCTGGAACAGATTTCTCAGGTGGTATAGATACCAACCAGCCAAGTTCTGAGACGTTCTTTCCAGCTCACATGTTTGTCCCAATTTCTGTGTATGCTGTGACTAACTTGCCAGTCAGAATCAGTTTAAACTGGTAATTCTTAAGGCTCCTCATAAGCAGGGACTCCAGAGAGAGCCATGGCAAACCCACCTTTCTGCATACCAATAACAGAGTTTACTGCCTCTGGGTAAGACAGCAGAACAAAATTAAGATATGTTTCATTGTTTTTCTTTGTTTCATTATGAATATAATTTATTATCTTAATTCAGTGTATCTTGGTGAATGCCTGAGGTTTTTTCAATTCACTGAAATAGTTTTCCTATAATCACAGCCTAATTTCATAAAGTATTTCTCTGCTATCCATTATAAAATGCTACTCTTGGGCATACACATGTGTGTGTGTCTGTGGGAGAGAGAGGGGAGGGAGAGTGGGAGGGAGGGAGGAAGGGGGGGAGGAAGGGAGGGAGAAAGAGAGAACAGCTACTCCTCTTAACCCAATGAATTTTTGATTTGTTGACCCCATACAATCTCACTTAGCATACTTATTAACTTTTTTAATTGTCCTGTTTTCCTTCCATTGTTAAAGTTGACCTTCAGTTTTTTCCATCAGTGGAATTCCTTCTCTGAAATCACCCTGTCGCTGGTAGTACAGAAGACACCATGCCGTTAATGCTGAGTCACTGCAAGTGATGATGCGCTTTGCTGAAACCACATCTTCGCTTCTCCACCCAGGTTGTGAATTTCCTAGAGTATGTGCTTAAGCCTATTTGCCTGGAAACGCAACTGTATATCCAATATACAATTTCCTCAATAAATTACAATAAGTAAGCATGCTCTCTAAAAGCTCTTACAACAGACTTGTTCTCCGTGAAGTTCCTTGCCTGAGCAGAATGATGAATGGGTTTTATTTCTGATAGGTTACAGAGTGGTGAAAAGCTTTATAAACAAAACTTGAAGGCTTCCCAACATTGTAAGCTTTAGATCACTAAATTGTTTCCTTTAAATGGGTAAGATGACAAAGTTCATGGTACGTATACGTTTATGATATCACAGTAAAATTTTATGTCCTTTGGTGATATGACTCACCAAGTACCACATAATAAATTAAACCAATTATGGCTAGGCATTGAAAAGGAAAGACATTGGAGTTGCAAAGTAGGATGGATACCTTCGATGATCAAGAATATCTGGTAGTGGGACTGCAGAGATGGCTCAGTGGGTAAGAGCACTGACTGCTCTTCCGGAGGACCTGGGTTTGATTCCCAGCTCCCATATGGAAGCTTAAAACCACTTTAAATCCAGTTCCAGAATTCAAAAGAAATATGTAGGAAGACCAGCTGCTTGAGGATTCTTATTACCCTGACTGGATGCCACTAGCAAGAAACTATCCTTAGGACCCTTGCACACCCAGGAAGCTACCTACTGAGGTAAACAAAAGATCATACCAAGTCCACAGTGGCCCTCAGAATGTTTTGCATGTTGAACTCATTGTGTTTAGAAAACCAAGAAGCAGAGGTAACAGTCATGAGGTAAGCATATTCTTCTCAGAGGGGCATCTTTTGAAGTGATTCCTTGAGGAACGTCTGCCCTGCCTTCCCTCCGCAATCTTTGCTTCCCATTTTCTCACAGCGACTCACCCAGCCATCATCTTTAGCTGTTTCAAACCTAACCCCAGGTCCAAAGGGCCTTAGTTTCTTATAGTCTTCCGTGGCCAAGGTTGAGAGCTCATTAATGACACCAGTTCTAAGAAAGCACTGACATCAATCAATTGATAAATATGTGTGTGTTCTTAATTCCTTGAAATGATACGCAAGTGGGTCTTCAACTCCACTTTCCCTCTACTTACAACATGTGAGCTTCTGTAGAGAGACACAGTAAACCTCCGTGGCTCTTCTTTCAAGTCTTCTACATTTCCCCCTAGCCTATTCTTTTCCCTTTAAGACTAAATCTCCATCAGTAGCCTACACCTGACTTTACAGGTGTGAAGGCGTTGCTCTGAGATCCTCAAAATCTCAGACATTACATGATACTGGCTTACCGAGATAAGCGAGAGCAGCAACCTCAAACCAGGAACTCACTAGTCCCTTGTACGTGTAGGGATTATTGTCACCTCCTCTTTACAAAAAAGTCAAGTATTCTCTGGCGGATTTGTTTGGTGTTGATGCCATAGACTAGGGGGTTGAGAACAGGAGGCACAAGGAGATAGAGATTTGCCAGGATGATGTGTACCTGAGGAGGCACGCGGTGGCCAAAGCGATGAGTGAAAAAGGAAAAGAACGCAGGGATATAGAATACAAGAATTACACAAATATGGGCTCCGCAAGTGCTGAACGCTCGGAACTGGGCATCCTTTGAAGGCAGCCGCAGCACAGCCTGCAGGATCAGGACGTAGGAGGTGACAATGAGGACCACATCCATGCCGGTGACTGAAAGGGCTACAGTAAGACCATAGATGGTGTTTGGCTTAATACTGGCACAGGCCAGCTTGGCTATGCCCATGTGCTCACAGTAGGTGTGAGGGATGATGTGACGTCCACAGAAGGGTAGACGTTCGATGAGAATTACAAAGGGGAAGACAAAGAAAAGGCCACGCATCACACACGCCAGACCAATCTTCCCAATTACAAAGGCGTTGAGAATGGATGTGTAGTGAAGTGGCCGGCAGATAGCCACATAGCGATCAAAAGCCATGGCCAGCAGAACAGCTGACTCTGTGGCAAAGACCGCATGAACAAAAAACATCTGGGTGAGGCAGCCACGGTAGGAAATGACATGGGATCTGAGCCAGAAGATTGCCAGCATTTTAGGCAAAGTTGTTGAGCAGAGGACCAGATCAGTAACAGAAAGCAGGCACAAGAAGAGGTACATTGGCTCATGGAGGGACCTGTCTGTTATAATGATGTAGAGGATAGTGCCATTTCCAACCAGAGCAAGGATATACATGGAGCAGAAGGGAATGGCAATCCACACATGCTGGTCCTGCATCCCCGGGATTCCGAGCAAGACGAATATGGAAGGGTGGAAGGCAGTGCCATTGAGGCTAGAGGCAGAGAGCGTCATGATGCAAGGAACAGGCCGTCTTCCTAAAAGTGGTTAGAAAATTAAAGTCTGTTATCCTAAATGCCATGGGTGCCCACTAAATGTTTCTTCAATTTCTTGTCCTCCCTTCACACAATTGCTGCTCAAACTCAAGACTTCTTTGTTTCTAGCATACATTATTAAAATTCTTTAAGTGACAGTGTTTATCTCACTTCTCGGATCTGCATCTTCAAATAAGACTTCTACGTTGTGTCCCAAACATTCTAACATGAATGCAGTCAGTGGCGATTCTAACTTAACCTTTCTTAGTGTGCACACATGGCATAGAATATTTTGTATTCAACTTCTCTAGCCTTCCTTCTACCGCTGTGTACCCTGTCCTAGGCCCTGGGTCAGTGACATGGATTGCACTCCTCATCTTCTTACTGGAAGAAGTTTTTGACCATATAAAATAGCAGCCTGCTACTGAAGAGGAAGGAGACAAAGGGTAGACACTGATTTCTCCTACTATCTTGAAGAAGTGTTGTGAAAGTGTTGGCTTCCTTCGCTGAACTGTCACTTTTGGCTCTGGCTTATTCTGGTGATCATCATATCTTCCTCTTATCCCTTCAGTCCAAAGATTGTGAGAGTTCCTGCAACATCTGTGATGGCCTTACACATTCCCAACACTTTAGGGAAAAAGAAAACTTTCTCAATTACATATTCTCCTAAAGTATATAAATAGAATAGCTGACCTCTTTCCTTTTGGGATGCTAATGCAAAACATGTGAGGCTCTTCTTATGCTTTCTTCTATTTACCTACCTACCTAGCTAGCATATTTCACCTCACATTTTACTACATAATTCATGTTTCTAGTATAACAAGTGCTGTGGAATATCTGAGACATGCTTTCTCAAACCACATGTCTTACATATGGCATTCTTTCTATACAAAAGACTGTTTCCATTTGTGACCTGACACACAGTTAGTCAGTCAAATGTTAGCTGAACACATTTTCTTCTGACTTCTGCTCTTACATAGTGGCACGTACATACATATGTATATAATACATATATAGGTACATACACACAACACACAGAGAGAGACTAAATAAATGTTTAATTCCTTAATAATTAGGTATGTTTCTCCCCCACCTCACTCTCATTATTCTGTGAAGTTTCTGAGTCCTAATTTTTCTCCATTTCCAACAAGTGTGCCTTAGAGACATTAGGTCAATAAATAATGTTTGGTGAACAACAAGTAAGAACTGAACTCAGCAGTTCAGTTTTCTGACTTAGATAAGTGACTATTGTTGAAAAATGGGAACTTCCTCCTGAGAACTCTTTTTATGAACAACATAATACTTTCTCTTCTTCGATGTGTGGCTTCTACCATGTTCTTTTCATTGTATATATTCCAGGAAATGTTTCTTATCAACTCTTCTGTAATATACTACAGCACAGATAATATTAATTAACCATTAAAATTGATAAAAAACATAATGTAATTGAATCTATATAATTCAAATCTGTCTGTTTCTAGACACGGCATATGCATGGCTTTGCTTATAGACTGTCTCCAGATGACTTTGCTCTGGATCTTGAGAGTACAATATCTCAGAGCCAGTCAGCCAAGTGAGTGCTCTGGGACAGCTCTCCGGCAACAAGGGAAAACAGACTTGTGTGGGAAGCATGCCATGTAAAAAAAAGCATGCCAGTTTGAGAGAGCCTTTCACAGTTTGATACTACATTAAACTCATAAATGCAGTAAGAAGACATACTAAATCAAGATATGTCAATATAAGGATAGAATGCAGCTGGATGCAGTGGTACATGCTTGTAATCCTAGCACCTGGGGAGGCAGAGGCAGATCTCTGTGAGCTCGAGGATAGTCTGGTCTACAAAGCAAGTCCAGGACAGCCAAAGCTATACAGAGAAACCTGTTTTGGAAAGCCAAATTATAGACAGACAGACACACACACACACACATATTATTTATATATACACACACACACACACACACACACACACACACACACACACACACATTGGGGTGTACTGTGGAGAAATGTCACACAAGCCAATTTCTACTCACAGAGGTCTTCCTTGAAAAAAAGATTACTATTCTCCAAATCCAAATCTTCAAATTCTTCAAACATCTTTCTGGCAGTTTGGCTTCCAGTATTATCAGCCTTTTGCAGATCTTGTTCTGTTGTCCAGTCTGAAACATGAGAGCTATAAGCTAGATTTAGACTGCCAGGGTTCAAAATACGTCTCTGCTGCATATTATCTGCTTTGAATGCTTCTTTAAAAATTCCTTTCTGTCCTACATACACATGATAGCACTCCATGCATATATTACCAATTGAGAAAACATGTGAAATCTATGATGTAACCTAAATAACTTAATTCACAGTAATTGAAATGTTCACACTTGTCTCTCATGATCTGGAAATCTGAGTCCTTGATTTATTTATTTAGCACTAAAAAGAGAAAACGTCATTTGAAAAAGTCAATTTGAAAGGTATATCAGCCTTTTTTGAGTTGTCCACTGCACTTCAATGTGAGGGCACTATGATCTGACCACAATATATAAAATGAGGTAACTCTCCAGCAATCCCAATCCTACCAAGATGCCACTGTTGTTGAATTCCTTTCATTAATTTGCTTTGGGGTCAAGGAACTATTATAGTATTGGGGGGGGTCCTTCCATATATAATGAACAAACATGTTTTATGTGCTATGAAGAGCAGAGTAAAAATGTAATAATGACTACATTACCTAGTAATGGTAATAGTTAGTCAGTCACCATTTTTCATCAGGAAAACATTGCAGCAAAATATATTTTCTTATGGCTGTCTAAAATAATACACATGAAATACTAAGACTATCTACATAGGGTAAATTAATTTATAAAGTGTCATCTGTGTTGAGATACTGTGTAGTGTAAACAAAATGGACTTTCTAAGAATGCTGAATACATTCTTAAGAATTCTATAACAATGTTACTCATTGGTACATATAAAAGCTGTTACTTACATACAGTTGGTCTGATGCGAGTAAGAGCAAGATGTAATTAAGGCTTTACTGTCTATGATTTCTCATAATATCATGTTTTATACCTTAAATATGTACAATGAATTTTTTTTAACTCCAGAAATGCTAACCTTGTTGTTTTAAGGATGACTACACCTAGAGTTCCATCTACCCTATATTCAGACCACAAGGAAAACAGCCAGAGATTAAAACCTCAGACTGTAACAGGAAGGATTCACACACACACACACACACACACACAACACACACACACACACACACACACACACACAAGCACACGACTTGTTTATGAAATGTTGGTGTACCTTATGCATTGTAACTACTGAAATACCTGAGGTGTTCAAAGAATTAGTTTCTACATAAGGATCTGTCTAAAACGACCTTTAAAAAGGAAAATAAAACAAAAAACATTGGTGTTTCTGCATTGCTGCCATTTCTCCTGCCCTTTCCACCTCTCTTCCTGCCTTCCCACAACTATTTTTTACTTTATTTACAGTACATTGTATTCATCAAACACTCACCGCAGATTCAGTGGTTAACACAAAAACTCCACCCAGCACAAATAACGTAGTTCCTGATATGTGAGTTCTGGTCCTTTTTACCCTTAATTTATGATAGTTTTCTTGGTCCAGAGAGGCTGAGGTTGGCTCAAATCACTAATGGTCCCAGATGTTAAAAATAGAAGTAAATTTTCAGATATCATCTCAGGGGATACATATTAGCCAGGGCAAGATCTGCTTTTAAAGTGTGAACATTTTTTTTCCTAATTCAGGGGAAAGAGTTATAAACAGCTTTACACTAATGGAATAATAGACTCCCAGACTTTGAACAAAATATTGCAACCAGATTGTGCCAGGCTGTTGGAAAAAGTTAGGAGAAAGGAAAGAATCAATGAGTAAATGAAGAATTCAAAGGGATAGATAGATAGATAGATAGATAGATAGATAGATAGATAGATAGATAATGAGTTGAATTTGCAATTTGTGTGTGTGTGTGTTATCTGACCTAGTCCTTCATATTTGCTAGTTTTAAGAAGAGATGTATCTGATCTGACCTCCCGGTTGATATTAAAGTTGATCACTTCCCTTTAACATTTAGGAGTATTTTCCATAGTGCTTCTTTTTTTAATATTCTTCACCTAAATATATAAGGTGATAAACTATGTAGTTACTGCTCATTACAGTGCAGTCTGAGGGTAGGGAAAGGAGGCCAAGGAAAAAACACTCTGTCCTTCGTCATCCAGCTACTCATTTCCAATCTACCATGGGACCCTCTGCCTACCTCAACCCTGTTTCTGCCTTTGTGGAAAGATAAATGGGTTGCTCAGGGTACATGTCCCCTCCTCACTAAGTGAACTCTCTCGCACAGAAAAAAAAGATTGGGGTCCCATACTGCTAATTCCTTCACAGTTATTAAAGAATTCCAATGCATCACCCAATCTTACAAGCTCACTTTCCATGAAGTACTACTCCCATGGACAGCCTTCTTCTCACCAAGGCACACAGGCAAGTCCGGAAACAGGCTAAGGCGCACGCAGATGGAATCCACCAAACTAATGCCACCCACCCAAGTCAGGGCTGCTGTGGTTCCTGACCGAGATCTGGAATGGGACTACAATACGGGGGGGGGGGGGGAGGGGGAATCCCGAGACACTGATGGAAAACAACTCCTCACCACCTACTTCTCTCAGACTTTCCCTGGCATTAAAGTCACACTTATATGCCTAGAGAGGGGATGCATGACTCCACAGGCAGAGGTCTTAAGTGGTGACATTTAAGGTGTACAAAAATACCTAGTGTTGCTTAAGAGCTTTCAGCTGACTAGGTTCCCTCAGCACCCAAAGCCTGAGAGCCTCCAGGACCCTGCTGCAAATATGGTCAGGCTGGTCACTGTGGGCCTGCCTGAGCCCCCATGAGCCACCTTGACCATATCCAAGGTACTACCAAGAGGTACAATGGGCTCCTGAGCTGCACCCATGGCTCTCACATCATCAGACACAGCACACCTTTCAGCAGACTCTTAGGCCTGACCATGACTGAGACAGCCCCAGGTAGTCATCCTGGTATCAGGGCAACCCACTGTATTGGACTGAGTTTCTGAGCCCTAACCCAGAGAGAGAACAAACGCCAGATGGCAACGTCTCAAGAGTTTACCTGACAGCTGGGTGGCACTTCTACTAGGGAGAGAAATGCATGCTGTCTGCAGTGAACATCCGTCTATTATATACGTTTTGTTGCCGGGCAAGCAAGAGCAAGTAAGCAGATTACAAGGGCCAATGAAAAGCAGTTAACTTGAGCTATACCACTATTTTTAAAAAATATGGAATTGGATACTGCCTTTAACTCCCCTTCTCCTTTTCCTAATTGTTCTAACTGCTTCCTGTTTTACACACTTCCTGTCAAGCTGGGTGTGGTGGCTCACGCCTTTAATCCCAGCACTTGGGAGGCAGAGGCAGAGGCAGGTGGATCACTGTGAGTTCGACGCCAGCCTGGTCTACAAAGCGAGTCTAGGACAGCCCAGCCAAGGCTACACAGAGAAACCCTGTCTCAAAAAACCAGAAAGAAAAAAAAGTTCCTGCCTAGATTTCCTCAACAAAAAGTTTGTTTGTTTGTTTGTTTGTTTAATTTTTAACTAGACCTTTAACCAGTTGTTAGTGATACAGTTGTTCTGGGTACAGAACCAGAAGCCTGTGACTATACCTCAAAAATGAAGATCAAGCTTGCCCTGTGGACTTCTACATCCCCTGAGCAGGAAGTGGCTTCATGATAACATTGCCCTCTTTCTTGACCCCTGATTGGTTATTGATAGGAAACAACAACCAAAAAAAAAAAAAAAAAAAAAAAGGGAGAGAAGAGGGGGAGGAATATAGGGAAAGGGGGCCAAGAAAAGAACAGCCTGTCTGAAGGGGACCCCAGATTAGGCATCAACCGCACCCAAGCACCTGCTTTCATAGAAAGACCCTTCGTTAAATGGGGAAGAAAGTTCAAGTGGCTGCTTTCTGACTCCGGGAGAAGAACAGCAGCAAATGACCTTGCAGATGTTAATTTTTAAGGGCCATGAGGGGAGATCTGCGTTATAATGGGCTGGGAGGCAGCGGTATGATTTAATTGAGCATGTTAATCAGGTGAACGAAAGGAAGCTTGTGATTGGTAGTCAGCCTCGGAGGCTAGCTGTAGGGTTGTAATCTGTAGTTTACAAGGGAGAGGCAAGGGGGACAGGCAAGGCCTCTAGAGCCATGCTTGCCTTCTTCAAGGTGGCTAGAGCCAGAGTCTCGTCCTAGTGTCTGACTTAACCGCAAATGCACGGGAGGAACACCCTGCCACGTATTTGACCCAGAGCTCCTAGACTTGGAAACCCCATCCCCATGCCTCAACATTTATGGCCAAAAAAAGTCTCAGAGTTCAGGCCAAGAAATATTTCCAGGCCAGGCTATATTTTTCCACTATGGAACCACTGACCAAGTTCCAAAGACCCTATAAAAGCCCACCCCTCTGCCCCACCCTCCGTTATCCCTCCTCCCATTCAGAAGCAGCTGCCATTCTGTTTTTCTCTTTAATAAACCTATTGTGTAAGCTTCGTTACATGGTGTGACATTGTGGTATGTCTTGGCTCCTGATTGCCAAGATGCCTTTGTTCTGGAAAAACCCTCACAGTGAGGTGTAGGCTTTTCCCAAAATCTACTAAGAAACTTATAATTTGGGAGTTATTATGTTGTGTGACATCTCCTTTTCATAGGGAGATACAACAGCATTGTGTGTGTGTGCATGTACACACACACACACAAACATACACACAGCAACACCAATATATCCACTCAACGCAAAATGGAGACCCACAATTGTCCAAAATAATGAATATACCAATATTAAATTTGGTGCACCAACGAGCTTTTTATTGGGATTATCAACAGGAGTACAAGTAAGGAGAGACCATGAGCCGAGATGACTCAAAAGCAGCTACTTCACCATAAAGCCCACTCCATCACAGGTGCAGACTCCTAAAAACTACAAGCCTGGAGCTCTCTCTGCAGCACACAGGAAGCTCTACAAACTTAATGTCTCTTTTTACCATTTGGTTGGTTGGAATTCCCACTCCCAGATACTGTTTATTTACTCTTCTGATGGGTCAGGGTCCTCAAAAGTCTTCAAAAGTTCCTGTCATTCTCAACATAGCACCTTTTGTTTATCTACTGAGGCTCATGGGCTCCTTTCTGGAGCAAGTGCTTTAATTTAGAGTGAATGTTGCAAGTTGGAGGAAGATGGGATAGGATATATTGATAAACAAGTAAGGAAGGACTTCAGAGAAAAGATCCAAATTGGCGGTAGACACATTTTTATTGTTCTTGACATTTTGATATATGTACACAGTAGATTCTGATTATACTAAGCCTCCATTACCCCCTTTCATCCCCCCTCCCCCTCCCACTTCTGTTTAACTCTTTCTTCTTTGCCACGGACCACTGAGGGGGCTTCTAGCCGTGGAGAACAAGGGTCCTAGGATATCAGGTGGGGACGGATTCGGCATAACAGACAGACACGAACACAAGGGAGGTTCAATGCTGCTGCCAAAATCTTTACTTGAGCTCAGTGGTTTATACAGTCATGACAGGAACTTCCGCTAGCTACAAACCACAGTTTAGGAGATACAGATCAGGTTACAAAGTGAAAGTACAGCAATAATCAGAAACTAAAAGTACCACAAGGTCCTCTGGCTATGCACAAGGGCCAGAGACAGACTGTGGTTAATCACCTCAGAAGGTGGCATGAGCTTTTCTTAGAATTCGCAGTCAGCTAGGCGAAGCTGGCTCCTTTCTCAGGCATGTTATTATTAACAGCTTTTACCCATGAGAGAAGTAAAAGTCTGCACGTCTGCAGCCCATACTTAGATAAAGTTGTTATATTCCTTTACACATCTTAATAGTTCTGATAGTCCCATACATTGTAAACCAAAACAATCCCATGGGGTGCCATACTTTACTACCACCTTGGTGAGTTGTGTAATTATGTCATTTTTCTCTGCTGCAGTTAAAGTGCACTGTGGAGGTCTGGCCCTCAAGATTGTTTCCCAGGGACTCAGGTCCTAATATCTTATCTTTTTACCATCCTTAGTAACCCATCATGTTAAATCCTCATCATACACTCCTATATATGCTAATGGAGGGTAGGGAGTGGTTCTTAGAGCTATTGGTCCTCTGTATTTGGGTCTCTGCCACCATTTCCCTTCAATCCAGTCCTAAGTTGTCCCATTTTCTGTTTTACTGGGAACTCCCAGGACTGCTTCATTCTCCTCGCTATCCTCACATTCCTGGATATGCCTTCTCTTCCTAGAATTCTTTAGCCTATACCCCAGCTGTTGCCATTTGTCAAGTGCCTCCTGCACAGTCGCATTTTCTTTCTGTATCAACTGCACAAACACCTTCACCCCCAAGGTGTAGTTTCATTTACAGTCATGTTTCTGGTACTGTTTAATATGAGACGTTCAGCTTTCTGCGGAACTACTTCATCCACGGCCACCATTGGTTCATTTCCCGATGGACTCACATCAGGTTTCTCAGTTACTGAGATGTCCAGAGGGTAAGAACGGCCTTGCCCTGGAGGTGGACTTGATAAGAATGCGTGAGTGATTATAGAACAAGGAAGGAGGAAAAGCAGAAGTAGGCCAATAACCAGGCTCTGTACACCCAGGACTCAGGATGCTCGCCTCAATAAATACCTGGGCTTCTGTCAGGGACCCTCGAGAATCTGGTTCCCCATCACGTGATCGATGTCCGAGCATCCTCCGATCCGATAAGGTTGCATGTCACACAGGCCCTAGCGGAGTGGGTGTGGCACTTCTTTGCAACTAACCATGATCCTACTTTCCTATCTTCCGGTGCCTGGGAGCAAGTTTTCTACAGGTGGTCGCAGCTGATTTTTTTATTACAATTACCGCGATATATCAAGAAGACTAAATTTTGTAGCATTGTTATTTATCTTCTGGTTCTTACATCTTTCTTCTCCTCTTCTAAACTGTTCCCTGAGGCTTGAAATGGGTGCTATAAACAAAGATGTGCGTTGTCAATCATTACTATAATGAGAGTAACTTAAAGCTATGCTGTTAAGTGAGATCAAATAGCAAAGGCTGTGCATAAAGGTTACCAAATATTAGCCCTAATGTTTACCAGAAGAGAAGAATCAGTGAAGGAAACACAGAAGGAGTGTACAAAAGGTACAAAAAAAAAAAAAAAAAGGCCACCGAAACCAACCAGGGAGGACAATTTAAGAGGATGCAGAGCTCTGGAGCTGGCTCAGTTTGGTAAAATGCTTCTTATATAAGCACAATAACTTGAGGTCAGACTCCTAGCTCCACATAAAAGCAAGTGTTGACTGGCATGGCTGTGACACCTATGCTGGGGATGGGGAGCAGGGGCCAGGTGGATTACTAGAGCACTGCCAGCTAGTCCAGCCAATCAGTGATCTCAGGTTCAGGGAAAGACCCTGCCTCAAAATATAAGGTGGAGAGCTCCTGAAGAGGACACTCAGTATTGATCTCCAACCTCTACACGTGCAGACATGGCATACACATATACCACGCATACACACAAATAAAGTGAGGATGTGTGCATAAAATAATACATAAGAATGTCAAATATCACGGGTCGGTCAAGGACTAGAAGGACCCGTAGTTCACAACGGAGGCGGTTAGTGGTTATTATCCTTGATTGAAATGCTCTAGATAGAAGGAAAACGTTCGACGGGAGAGGAAGGGTCACGAGAGAGACTAATGGAGGTTAATCTTGCCAAAATGCATTACATACATGCACAAAATTGTCAAAAAAAAAAAAACCGCTATATTAAATTGTCAAAAAGGTTCAGTAAAAACCATTGTGGTTAAAAAAGAAAAAAAAAAAAACATTGTGGTTTTAACAATAGAAAAATAAAGAGATGCAACGTACTTGTGAGGTAGTTGAGGAGAATGCAGAGAAAAGAGTAGGAAATAGCGGGTCTAGGCAGCTGTTACAAGGAGATGCTCTGCGGGAGGAGGCACAGAAGCAAGACGACATCGAGGGGGGAAATTGAGGTTTAAAAAAAAATGAACATCCGGTGCACCAGATTCCAGGTGCTCCATTGGCCTCTCACCGTCTGTCTCCTGCCTCTCCCGCTCGCCCTGCTCACCACCATCGCTAACCAGCAGTAGCTGCAGTTGTAGCCACTGTAGCAAGCGCCCCAGCCAGGCTTAGGAGGAGAACGCGCCCCACCCCTTATCCCCCAGCCCCCCCTCGCCCTCCCACCCCACCCCCCACCTCCACCCCTTCAGCGGGACCCGCCTCTGGCCAGCAAGGCTGCAAGGAGAATCTTCCAGGACCCTGCTGAGCAGGAAGGTAAAGTACCCGCTAACCCCAGCGTTTGAGGAAGAACTTTCCAACGAGCTTATTAGCTTGCCTGATATCCAAGCACTTGGTACGCAAGCCATTGGAGCAGAGGGTGAAAGAAATAATTACCAACGCGGTTGTGGATGGAGCAGGAGTTCCTCACGGAGGCCTTGCGTGTGAAGCTCATCAGCTTGAATTACACTTTGATGAAGCAATACATTGAATTCGTGGCCGACAGGCTTATGCTGGAACTGGGTTTTAACAAGATTTTCAGAGAAGAAAATCCATTTGACTTTATGGAAAGCATTTCACTAGGAGAGAAGACAAACTTCCCTTCAAAGAAGTGAGTAGGCAGGTATCAGAGGATGGGAGTGTTGTCGAGTTCAACGGAGAATTCTTTTACCTTGGATGCTCACTTCTACGTAAAATGATCATGTGCTCTTTGCTGACTTTTCTCCCTTATCATTAAAATCAGCAAAATCAACCTACTGGCTACACCACTAATTGTCATTAGTTTGTTAGCAGGTGTGTAAGAATTGTGTAGCTACCTCAATCAACCCTGTTTAAATTAGACCTGTCAGTAGATGAAAGGGTGCTTGAAACAAAGGGTATTTGGATTGTTAGGGGAGATCCTGCCCTTGTCTTTTACAAGTAGTGTGGTCTCCTTTGACCTTGCCAAAGCGCTAACAACATTGGTCCTGGCTTTTTGAGATTAGACGTTTAGATACCACAAGGCTGTTTAAAGATGTCAACTTCACTCACTGCTTCCTGCAGGCAGAGAGTTTACTTAACAAGTTTATGAATAAAACTGGCACTTTGCACACATAATAAGTAGCATCAAGGGGGTGGGGTGGGGGAGCCTGACTTACTTGGTTTCTAGGGAAGTGTTCCATTTACCACCGACAGCAGTCCCTTCAAAGTCTAAGGGACTAAGTGTTGGATGAGCATGTCATTTCCAGGCTTTGTTCTTTAGTGAGTTGAAATGTTTCTGAATCAGCTTTGAAGCCAGCCCTGTGCGATCTAAGCATTAGCCTGCTGGTGCCGGTTAGATACAGGGCGCGTGTTACCTGTAGGTCAGCACATCCTCCCCTTCGTAAGCACACTTCCGTGTAGAGAACTTCCAACTTTGAGTTGCTGCAAACTAACTCATGATTTGGAACACTTACTGGTGGCCCCATCTTTATTTGTGTGAAAAGCAGTACCTTCGCCCCACCCCCGCCCCCACCATGTTGTGCTTTGCCCCATTTCTAGTTAGTATGGAATCTTGAGAGCTTGGTAGAACTTTCATAGTGACGCGCAGTCTTCTGTCAGTGGTAAAGTCAGGGCTGAAATCTGTTCCTAAAAGTTGTATCGTTCTCATTATGATTGTGTGAGCAGGTACTATTTAAACTAGATCCACTTATTTTAAATTAAAGATTTTTTTAAAAATACTTGTCTTATTAGATTTTACCTGTTTGTGCTTTTTTTTTTCTTTTTTTCTTTTTTTTCTTTTTTTTTTTTTTTTGCTTTTTATTTATTTATTTATTTATTTATTTATTTTTAAATTAATTTATTCTTGTTACATCTCTATGGTTATCCCATCCCTTGTATCCTCCCATTCTCCCCTCCCTCCCATTTTCCCCTTATTCCCCTCCCCTATGACTGTTCCTCAGAGGGATTACCTCCCTCTGTATATGCTCATAGGGTATCAAGTCTCTTCTCAGTGACCTGCTGTCCTTCCTCTGAGTGCCACTAGGTCTCCCCCGCCAGGGGACATAGTCAGATGTGAGGCACCAGAGTACTTGAGAAAGTCAAATCCCTCTCTCCACTCAAGTGTGGAGACTGTCTTGTCCATGGGCTAGATCAGGGTAGGGGTTTAAATTTTACCGCCTGTATTGTCCTTGGCTAGGGCCTTAGTTTGAGTGGGACCCCATGACCCAAATCTGCCTATCATAATGTTCTACTTGTAGGTTTCTAGAACCCACTGGATCCTTCTACATTGCTATTCACCCATTGTTCTCTCATCTAGAGTCCCAATAGGATGTCCTCCCCTCGGTCCCAGTTTCCTGGTAAGGGAAGGCTTTCATGGGACATGTCTATTGGGCTAGTATGCAGATATAAGTGAGTATATACCATTTGAGTCTTTC
>OU015752.1:119702520-119783247 GCA_907169655.1 Acomys percivali | reverse complement strand
TCCTGAGTTTCTTCCATTGCCTCTTTATAGGTCTTCAGAGCTTGAACCGTTTTAATTATTTCTTCCATCTGGTTATTTGCATTTTCCTTAAATTTTTCCAGTTCCACTCTATGTGCTTCTTTTATGTCTCTCACCTGTTTTGCTGCATCTTCCTGTATTTGATTACGAATTTTATTTGTTTCCTCCATTAATATGCTCCTTATTAAGAATTTGAGGTCATTTTCTTGTATTTCCGTTGTATTTGAGCTCTCTGGGTTGTTTTCTTTGGGATAGCTAGAAACTGGAGACGCCATGTTGTTTTGAGGTTTTTTTGCGTATGCTTTTACGCTGTCCTTTAGACATCTTGCCGGCTTTGTTTTCGTTGGGTAGATTCCCGAGTTGGATGGAGGGAGTCTGATGATAGATTCACTTGTTTTCTCACGGTTTCCGTAGGTTGGAAGCTCTTATGTTTCACTGTTGTGGATGGCAGGAGGTTAGCCCTGGCGTTTTGGGCTCTCACAGCCAGTGATCCTCAGCTCTCCTGTGCTGTGGGTCCTGTAATCGTTCTGGGTCTCTGGATGAGCGTTGGGTCAGGCCAAGGTATCCACAGCCTTCTGGGTTCCCTGCCAGGTCCAGCCAGGGAAACTAGTCCCAAACCACCGTCCGAGCTCAGCTAGTATCTCAGGGCCTGAACCGTCTGCCGAGCTTAGCTAGGAATTCTGGGCTCAAAATGCACACAGGGTCCAGCCAGAATTTTCGGGCTAGGACTGCGCACCAAGCTCAGCTAGGGGTGTTTGGCCAAACTGCTTGCTGTGGTCAGTTATTGACTCATGCCCGAAACATCCGCGCAGCTCAGCCAGGAATTCTGGATTCAAACTGCACACTGTGTCCAACCAGAGTCTTAGAGCCGGGACTGTGCCAAAGGCTCTACTAGAGACTCTGGGCCCAATCTGTCTGCCAAGCACGGTTAGGGACTGTGGCCCTAAGCTGCACGCTGAGCTCCACCCGAGTCTCTGGGGCAGAATTGTGCTCCGAGCTCAGCCAGACACTATGGACCCACACTGCACGCTGAATTCAGCCCGGGCCTCCAGGCCTATACTGCGTGCATAGTCCAGCCAGAGTCTTGGGGCCGCCGAGCCCGTGTGCACAGCTCAGGAAGAATCCCTGGGCCTAATCCGCCCGGCAAGTCCAGCTAGGGCCTCTGGGCTGAATCTGCGTGCTGACCTCAGCCTGTGTCAGCGCCCTAAAACTGCCCTCTGAGGAGAGCTAATGTCTTGAGCAGAACTGCTCGTTGATGTGTGCTAGCGCCTCTGGTGGGACTGAGCGCTCCGCCCAGCCTGCGTCACAGCTGGTGAACTGGCTCCACTGAGGTGGTGCCTTGGGAGGAACTGAGCGCTACCGCCCAGCCTGCGTCACAGCAGGTGAACTGGCTGCACTGAGGTGGTCCTTCGGTGGACCTGAGCGCTACCGCCCAGCCTGCGTCACAGCAGGTGAACTGTGGCTGTGCAGAGACAGGCCTGGGGTGGAACTGAGTGCTCCACCCAGCCTGTGTCACAGCCGGTGAACTGCTGCTGTGCAGAGACGGGCCTGGGGTGGAACTGAGTGCTCCGCCCAGCCTGCGTCACAGCAGGTGAACTGCTGCTGTGCAGAGACGGGCCTGGGGCGGAACTGAGTGCTCCGCCCAGCCTGTGTCACAGCAGGGGAGCTGTGGCTCCGCTAAGCTGTTGTCTTGGGCAGAATTGCCCGCTGTGCTGAATCAGTGTCTCCACAGCACTGCGCCCTGAGCTGTACCCGGGACTCTGGGGCTGAACTGTCCGCCGTGTCCAGCTTGGGTCACAAAGCACCACGCGACCCAAATCCTGTCCAGTGTCCCCTCTCCCGCAGCAACTCCCACCGGCCACCACACTAACCGCCTCCACTGGATGGCTCTGAGCTGCAAACCTCAGTCGCTGCTGCTGGTGTTGCTGACGCCGCCTATGCTGCCACTGCTCTGATCCGAGAAAATCCGCACTCCTCCCGTGTGTAGGGGCACGCAGGTCCTCCGCACCCTGGTCCTTCCGAACCGTGGAGCACTCCTGCTGCCGTGGTGTCGGGATCCTGGTGTTCCTGGCTCAGAAATCTGTGCAATTCCCCGAACTGTTCACTGGAGCTTCCAAACACGGTCCACACTGCTCGCCGCCATCTTCGCTAAATTCGCTTTTTTTTTTTCTTAATGCTCAGTATTATCTTGAAGTTGGCAAATGCTAAGATAGTACTGTAAATTCTGACATTTGTCTAAATATGAGTGGTTTTTTTTTTTTTTTTTTAAGACAGGATCTTAACTATGTATCTCTGGCTTGGCCTGGAACTTGCTATGTAAACCAGGTTAGTCTCAAACTTGTCAATATCTCCCAATTACTGGGATTAAGGTTTGCCACCATACTCATACCTGGTTTTATGCAGTGAATTCCCAAACACCAGCAAAGTAGTACTTATGAGTTGATAATGTGTGTGTCTTTTGGATTCCTTTCGAACTGAAATATAAATCAGTAGAAGCAGCTAACAGCTAGTTCAAATTAATCTGCTTTTATGTGCATTAATCTGTTTGTGTGTTTAGAGAAGGGAATGAAAACCAGAATTCACCTAGCAGGTGTGAGGGCAGTTGAGAGTACATAAGTGGGACTGTCTTAACCAAAACAACAAAAGCAAGTGTGTTACCAGGAGTAATTCATTGGTCTCTAGCCTTCTTGTAAACTGCTATTGTAACTGCTGTTTGGTCCTTGATCAGTTTTCTTTATTGTATGATTTTACATATTATTTCTGTAATATGAGACCCCACCATACCTTTTAAAGTATTGTTAACTAAAATTAATTAACTCAAAGTTAAAAAAAAAAAAGGAATATCCAGGGAAGAGGAATATTAACAAGTGTGTGTACTGGCAGGGAATAGAAATCCACAGAATGGGAGCTGGAGAGATGGCTCAGCGGTTAAGAGCACTGACTGCTCTTCCAGAGGTCATGAGTTCAATTTCCAGCAACCACATGGTGGCTCACAACCATCTATGATTGTGATCTGATGCCCTCTTCTGGCCTGCAAGTGTACATGCAGGCAGAGCATTGTATACATAATAAATAAATATGTCTTTAAAAAAAAATGAAATCCACAGAATGAATAAATGGTTCCTCAAGAATGATAAGCAGATCAATGAGCTTGTGGCTGCAGAAGTTATCATCAGGACCAGCCTTGATCAGAATTGGTGCCGCAGGTGCTGGCTTATAACTAGAAGGCCTGCTAAGATTGTCAGCATCTGCATGCAGCTTAATATTCTCATGCCATGGTGGTTATGGACTCAAAGGTATCCAAAATATAAATTTTTAAATGCATTAAAGAGAAAGCAGTAAAGATTCTTATAACATTGCCTCATTAGCTGTGCTGCTTTAATAGCCTTAAAATGTATGTTTTAGGTGAAAAGGGGGGAAGAAGAAAAAGTGTTAAATTAGGAAGAAAAAATTCATACTCAAATGAATTCTAAGAATTGACTGTAAAATTGATGTTGGCAAAAAGGACACTTAAGAAATGAGGAAATTGGGGCTAGAGAGATGGCTCAAAGGTTAAGAGCACAGACTATTCTTCCAGAGGTCCTGAGTTCAATTCCCAGAAACCACATTGTGGCTCATAAACATCTATAATGTGATCTGTTGCTCTCTTCTGGCCTGCCTGTGTACATGCGGGCAGATCACAGTATACATGGTAATAAATAAATAATTTTTAAAAAAAGAAATGAGAAAATTGAGAGTGAAAAGTCAGTAAGATCAATTGGTGTCATTGAAAACAAAGAGTGTTGAACTGGGATTAAAAAGAATGGGCTCTGCAAAGTAAGAAATGATGTGCTGAGCCGGGCATGGTGGCACATGCCTATAATCCCAGCACTTGGGAGGCAGAGGCAGGTGGATTGTTATGAGTTCAAGGCCAGCCTGGTCCACAAAGCAAGTCCAGGGCAGCCAAAGTAACACAGAGAAACCCTGTCTTGAAAAAAATTTAAAAAGAAAAAAAAATACAAATTCCAATTTCAAGGCATTTCCAATGGCTGAAGTAGCAGAGATGCATGTGTTTGGGCTTTGAAAGAGAGGGCAAAGTACTGAGATTGAAGCTGCCTCAGTAATCTATATGCATCGAATGGTAAATGTGTGGTTTAAAAATAGTTTACTGTTATCTCACTGAGATCAGCCGGGAATGTCTTACTTAGGTTTTCCTCTTTGGGGGTCTGCAGTCACATATTAGATGAAGTTATAATCAGGACCAGCCTTGATCAGAATTAGTGCAGCAGATGCTTGCTGATAACCAGAAGCTGTGCTAAGATTGTCAGCATCTGCAGGCAGCTTAATACTCTCATGCCATGGTGGTTATGGACTCAAAGGCATCAGAAATGACTCAACTTGGACGCCAGCCACTAATACAGATTGCAACTGTTACTGGCTATCAGAATCGAAACTGGGAGTATTCTCTAGAACATTTAGAAATGGCCTCACATGTTGCTTGAGATGCACATGTCATAGTGTTAGGGTCAAAAGGGAATCTAGTAAAATTAATCTCATTAAGAGACCCAGATGGAGACTGCAAAGATTTTTTTATGATATAATAGTAGAAGCCTTCAAAGTTCATTTCTACTGAACATTATTTGTCAATGAATGCTGCAGTTCAACCTGTATTCAAGAAGGTGATTAGACTGTAAATATTGACATGGAGATGACAAGAAGTTCATAATACAAGTAAGTATGGCGATTGTAAGATATTGTTATGACTATCTTGGGAAAATAAAATCTGCCACATTGAGTAATTAAAGGACCATCTATGTAGATTTCCAATAACATAGCAACAGTATATTTTTGTGGTGTTGTTATATAAAAAATATTATACAAAAGTCAAAATATCTTCAAGAGGAAAAAGGCACAGGCTAAGGGGGAAGCTACAGTAAGTAGAGACAATTAATAGTATATTTGACTATGAGGCTTAAGGGTGGGAAGTTTTAGGATAAATGGTAATGGTAATTAAGTAGCAGTTATGTGGAACATGAAGAACAATGCTGCCTTGACCAGAGGAGCTGGGGTGGGGGGCTCCCCTTTTCTGAGGAATAGGGGAGATGGAGGAGGAAGAGGAAGGGAGGGTGGGACCTGGAGGAGAGGATGAAGGGGACTACAATAGGGATATAAAGTTAATTAAGGGCTGGAGAGATGGCTCAGTGCTCAAGAACACCACCTGCTCTTCCAAAGGTCCTGAGTTCAATTCCCAGCAACCACATGGTGGTTCACAACCATCTGTAATGTGATGTGATGCCCTCTTCTGGCCTGCGGGTGTACATGCAGGCAAAATACTGTATACATAACAATAAATAAACAAATCTTTAGAAACAACAGGTGTATGATCTGTTTTTTTTAAAAAATAAAAAGTTAATTAATTTTTTAAAAAATTTAAAGAGCAATGCTACCATTAACCCAGAAAATCATACACACACACACACACACACACACACACACACACACACACAAAAAAAAAAAAACAACTCTATGGAATTTGACAAAACACTGTGACTTTTTTAATCTGGAAGTAGCAAAGATTTATTGGGTATCAGAATCTTCTAAAGAATCATTACAGGTTGCAGAGGTTAATTTGAATAATAGTGATGCTGAAGTTTAAATTTTGTCAAATCCTGATATCCAGAATGACTCAGAAAACCACTGTCTTAGAGGAGTCATTTTCACAGAGTGTTCTTTTAACAGAGTTACTATTTGCTGATTCCAGCTCTTACCTGAAAAGCACCCTACAGAAATATACCACACTGTAAAGCTTTCATCAATCCATTCTAACTCGGCTATAGTTAAACCTGTCGGCATTCTATGTGTTAAACATGCTGTCCCATGCATCTTGGAAATCTTCTTTGATACGACACGACACTTGATCTCAGCCCAAAGGCCAAGAGGTACTTAGAAATCTTATTTACAAACGAGAGCTAAACCTCCCTCTTCTCTATCTGGTCATGCAAAGATGTCTTGTTCAGTTCTTGTTTGTTTCTCTAAACATGGGCCCATCTCCCACAATTTCTGTCACCCGATTTTCTTACAACTTTATATAAATTTAAGTCAGCCTTGTGAGTACTCCAGCTTTAGCAGACATGAAATACCCCCAAATTGCTATCACTGCATCTTTTCTTTCCCAAGCATCTGATGCTGTGTCAGTGGTTTACTCGGGGAATAAACAGGAGCTTGATTTTGTCCCTGATCTGCTTGGTCCTTACCCCGTAGATGAGTGGGTTGATGGCAGCAGGTACGACTATATAGAGGTTGGCAAACAGTATATGGAAGGAGTGGGGGATATTGTGACCAAAACGATGCGCAAGTACAGAGAAAATGGCTGGTGTGTAGAACATAAGAATGACACAGACGTGGGAGCCACACGTGCTAAGGGCTTTCTGGCGTGCATCCCGGGAGGGAAGGTTAAAGACGGCACGAAGGATAAGAGTGTAGGAGATGCCAATCAGGATCAGATCTGACATCACAGTCATTACAGGTACCGCAAGGCCATACCAGATATTGACGGAGATGTCCGCACAGGCCAGACGAGCAATGCCTATGTGCTCACAGTACGTGTGGGGAACGAGGAGCGCTCGGCAGAAAGGCAGTCGCTTTAACAGGAAGACGCACGGGAAGATGATACAGACGCTCCTGCTGATAATCGCCACAGCAATCTTAGTAACAATCTGACGGGTGAGGATGGTGGCGTATCTTAAGGGGAAGCAGATAGCAACATAGCGATCAAATGCCATGGCCAGCAGGATAGCTGAATCCACAGCGAAGCTGAAGTGCAGGAAAAACATCTGAGTAAGACATCCAGAAAAAGTGATGGGCTGAGGACCCAGCCAGAAGATGCTGGACGCTTTGGGAACGCATGTATTACACAAGATGAGGTCTGTAGCAGCCAACATGGAGAGGAAAAAGAACATAGGCTCATGCAGGCTGCGCTCCATAAAAATGAGGTAGAGAAGGAGGCTATTGCCGGCAAAAGCCACGAGGTAGATAAGAAAGAAGGGAATTCCAATCCACACGTGGAACTGCTCCAGTCCTGGGATTCCCAGGAGGATAAAAAAGCCTGGATTGAAGCTGCTGAGGTTGAAGGTCGCCATTACGGGCGTGGGTTAAATGACTCTCATAAACTGAAAACGAAATGGCATGACAGTTACGGTGATCTACACAAACTTTCCCAATACCGTTCCCTTTCAGAAATCATCAATTTATCCCTTGTCTCTTCTCCTTATTCATAAGCCTTTGCCAAGCTTTCATTCATTTAACATGCACCCAGGAAATGTTTTCTCAAAGACTTAAGTCATATGACTGAATCCAGTCCTGAGTACTGAGAGCAACCCAGTGAAGCTTCCTTAGAAAATTCGCACATAAAATAATACCACACAAAGAACGAACTAGGTAGGTAGAGCATTTGCCTAGCATGTATAAGATCCTATGTTCAAGCCCCGTAAATACAAAAAAAGAAATGTTTTTAAAATGTTAGATATTAGGCAGAGATCCATTTAATTATTCAACTGTTAGTTGGGGCATCACAAAAATAGGCTCGGCGTCTGAAACCTGAGCAAGCCATAGTCTCTTGTTCTTCCCTGTTTCTCCACACTCAACTATACCATACCCTCTGCATCTGTTCTGCCTCTCATCACTGCTATAGAAGGTTCAGATATAAAAGAGAGGCCTGTGCTAAGCTTCCTCCATCAAACTTTGGGTGTCAGTGGCTCATTCTGCCCTTCATCCATTCCTAGGCTGGAGTCTGTTCAAGAAAAGAAAGAATCTGATAAGTAACTATGCGAATTTCGACGGAAGGAAAGCAAAGTTCAGGTCTCACCCACAATGAAGGTGAATCCCAGCAAGAGACTCTAAGGTTCCTGGCAACTCTACACAATAGCACGCTTGTCCTTGTCTCTTTAATGGCTCATGCTTGTATGACTTTATTGAAATGACGAATCTTTTAAAACTCTCACACTTTGTCATCTGATAGACAACTCTTTTATTCCAACCCCAATATCCCTCGTTTTTTATTATTTATATATATTTTTTTCTTTTCGTGGGAATATTAGAATCCTACAGTGTTATGCTCTTATCTATTGTTTTCTTGCTGTGCAAACTGCATCTAAGTGATCTCCATTAATAATGTGACATTGACTGGGCCCCTACGGTGAACTTTCTGAAGGTTCTGATTGTAAGTACAGCTGCCCCTCCTTAGTTCTGGGATTACGCATCTTGTGCCCGTGCTCTTCATTCAGACTACCTTTGTGGCCTTTCTATTGCCCCAACCCCATTCCTGGTACGATGGCTTCCAAGCCAAAGACTGTTCAACACTATCGGTTCTTTTATCTCTTCGAACTCTTTCAATCATATCTCCCTCACACAAAGGAACCTTCCTCATCTCAAAGTGGTTATTGTACTGCAAGTGTTCACTCTGAGTATCTATGCAACCCTACACAGATTCATCTGTCCTACGTAACGCCCACTCTCGCCAAAATCTCTGTTTCCTAATGTAAATGTATATGCTTTTCATTTGCAATTAAAAGTGTAGAAAATATCCAGAAATTATTGGCAAAAATGCAAAACATATTTTAAAAACATGTCCCAATTTACTCCCTGTAGTTTACCTGTCATCAAGACTGGCTGTGGAAGTAGGGGCTTACGTTTCTAAAGAAAAGATATGATCTAAGATCTATATGTCCCAACCACGGAATAAAGATCACAGAAGAAGGTTGGAATCCAATCATTCCCAGAAAGAGAGATACAACAAGGCTAGTATCAACAATAGTTACTATTTGTACTAAACTCCAGGCAACCTCTCCATAACCAGAAGATCCAGCTGTAGAATTTGATCTACAAAGATGCTTCAACAAGGGTTCGGACAAAAGTACAAGGATTCCCTGTTGGATATTCCAAAGTTCTGTATAAACTGCTTTCCCCACATGTCACACATCTACCACATATACACCTAGATGATGTCTCTGGAAAAAAATCTTGAGAAACCTAGATGTAGTAGTGCATTCCTACAACCCCTGACTGGGGCCAAAGATCATCCATTTAAGGACAGCTTGGCTACATGGATAGAAAAGAAAAGTAATGGGAAGGATAAACTGTTTTACAGAAAAGGAGCTAACAGAGTCCATGACAAATGTACAGTAACCAAAGATGCCTTCAAATGAAGATATATGATTCCATTAATATTCAACGTATTCTTACAGATTATAAAGGTACAGCCCATTGAATCCGAAGAAAGTTTGGTGATGGATATGAATAATTAAGTCACATAAAATATGAAAAGAAAATCTCATCTTTTCATTAAATTTGTTGTAAAATAGGTAAGTGGTACTAGCTATGGGGTTAATAAAGACTTTAAAAAGCTGATGATACCCAATTATGTGATGTGCCCAGTGATATAAGTAGCTGGTATAGCTATTTTGTAAAGAATTTACTGTCAAGAATTTCTGAAGATTAACTTAGTTGTAGGTATCCTAAAAGTGAAATCTGCCAGTGGCTACAAATATAAAAAACGTCCCTGAAGAAGTGGTTATACAAATGCAAAACCAAGAATATAGTGACAGCAATTACAATATGAATTCAAATGAAATTATAAAGTAGAAAATGAACATTGTTCAGGTGACACACATTTACACTTCAACTGAAAATATAGAGTGTGCCAATTCGCAATGTAATGAAAGAGTATGCAGACTTTACAAAGGATGAGGTAAAGCTATATGCATGAGAGTCAAAACCACCAAAGAACTTTTGTTAAAGACCAACTGGAGCACTCTGCTGCTATATGTTATTAGTACTGGTCGATAGTCTCTGCACTTACCTCAAAACTCTACAAAACAAGTCAGCTGTTCTAAGACTACATTGATGGTGACATCACTTTTTAAAGTTAAGTGGGGGAGACATTTTTAACTTTTAGCTTTTATATGCATATATATATATATATATATATATATGAATATCTCGGTGACATATTTATGTACTTTGTTTTTTAAAAGATAAACTTTTTCTGGGCATGGTGTCTCATGCCTCTAATCCCAGCACCTGAGAAGGAGAGGCAGGTATATGAATTCCATGCCAGTCTGATCTATACAATAAGTAAAAAGAAATTACTATACAATAAGTGAAATGATACACCTAAGTCAGAATGAAAACTAAAGGCCACTGAGATGGTCCTGCAATTACATGAGCTTGCTTTCCTCTGAGCCTGACCACCTGAGTTCCCTTCATGGCTTGGTCATGAACCCCAAGCCAGGTTGTTAGTGTCCATCATTTTTCTTATTTCTAGGTCCCATTTAACATTTTAGCATTAGAAAGTAATTTCAGGAGTTATTAAAAACAGGCCCACTTCTTTACTATCTACCAAGGCCAGCAAGTTCATGCTAACTTGAAAACACATTTCTTGAGTGTATGAATCCTTCCCACGTTCTTAATTCTTAGCACTCTTGTGAGCGCTCTGCAATACAGAGTAAAGAGTTTTGAAATCTCCTGGTTCTCTATCTTACCAGGCAGGCCCGTGTAGATCTGTGGCTTCTAGAAGGCACACTACAGCCTGCCAATGAGTCCCTTTGCCCAGACAAAGTATGAGACTAAGTAACAACAGTACTAGGTGAGATTCTCAGCATGGAAAGTTCACATGGCCCTTCTCCACATCACAGTGTCATCCCAATCGAAATACCCTCCACCTTTGCTTGATCTTCTCAAATGTCTTTCTTTTGCTGAATCTTGTACTTATCCACTGTCCCCACCAAATTTTTTTCTCACCGTATGGAAGTTGGAAAATATTTTCCCACATTCATGATTATCACTTCGGAGTGCTGACTACACTATCTTATTCTGCTTCAGGGGGCTTTCTCATTAAGAAGCTGTAAACCTTAAGAAGCCAGAAAAAAGGAGGGGGTGATCTTTGTTATCTCCTTAAGTCTCATCAGGTGCATATAGTACAAATGAGAGAAAGAGGGCTTCTTGACACAGTAAATAATTTCATGAATCAATAACTATCAATTTGTTATGGATGAAAATTTAGTTTTATTATTGTTCCCAACCACAAGATTCACCCATCTCTCCCTGTCAACCTCAGATCACAACATCTCACCATAATAGAAACAATATGCTCCTAAATTACAAGATCTGGAAGGGCATAATGTTAGCTCCACACATCTAAATACTCCTGACCTGGAGGAAGAGTCCCACAAGGAACCCAGCAGAGCCACTCCACCTCACTATAGGATAATCTCCAAAGAGACTCATCTAAATAGGGGTTTTAGCACCTTCTCCATTCACCTTCAAAGTCCTAAGGTCTTAAGGCCCATTCCAGAAATCAACTTTGTATTAAGTACATATGCTGCTCTTTGATGTTCAGAGAAGGTAGGTGTCTTAGTACTAGCCCCATAACAAATACAAACCTCTGCTTGCTTATATGAAATAACCTGTAAGTCTCCGAGGCCGTCTTCCAGACTCCAATCTCCTGATGTCTGGCTGCAGTTCGATACGACCAGGCAAAAATATATTATAAACACATATTGTCATTAAAAGTTCACATTTTCTTAGGGTTAGAGCATTTGCCTTCCCAGAAGGACTAGAAATGCTGTGAAGAGCCCATTGCGATGCAGGCAGATTTAAGCTGAAAGATGCTCTTCTTTTTTGCCATTGTCTTATGTGAAGGTATGCTGTACAAACATAGTCAAAGTTCTAAAGTGACTCTGTTTCATAGAGCCCCACCTTTGCCACAGCTCCTCTTCACACCACCAGCCCCATTTCTCTCCACATCCAGCAGTTTGACTTTCTCTAGGAGCTCTAGCCTGCTTCCCACCAGTTTATACCTTGGAGTTTTGTTCTTTTTTGCAAAAGCAGAGTTAAGACCGAAGAGTGCAAAAGCACAGTAAGAAAAAGACAGATGAAAGAACAGGAGAAGCAGTCTCAAAGTCAGGACAGACAGACAGAGAAACAAAAGTAGCATGCAGGGGACCATGCTCACAGCAGGGATGAGCCAACGAAGGCCCTATCAGATGGAGTGTTAATAAACATTCCTTTTCTTCTCCAGGGATCATAAACCCTGGGAGACTTAGGTACCATTTCCCCAAGATAGCATAGGACATGAGCAAATGTACAGTCACATTAAGACCTTGACAGCTTAAGAACCTATCCTTCTGCTTATGTTAGTGGATGTTTGAGATCTTAGAAGAGTGTACATTGAAAAGGTAGAATACCTTTTCTTTTTTCTTTCCAAGATCTGTGGCCAGCACTCCTATAATAAGGGTTGAATTAAGCAAAGAAAATCGTGAAATACTTATTGAATTTTTCACATCATGAAGAAGAATTCAAAAAGAAAGACCCAAAGAATCTGGAATTATTATGTGTTTTTAAGCTTAGATTTTTGGGGGATATAGTCAGGCATTACTGGTACTAAATTAGATAACTTAACAAAGCCTGCTGGGCACAGATTCTTGTTGGTCTCTTTGTGCAGTATTATTTTTCCTCCAATAGCAGGTACCACACTTGAAGAATGTGCCTTTTCTAATATGTTTTCAGGCACAGTACAGCATGACCTCTGTAGATTTTATTTCTTGCTTTGGGACAGAATTTCTAGTTTCCATGGTCTTCTTTAAAGAAAAATTCTATCTCCCACATCATGCTTCTGAGACCTACATGGGGCAGGGGGAAAGAATAAGAAAGGGAGGAAGTCAGAAGGAATATTTCATTTCCTGAAGCCTTTCTCAGTTTATTCAGTTCAAAGTCGTTGCATGCCAAGGAGCCACAGTTTGGGGAAATCATGTCTGAGCACCAAAGGAGACATCGCTGAGTGTTTGATCTAAAGGGTCCACAGAGTAAGAGAATTAGTAAGCCTCTGTTTCAATACAGAATTCCTTAACCTTGTTTCAGGCATTGGCTGCCATCTTTGCAGGCTCAAGGCAGTCTGTATTTCCAGACCTCAGTACCTAGTCTCCCTTGGTAGTTCTTCCATCTTCCCTGTGGTGAGTCAACACTAACTTTGGCTGAGCTCAATAGTCAGAATATAGGGTAGCAACCTATTTCTGCAGAGCAAATCTCTAGTACAGATATAATTCAGGTTCAAGAACCAAAGATACCCAGCCCCAGTGATCAGTTTAGCTCTCCCAGCAGGGAAGTCTTTCACATAACTCATCAATCCAAGGAAATCTGCATTTGAAGTCCAAAGCTAGGATTCAGTTCTTCCTCAGTGCTGCAAGGCAATGTGTGGGCACTACAGTAATCAGTTCTCACATATGTAAAAGTATAAGAGAAATTTGAAAATGTTTAAAGACAAGTTCCAGAGGCAGACATGTGGCACACACGCCTGTAATCCCAGCAGGGGAGCCTGAGACAGGAAGATTGTGAGTTCAAGACATGCTCAAGCTTTTTAAGAAGTTCAAGGCTAGTCTGAGCTACATGACAAGACTTGGTCTCAAATACTGCACTCAGTAAATAAAAGAATATTAAAAATAAAGAGAAGTTCTGGGTATTAATATGCAATAACAATTATCAATATTCTATGAGGGAAATAGTTTGTGTATGATTTTCCAGCTTTTATGATTGTGTAGCCTGGCTAATAATGCGACCAGGTAGACTATTCTCATGAAAAATATGGATTTTACTCATTAACTAATGTTCATTTCATCAGTGCACTTATAAGGCAGATACTTACTATTTGCTGCATACCAGGAATGTTGCAGTGATGGGGTGAATAGTATAAAGAAGTAGGCCTAACTAACTTGTTCTCAGTGTTAAAACTCAATGCAGTCATAATCGTCTCTTTGAAGTTGTAATAAGTCCTAAATGTCAAACCCAGGTTCCATGAGAATTCCTAAAAGATACACTGATCCAGGGCACAGAATGTAGGCCAGTAGGAATATCAGAGAAAGCAAACATGGGGAAGCCTAGGTAGGAGTGTCCAGGCAAAAAAAAATATGGAGAGAAAGGGAAGGATAAATATTATGGATGTAACCTTTCTCTCTAGTTTTTTTGGAAATTGCTGAAAATAACCCCAGAGGCGGGGTAATGCTATTATTAATTAATTAAAACTAGAGAAGAGGTCTTTAGAAGTCTAGGGATATTTTTAACTGATTATGAGTGAATGAAAGGTGAGTTTAGGGAATAAGCAACAAGGTGGATTAAATAATATGCTGTGGGATTAAGCAGGTGGAAAAAGAAAGAAAATGTCAACAACTATTTAAGTGCAATGTGTCACACATGATCATCTGAGTAGCAGAAGACCACTCCCTTTCCACCACGTGGTTCTCAGGCTTGGTGTTGAGTACCAATCACAGAATTGCTGAGCCATCTCTCTAGCCCAAATTTTGTAATTTTAATGGCAGTCTAATAAAGTAGCCACCACCAGACTCTCTTGTGAGCTGCCTAAAGGGTATTGGACAAAACAAGAAAAATTACATATACACTCCAGGTCTAATGTTATTCCAGAGTCACTCTCTACCATTGACTCCCAAGGGACTTGATGTGTTCGTCATGGCTAAATACGAATGACTATTTACCCTGCAGATTTTTGGTTGTATCCTCAGATCTTTTCTTATTTGTTGGTTAGTTGGGTGGTTGGTTGGTTGGCTAGACTTTTTGAAATGAGGTTGCTCTGTGTAACAACAGCCCTGGATGTCCTGAAATTCACTCTGTAGACTAGGCTGGCCTCAAACTCAGAAAGATCTGCCTGCCTCTGCCTTCCGAGTACTGGGGTTAAAGGCATGTGCTAGAAAACCTGGAAGATTTTTATTTAAAAATGGGTTTATGCATAGCTTCCACCCAATATGTACCAACCCATGTGTGATGTACATTGTTTTGGCAAAATGTTTTATGGTGTTTGAGTTCACTGAGAACCTGATTCTAAAAGTATGGATGCTCCACCCTCCATTTTATACACAAGTCTATTTGCCTCAGTGTCCTCTAAGACCTCTCTAACTCAGACAGGAATAAAAGACAACAGTAACACAGCCCAAGAGAAAAATAATGTGTCCTTCATGGAATCTTCATTTTCAGTGGTATTGATGACTGCAGGCAGACTCACAATTGAAAATAAGAGACATAGAAAGCTTCTGTGACTACCCCCCTTTAAAAAAAAAAAGGAAACTGTCTAGACAAGAAACCATTAATCACACATTAAAACTGTCTTAAGGATGTTGGAGTACAGCTCTTCATAGTTGATGGAGTGGGGCTGGGGAAGGACTCAGTTTTCTTCAAGGGGCTTGCTCACTGGGAATTTGACCATACAAATTGGACCCCCCCCTTTTTTTCTTCTTCTTTTGTTTCCAAGGAGATCACAAAGGTAGGGTGTGGACCTAGGAGGACCGGGAAGTGAATGTGATCAGGGTGCAATATGTGAAATTTCCAAATAATCAATAAAAACATTATGTCACAAATAAAAAACAAAAAATAATGTGCCCTTGAGAATCACTAGAAAGCATTTTCAACAGAGGTTGCTGTTGTTTACACCTTAGTATAGACGTGCCTGTGGTGTGGAAGAAAAGCAAGCTCAACCATGGGAAGCTCGGAACTTCCACTGACTCTCAGCTTCCCTAGTCAGTTTCTGCATGATGTTTGCAAGCCCCAGGTTTGGTGATGTTACCTTCCCCTGTTGTTTTTCCTTTGGAAAACCTCATTGGGGAATAACAGTATGTTATTTCCAGGACACTGTATCTAGAACTCCAGCTGACTGGTTCAGATGGGCTTCCTCAGTCAACGTTGGCTGGATGTTTTGAGCATCTGATTGGATGCCGTTATCTGTCTGTGTGTTGATCATTTGCTTTTCTTTTGCTTTGGTTTGTTATATACTTAATAAACTCACTCAGTCAAAGCATAGCTAGCAGAGATCATTGTCTGTGCTACAAACACCATGCTAAGTCTTGTGTCTTGTTTCATACAAAATAACAGGACACGCAGTATGAGAGCACAAAGTAGAACATCGCTTCTCAGGCTGCTTGCTACAAGAATCGGGGAAGTACAGATGAGTTGAAAATAAATTAAGTATGAATCAACGTAAATAAGAAGTAAGACTTGAGGCTTTATAAGGAAGAGCATGTATGCATGATCCTAGGAAAATGGAATCATTGAAGATAAAAAAATAGTGACAATTGTAAAATGCTAACTCTTGTTTGTAGGTGGAGCCAATTATTCAGCAAGGTTGCAACTTCTTCCAAAAAGACCTTGAAATATTCATGGAGAGAGAAATAATAGGTTGGAGCATAGTGAATCCTGATGCCAGATCACAGGTGAAAATGCAACACACACACACACACACACACACACACACACACACACACACACCAGAATGATTTATGAGCACTTCAAACTAAAATGTTCAATTCAAATGCTAAGCTAATTTTGCTATAGGGAAGTATGAAGGAACAGAACACATGTAATCAGTTTCTGCTTTACCATCCATGTTCTGGATGATGCCATTTACCATAAAAGTAAACAGGGGGAACACACTTTTTATAAAGGGAGGTCCTGGAGCTCTGGTGGCTTGCTCTGTCAGTAAGTAGTACTTACATAAAGACTGGTTCTGAGTTTCTAAATTGGTTTTGAAAAAAATGAATGTTGAAGGATTTATAATCCATTTTTGTATGTGTATGTGTGTGTGTGACTTCACAAGATTATTAGATATGTTGTTCAGAGTTCAGAACCACACAAATCCCTGTATGCATACTATGTTATTACTATTTCTATATTAATTATATTAATATATCATATAATTCTATATTCTTTCTTATGTAATTATATCCTTATTGTATTGTTACAATATTCTATATATTAATATATTGTATTGTGTATTATAAACTAACATTAACTACTAGTTATATTTTATGCTATATTGATATTAGTAGATATATTATTAACTAATACATTAAATTATGTGTTATTAATATGTTATATTAATATATTCTACAATCTTTACAACACTTTCTTCTCATCTGTAAACTAAATTAACTGGCATTACTCTTTTCAAAATCATTTAATTAAATGTAATACTGCAGAAAACACATAATATGTCACCAAATGTTTTTATTTTTTTCTTCAAGCATGCAATTATGAAAAATAGAAACAAAAAAGGAACAACACTATTTAATCCAATGAGGGCAGGGGAAAGAGAGATTAAAGAGAGATGTTTGTTTTGCTTATTTTCTTTAAAGCAAGTAAAAGAAACAGAAAGAACAATGGTCTGAAAAACTGTAGGCAAACAATTTAGAAATTATAGCAGGAAGCATTAGGATTGCAACGTGCTTGACAAGGAAAAGTACAGTGCACTGCCCCTAATTCAGAAGTCGTGGGACACAAGGATGTTAGGAAATGTCGTTGTTTCAAATATCTATCAGCAAGCCATGTAGACCTCAGCTGTGGTGGTGTTCATTAGCACTGAGAGCTACCAGCTCTATCCACCAAAGTATGACAACTCAAGCAAAAGCATCCTTGACGTTTCCAGAGGATTGGTAGGGTCTCCTCCCTGTACCTTGCGCATGGGGAGAAGGACCGCATTTCCAATCAACAGGAAACAAAAGTTTCACCAAATCAGTGGTGCCTAACTTTAGCTTTCAGTGCCCACTCACTGTGCCTTTCCCGCAGAGAAGAAAAGAAGGAATTTGTCCTGGATCTGCTTGGTCTTCACTCCATAAACAACTGGATTTAGAGCAGGAGGGACGGTCACATAGAGGTTGGCAAATAAGATGAGTACATTCCGAGGGACACTGTGCCCAAAGCGATGAGCAAGGATGGAAAAGAAGGCTGGTGTGTAGAACATGAGGATGACACAGACATGGGAACCACACGTGCTCAAGGCCTTTTGGCGGGCACCCTGGGAAGAGAGCAGAAAAACTGCCCGGAGGATGAAGATATAGGATACAGCGATCAGTATGACGTCTGAGATGACAGTCATGAGGGGAACAGAAAACCCGTACCAGATGTTGATAGAGATGTCCGCAGAGGAAAGCCTGGCAACGCCTATATGCTCACAATACGTGTGAGGAATGACCCGTGTCTTGCAAAACGGCAACCGCTTCAGCAGGAAAACATCTGGCAGAATGACTGAGAAGCTCCTCACAACGATGCTCGCCATAATCCTGCCAATCACCTGTGGAGTCAGAATGGTGCTGTACCTCAAGGGCAAGCAGATTGCCACATAGCGATCAAACGCCATGCCTAGCAGGATAGCCGAGTCAACTACAAAGCTGAAGTGGAGGAAAAACATCTGGGTGAGACAACCAGAGAAGGTTATTTCTTGGGACCCAAACCAAAGGTTACTGAGCAGTTTGGGCACTGTGGCAGTGGACAAGATGAGGTCTGTGCTGGCCAGCATGGACAAGAATATAAACATGGGCTCATGGAGGCTCCGTTCCACAGCAATCAGGTAAAGGAGGATACAGTTGCCTACAATAGCCACAAGATAGATGATGCAAAAGGGAATTCCGATCCAGACGTGGAACTTTTCCAAGCCGGGTATTCCAACAAGGATGAAGGATGCCGGGTTGTAACAGCTCAGGTTGTACATGGCCTCTTTGGTATCTGCTGGTTGTTGAGCCTGAGGACAGAATTTCTTTCAGAATCATTTATGAAAGGTAAATGTTCCACTCTGGTGCAGAATATTGGCGACAAGTCAGCATTCCTGTGTGGAAGCACCTCCTATTTCCAAGATGAAGAAATCCCTGTACACTGATTACTTATTGCCCTCACTATTTGCCAATGGCTTCATTTCACTTGGAATACAGTCATATCAACTAACAAACAATATCAAAAGGTCATTAAAGTAAGTCAGAAACTGCATATGCCTAAGACTCTTTAAAATAAGCAAATGTTTAAAAGAGAGAAAATGCCACGTATAAAGTGGGGAAGGAGAAAAGAGAGGGAAAAGATAAAGATACAACTATTAAAAATGCTATACTAGGCGCTGGAGAAATGACTCAGAGGTTAAGACAGAGTACTGCTTCTCCTGAGGACCTCAATTCTGTTCTCAACAACCTTGTAGGACAAATCTCAACCACCTGTAACTCTAGCTCCAGGAAATCTAACTTCCTCTTCCGGCCTCCATAGGCACCTGAGCTCACGTGTACATACACACCAGCATTCCGACACATACATATACACAGAGCTTAAAGTAAATCCTAAATTTATTTTTTTAATGATGTACTGGATGAAGATGAGCTGTCAGGAAAGAGAACAACTGACTTTTACATGGGAAATACCATGTTTCAGACAATTCATTTGAAAAATAAAATAAAATAAACAGAACAGTTTGAGTGAGCAAAGGGGAAAGCTAATGAAAGAATAGATGAAAGAGCAGCTTTTCATTCTGGGTCATGTGGGAGCTTTTGCTTTAGTGATTAAAATGTGGTTTTTATAGTTGACAGGCCTTTGAGGATCCCAACATAACAGCCTGTGCCTTTCTGAAGACACACGAGAAGAGGGAGGTAATATTGACTCAACTCTAGGAGAAAGCCATGAACCCAAAGGATACCTTTTTAAAAGTCCTAAGGTTTAAGACCTCAGGGATAATGTCCTAAACTTTAAATGGTCTCTTGTCTCCATTGTTAGCAGAGGAGATACTTCCACTGCTAGCATGGAGGAAGCGTCCATCACCAAAAAAAACAGCCAGACAGTGGAGATTGTCAGGTGAAGTGCCAACTGAGTCTCACTTCCTAGAGAAAAAAATAAAGAAAGGAAGAATCATAGAGAAGTTTTGCCTCAAAGGGTTTTTTTTTCCTGGTCTGCTGGTGTCTAGACCCTACCTTTGAGAATCTCTAGCTTTATACTAAGTAGAGTCCACATTTCGGGATAGCATCGACATTTGAAAATGCCCTTTGCATTCTAGCTCAGTTTCTGCAATCTATATCAGACAATTCTTTTCAGGTGAAAGAAAAAAAAGAATAAGGGCATTGACACCAGGTAATCCCGCATTGTTGAAGATGTACAGGTTATGAACCATCATCCATAGGTAAGTGTTAGAGTTGGCGCTTACCCAAAACCTAAGGAATTAACCAGAATAAAGCTGCAAAGGGCGGGGAAGGGAAGTGACTTGGCAAGTAATTTTTAACACCTGTGGTGTAGATCTGTTACTTTATGCCCAGGAAAAGAAAGCCTAGAGACGTCTAGGCTTTGTGACATGTCTGAAGTGAGCTACTCTTTCTTAATTTGTCATTGACTCTTACCTTAACCAGCCAAAGAGAACACATGGCATCCACCTAAGGGAAATGCAGGTGGCCACTGGCAAACACAGCCCCTTGTGAATGTGTGTTCTAAGTCCCATCACATAGCGTGGTGCAGAATGAACTGTCAGGAGCATGGAGATTTTATGCACAAAGTAGAAAGCAGACACTCCATGACATTCACCTTAAAATGATGCCAAGGTAATCTGCGTTGGCTGAGGAGCTAGTAAACTGTGGAAGCCCCACATTATCAAAATACTCAGTCATTTAAGAAGTGTAAGTTCAGCCTATCAGAGCATAGATTTCCACTCCAATCCAAAGGAAGAGTCACTGGGAATACACCTAAGTGGGAGAGAAATAACTACTTATCAGTGAAACAAGGAAGGGGGATCAAAACATCAGAGCCAACTGTTCTTGCTTTAGTCAGAACTTATTCTAAACTCATTTCTTTTGCCAGAAGATCTCTACTAAAATTCTGGATGCTTATGTGAGTGCATCAGTTGTTCCAAACTTGAAATAAGTAGCTTCCTACCAAGAGTCCACTACCTTATCTCAGAATCATTGGGTTGGACCACAGAAACGGCTCAGCAGGTAAAGACACTTGCTACCAAGCCTTTTGATCTGAGTGAGATCCCTAGAATCTACACACTGGAAGAAGAGAACCAACTCCCACAAGTTGTCCTTTGGCCTCCAAATGTGCACTATGGCACAAATGCGCACACACACACACACACACACACACACACACACACAAATAAATAAAATAAATAAATAAAATAAATGAATGTGATTTTAATTTTTTTTTCAGAATCACTAGTGTCAAAAAGTCCCTTTCCCCCATAAGCAGGTCTTCAGAGCACAATCTCTTAGACACTGAATGAGCTAGAGACTGTGATTTGACAATATCACAGATGCAGAGAAGGGATTCCTCCTCACTAACCGTCTGCTGTTGTCAACTCACCAGACTGGACTCTCTTGGTGCACAGGAGTGACAGGAAGAATTTGGAAGAAAGTGACAACACTTTCAGCAGGGAAAGATGCTAGTGAGAGGTAAGTGAAACATTTATGCCTGGCTAAATTTCCGAGAGGTAATTAAGGTAGAATGGCCTCTCCATTCCCATTCTCACACAAGGGACATGACCAACCGTGCATCATTTCCCCAAGGACACAAATAGACCTTGCATTCCTGGGAGAGTTATCTCGAAACAAGTCAGACAGTCAGAATTATTCGTAGATGTCTATGAGTGTTTCTGTAGCTTTAATATCCTTTAGTCAGTTGACATAAACTTGTAACAACCCTATGTAAATAACTAACATATTCTAGATTCTTGATATTAAAGAATAAACTTAGCAATTTAGTCTCCAAAGTTTTCTTTGCTTTTTCAAGCACTTTTAACTGACAGCTTTTCAGTTTTCAAATACATACAGAATACAATTGAGATATCGATTGCATGTAAACAATATACCAATATGGAAATATAAGGTTAATACTTTAAATATTAGAAATGTATTTCCTCATTGGTGGGATTCTTTAATTTTCCCAATAGCAAATTATAACATTCATATGTACTTAAAATAAAAATAACATTTTATGTGAAGATTATATAAGTATTCTATAGCCACTATTTAAAAATTAAAACAGCACAGGACTGGAGAGGTAGCTCCGTGGCTACGAGTACTGGATGGTCTTTCAGAGGACTTGGGTTCAAATTCCAGCGCTCACACAGAGACTCACAACTATGTATAACGTCAGCTCCAGGAGTTCTGATGTCCTCCTCCGGCATCTGCCAGCACCACACACATGTGGTGAGCATAGTCAGGCTAAACTTGTACATATAAAATAAAAATACTTAAATAAATAATACACGGCACACCACATGGTGTAAAACAACAGAGATGTATTACATGGCTTTGCTATTAAGAAGTCCAGACTTTTAGTGCAAAAATGCAAAATGTTGAAAAATCTGGGATTCTTTTAGCAAAGGAGAATAATCTTGCTTTCTCGAAGTGCTTCCTTTGTATCTTCAAAGTCAAAAACAGTACTTCTGTCTCTTCTTCGCATTTAAGTGATTACTTCTGTATATAGCTTCATATGCATAACTGCATCTTTATCACTGCTGTCCATCCCTGTCCCCTTCCAATCCTCCCATGCCCTGCTCACACCCAAGTTTGTGACCTCTTCTTATTCTTATTGTTACATTTTTGGCTTGTCGACTGCTGTTGTCATTATGCCAGTTTTGTTCAGAAAACTGAATTGTTGATATTGCATGGATGCATATTCCCTGCAATGTCCAGAGGACAACATTTAGCAGCAGGCATCCTGGAACTGCGGCTCTTAGAAGTCACTCCTGTCTTCACATCACTGTTAAATTATCCTTTGATTCTCTTCTTCTGCCTTTCTTTCCACATTTAACATTCAAAAAATTTCAATAGAACAAGATGGTCACCCCATTTTAGAGCATACTAAATTGGTTTATATGAATTATATTTGAAATTCAGCCCATTAAAAGTAATAGACAAGTGAAAAATAGAGAGAAATCTTTCTTTACATATATAACTGATGGAGGAATATATTTGATGGAGGATGTGTATACAAGATCTATAAAGGAATTCTCAATTCAATAATAAAACTTAGACAAGACAAACTGGTAAAAAAAATGAGAAATATCTTCAACAACAGTTCATTAAGTAAATATATAAAATAGCCACTTTGCACATGCAAAAGTTATTACTATTACAAATTCAACCATATTTGGATGCAGGCAGGGTCGATAGCCAAACTCTGTCAAGACAGGGTAAGCAAGTCCTCAATAGTTCCTGCCTTACAAATGTCTGTCAGATATATTGGACCAGAAGGCTAAAGATGATGCTCCAACGTTATAGAGTTTGGGGTGACTGCTCAGGTAGCAAACTGTCTCTGTCATCTTCTTATTTGGGAAGCTGCTAACTTGAACCCCTTGTTTACTCAGGTAATTAATTTTATTCTTTCTCAAGTCTCTGATAGAGGTGAATAACATATAGTTTAGTTTTATAATTAAGCTTAATTGTTTAGAGGTTAAGATGTTTTTAGGCCTAGATAGATGTTTTAAATTGATAATGATGAGATATGATAGATATTGGTTTACATTCAGAATTTTTGATACACCAAGATAGGAAAGTTGTTTTCTTCAAGGCTGCCAAATACAAATAGCCAAAACACTAAGAATGTAATATTTATATAATTCCTGATTGTTTCATGGTTCTTCTTGCTATAGGTAGTTTATTGTATATATGTGTAATACTATGAATGTATATATAAAAATATTTAATAAAAATGCAGACTAAAAAATTGAATAAAAATGAATTTAAAATGCAATAAAAACTTGTAGCCCTAGCTGTCCTGAAACTCACTCTGTAGACCAGGTTGGCCTCTGCCTTCTGCCTTCTTCATTCTGCCCTCTGGCCCCTGACCTTTGCTCCTGCCCCTGCCCCTGCTTTGTCTCTGCCTCTGCTGGGATTAAAAGCATGCACTACCACCCCACTGTGCACAGCAGTCATTGAAACAACAGAAATTTATGTTTTCTGATACTGGAGCCAGAGTTCAAAATCAACCTTCAGCCCATTATTTTTCTGTCTACATCTTCCATTGTTTTAGAGAGGCCATTCTTAAAGGAGACTCTCCCAGTGTCTTGAGCTCCTTACTTTATCATGAGTACAAGATGTAGGTGGAGAGCCAAGTGTTGACTGAAGAAGTCCCTGAAACTCCTGGCCGGGCTCTGCAGAGGACCACCCGTTGCTAGCCTCTGCTTCCTGCTCCAGAGAAGGGCAGCTGGAGGCTGAGCTTGGGGCAGGGAGACATCTGTAGTAGAGCCTGCTCACCTGGCACTCCCCGCAGCTGGAGTGTTCGGTCATCTGTCAGGAAGGGGTTGTGAATTGTTGAATGAACACCCGAGGCTTTTAAAAATGCCTGTTAAGCCACAGAGGTCACTGTGACCAAATCCTCACTGTGCTGGAGCTTCGCTAGAACACACTAAACACCAGAACTGCCTCGTGTCCCACATCAAATACAACTCTGAAATTACATGACTTTCTTAGGCATCATCACTTGGCCTGGACACAGTGGCACGTGCCTGTGATCACAGCACTTGGGAGGCGGAGGTAGAGTAGCCAGAAGTTCAAGGCTGCATAAACCCTATCTGGCAACAACAATATCAAAGCAAACACAGGGAACAAAATTAACCATGGGATTTCACTGCATGCTTAAAAATGGAATGATTAATATTTATTCATGTAAGATGGGTGGATTTTTCTCCATCACAGGGAAATTTCATGATCTTTATAATTCAGGTATCCAGTATTCTCAGGAAGAACTAAAAGTATCAAACAATCAATAATGGCTGATTAAGTGTGGAAGAAAGACAGTTTAAAGTGAAATTAACATTTCAGCCAGAAAGCTTTCAGGGAAGTAGGTGACCTTTCAGAAGGTAGCTGGAGGCCACTTGAGGAGAAATAGCTGGGACCAGTTGCTTGATGCTGCAGGGGCTTGAGCCAAGGGGCTGGGGCCCGGAAAACACAGGGCTCATCTAGAAAGAAGAGAAGATGTAGTGGAAGAAGAAAGTAGAGAGGAGAGGGGAGAGATGGGGTTAGGAAAGGAAGGAACAGGGCAAGGGAAATGAAGCCAAGGGACTAGAAGAACAATTTTATTTATAACGTTGCCTCTAAATGCTGAGCAGCTGCATTAACTTTACTGAGGATTTACCTGCAGCTCCAGCCTTCGGACTTTCCCAGACATTTTATAATTTCATTAGCTTTGTGTTTTGTTTTATTTGTTTGTATATTCGTTTGGGGGGTTTTGTTTGTTTGTTTGATCGTTTGTTTTGGTTTGGTTTTTCGTTTTGCTTTTTGGCAAAAGGGTCTCACTGTAGGACCCAAACTGGCTTGGAACTCAATTTGCAGGCTGACTTTGAACTGACAGAGATGTTCTTGCATAATCCTCCAGAGTTTAGGCATTAAAGGCCTGGACCTTCACACCTGACAGTGTGATTGCAGTAACCTTGTAAAAATTAATTGCAGGCTACACAGAGAAACCCTGTCTTGAAAAACCTTTTAAAAAATTCATTGCTATATAGATTTTCTGAGACAAAAAGTCTCATTTTCTAACACATTGTAGTCTTGAGGTTTCTATCCTGCTTTGCATCCCAAGTCATAAGATTTATCCCTTTCTGAGTCTACAGCCTTATAGCCATCTCTGAAGACTTTGCAATTACTTGTATCCAATAGCTTTAGATATTTCTTGAAAATATGCCTTGGTACGAAGCCTGCAATGATCTGCAGCTCACATTCCTCCTGCCTCAATCTGCTAAGTGCTGGGATGACAGGGCAATGCTACCAAACCTGACTACCAACATGCAGCAGAAGGTGAGGCAAGTGTTGGGTTCAATTCCCAGCACCCACATAGAAGCTCACAGCCATCAGTAACCCTAATTCCAAAGAAGTGGATACCCTCTTCTGGCCTCCACAGGCAAAATACCCTTGCACAAAACATAAGTTTAAAGGGAAAATATTTTTAAAATGAGAAAATACTTTTCATATTTTTCCATGTATATTTAAAGCTGATTAACTGTACAGCAGTGAGCGGCCCTGATGAACAGGGGTTCCCTGGGGGCATAGACTTATGCTTGGATCTATAGAGCTGTTGATGTGTACTGGGAAGTAAAGGATTCAGTCAGTGAACATGTTCCTGTTAAGAGCCATGCATGGGATTCAAATGTCAACCATGATGCTCAGAGTGAATGAACCGCTTCATTTAAGATTTACTGCTCAGTACTTCTTGCCTTACTTAATACTAGAATTTCCACCCACCTCATATTCATCCTTTTATTCTTTCCCTCCTTTGCCATTCTGAACTGACTGCACATTTGGAACATACATCTCACGTGAAATGTCTTATTAGAATTGTAATGAGATAAACTGTCAAGATCGAGGTTTCTGACAACGGACCAACAGGAGGCTGGGATACACCATGCTCAAACCATGCACAAATTATCACCGAGCTGAGTATGTTGGCAAGATCCACTTTCTTAGTGCAGAATCATGGGGAAAGCAATTTCCCCTCAAGGCTCTGTGTTTCTTCCACAGCCCTTAGGTACTTTGCTTGAAGATCATGGTCATGGCTCCACTTTTTAGAAAACTGTATGGCAAAATAGTTAACGCAGTTAGAGTACAGTGGTAGAACCAGACTCATCACTAACCCAGGAAGGCTTTAGGAAGAGAACAGAGAAGGCACTGGTTAAAATCTGTTAAAGATGAAGACCTAGCTCCTCATGCCTGTAACCCCAGTACTTGGGAGTTTGAGGTACAGGTATTGCTAGGAGTTGGAGAGTTAGTGAGTTCCAGATTAGTCTGGGATATAGAGTGAAACCTTGCCTCAAAAATAAAACCAAACAAAAATTGTAAAAGGGTTTTACATAATGATTAACAATTCAGAAAGATAGGAACATCTTAGCCATCGCGTATCAGCAATTGTGTCCACAGCGAGAACAACAGCAGGAGCTCAGGACCTCAAGTTGTGAAATCTGGCCTGGGGTGTAGCGCAGGGATGGAGCACTAGCCCAGCATTCACAAGGCCCTGGGTTCAGTCCTTAAAAGTACAAGGTCCAAACTCAAACAATAGCAAGAGCCCATGATCTCAACATTAGGAAGGCTGAAGGAGGAAGAGCTCAGAGGTCAGGCTGGGGTACACTGTGAGACTCTATCTCAAAAGAAGAGGGGACAGAAGAAAAACAAGTATGTTAAATAAAAGTTAAATTATAGTGATGTATCTGTTTAACTGTCACACATTGGGTCACTTTTTAGTACATCTCAGAATATAAGGAACAAATGAGAAGGTGTTGCTTTGTTGAAGGCATGTCACTGGGAGCAGGCTTTGAATTTTCAATAGATTGTGGCCATCCCTAATGTGTCCTTCCCCCCCCCTTCCCCCCCCCCCCCGCAACTCTTGCCCTATTTCATGATTGTGTCTCAAGGTGTGATCGCTCACCTTCTAATTCAGCACTTTATTATTCAGTGTTCTCTAGAGCAGTGCATGTCAATGTTTTTCCTAAAGGTGTGGTGGCCCTCAACCATGCAATTATTTTCATACCTGATATATAACTGTGTAAGCTTTGTGTTTTAACAATGAAATTTTATTATATAACCCAACTAGCTTACACAAGAGGGGAAAAATGTTAAAGGGAAAAAAGAGTGAACCTTCCGGTATCCGTTCCATGGGACAGGTCCCTAGGTGTCTCTGGCCTGCCTGTTGGTCTGGCCTGTTCGCTGATCCTTCTTCTGATCCACATGTGCTCAAACCTACTGTTGCTCTCTCCTCTCCGCCTGCCTGTCTCACGTGCTGCGAAGAGCAGTCTCCTTCTCCCATTGAGGGTCGATTAGAAAAACAATAGTCCAGGTGGAGTCCCCAGGTCTGCTTCCTGAATTTCAGGCCCAGGATGGCTCCATGGCCTCCACTCAGTCTATCTCATGGAGTATCCATGGTGTGTCCAAGGGTAAAGCCCGCCAAGACTGCTTTTACCTGTGACAAAGCTTACAGTCCTTCCCACATAACTGTAATCTTGCTACTGTTATAAATCTTAATATAGATATTTTTGGAGATAGAGGTTTGCCAAAGCGACCACAACTCATGGGTTGAGAACTGTTGCTCTAGAGGAATAGAACGTATAGGATGTATCTAGATGTGGGGGGCAGGGGGTGAGGGGTGTAATTAAAATTGCATACAGGCAAAATAATCCAACAATAGTTGTCTACCAGTGGAATGTCCAAGAAACCAGTGGTTGTTCAGTACATGAGGCTGGATGTCTCAATTGGTCTCCAGTATACATCAGATTCCCGAAGAAATGGGCTCTAATGTCAGTAAATGATGGACTTACTGGTGAAAGTGACAAAAAGCAGGCAAAGAGAGAGAAGGTTCCTTAATTCATGTCCTTTGAACAGGATACCAGCAGAAGGTGTAGTCCACATCAAAGATGGATCTTGCAACCTGGAATTATCTAAATTAAAAATATATCTTCCTTCCGTGAAGATCTGGATTAGAAGTGCATCTTCCCACTTCAAGTGATTTAATTAAAAAATCTATCACAGGTGTGTTGGGAGCCATATTTCTGGACTGTGACTCAGTGAATGCAAAGGCAGCCTTCAGCTAGCCTTAGAGTCACCCGAACCTGCTGGGAGGATCCTTTGTGTTAAGATAATCCTCTGTGTTGCTGCCAAAGCTGCTACACCTGAATGTGTGAACTACCTACTGCTGAGAAAAGCCAAAGAACTTGGGCAGAGAGTCTCTCCAGGCCCTGCCCTCTTCCCAGCACCTACTGAGGACTTTTAACAAGTTCCTGTGACAGCAGAGCTTAGCAGGAGAATGCTTCCTTTACAGCCAGCCCTGAGGGCAAAGTGGGATGGAGTATGCAGGCGGGTGTCTGATAGCTATATAAACCTTGCATTGTGCTTTATAATAAACGGAGGCCACAATTGGAGACCCTCGACCTGCCCTTCCTGTCTCCCTGTTCTCTGTTTTCCCCCCATCTGCACTCCTTCTTTCCAGGTGAAGTCTGGTTTGAAATTGTCCCATGGGACAGGACACAGGTGAGCCCAGCTCTTCAGGTTTTAGTTCATTCCAAATGGGCTCAAGTTACCAACAAAGAACAGCCACCATGGGCAGCAACATTCCCTGCCTGCTGCCATGCTCCCCACTGTGGTGGCCAGGGCCTCTAACCCTTGAAACTGAGAGCCACAAAGCAAACACTTTCCTTATAAGGTGCCTCAGTCCTGGTGTTTACCACAGTAGGGCTGTTACAAGGAAAAATGGCCCAAGTGGCTCCTATGGAGCAGCACTATTAGGAAGTGTGACTTTGTTTGAGTAGGTGTGGCCTTCCTGGAGCTAGTGTGTCAGTGGTGGGGGCTGGGAGTAGCTTTGGAGCTACAGAAGCTGCTGGAACCAGGTCCAGTGGCTTGCTCTCTTGCTACTGCCTGCTGATCCAGCTGGAGAGGTCTCAGCTACCTCCCCAGCAGCATCTCTGCCCACCAAGCATGTCACCATGCTTCCTTGCATGGTGATAATGGGCTAAAGCTCTGACCTGTAAGCTAGCCCTAACTAAATGCCTTCCTATATAAGAGGGGCCATGGTCATGCTGTCTCTTCACAGCAGTAGAAACATCAACCAAGACCCACAGCAAGAGAAGAGTTAACTAAAAGAGATGACAGGTGTGTGCCAGCACAGATGGTTTTGTACAGGACAGAAGATCCACCCCAGGGCTCCCTGGTGCTGGGTTTTACCTGTGACAACAGAAGCCCATTCCCAGCACTACAGGTTTCCCCATCTAATTCCGGAAGTGCTGAGTCAGTATCAGAGGTCCCTAACACAAGTCCTAAACCAAATGGGCCCTCCTGAAAAGTTATGGTGAGGGACTCCTGGAAGGCAGGCAGTGGAAGGATCAGATCAGCACTGTGACAAGGGCTGGGTCTGTCCAGCAACAGAATCTATAATCTGGAGGAGGCAGCGAGGCAGCTGGAGCCCTGTGCAGCTCACTAGTGTGACTGCTGTGAGTGTGGTGCAGTGTTTGTGCATGGCTCTGTACCTGACTCCTCCCGGCTCTGTACCTGACTCCTCCCTGCTCTGTCCCTGTGGGTGGGAAATCTTGCTTGTGGGGCAGCAGCCCTGAACTGCAACTTCCTTTCTGTTCTCAGCCTGTGAGAGTCCAGCTCCTGCTTCAGAGGAACACTGCGGTTTTCTGTCCCTCACCTTGTGTTTGCTTGCCTTTGGGCCACACCTGCCGCTGAGGCAAAACCCAGGCAGGAGCTCAGGTGCAGGAGAAGCCCTTGGGAAGGCTTGTTGTTGTTTTTGTTTTCGTTTGTTTGGGTTTTTTTTTTCCCAGTCGGGGCAACTTTCTGGAGTGTCAGGATCTTGTGAGGTGATTTGACTGGGAAGGTTTTTTTTTTTTCCATCGGGGGCAGCTTTCTAGAGGGTCAGGATCTTTTGGGGTGATTTGACATGAGCCAAAACAAGTGACAGAACAAGTTCCTGTGCCCCTGAAAACGTCCCCAACTCCTGGAAGGCAGAGCTGACAGGAAGCAACTGACTTCCTCTGGTGATAGAAGCCCGGTACTGATGTGGTGGCACCCCATTGGTTGATAGTTCTCTAGTTTCTCTTTCTCAGATCCAGCCCTCAAAGTCTTTGCTTTCCTTTCTCCTTTCGCTCCTGCCTCACCAAAGGTCAATCTTAGGACACATCCTCCGTCCCGTTTTGCTTCTCTCCACAGATTCTGGGTCTCCTGGTTGGTACCTGAAGGCGTGAGAGCAATTTTAGAGTCGCTTTGGAGGAATTTAGAAGATATCATCTCCTTTGCTCCGGTAAGTTGAATTTGAATCTGAAAAAGGGTACGGAGAGGAGGTTGGGGGATGGGGTACTCTTGGCTTCCTGCTGTGTGTTCTTTAATACTGAGTTGCACCAAAAAAACAAACCAAAACAAAAACAAAAACAAACAAACAAACAAAAAACCTCCTGCTTCAAGACAGACCCTGCTCTTGCCTCATAGAAAGAGCAAAGCCAGAGTGGTGTGTGAAAACAAAAGTTTAGGGGCTGGAGAGATGGCTCAGTGGTTGAGAGCACTGACTGCTCTTCCAGAGGACCCTGGTTCAATCCCAGCACCCACATGGCAGCTCACTGTTGTCTGTAATTCTAATTCCAGATGATCAGGCACCCTCAAACAGACTTGCAGGCAGAATACCAATGCACAGAAAAATAAATAAATCTAAAAAACAAAAAATTGCCCTAAATTTGTTATGAAGTTAGCAATGTACTTTTCATGTATAGCTTTACAATAAGAAAATGTACGTCTTTTCCTTTACTTTAAAAAAAAAAAAAATTTAATCCTGAAAAAAAATAGGTAGTTGTCAAATACTTCTCATGCAAAGAATGACAAGATTTCTTTGAGGGGGCGGTGATACAAGGTTTCTCTGTGTGGACCTAGGTATCCTGGAAGTCACTCAGTAGACCAGGCTGGACTTGAACTCTGGCAGAGATCTGCCTGCCATAAAGGCATGCACCACTATCACACCCTGGCCCAGAGGAGTTTTTTATTTATTTATTTATTTTTATTTGTTTGTTTTGCTAATGTGGTGTGGCTTGTCCTTTGGTTCTTCATGCTGAGTTAATATTACATATTATTGGGCAAAGATTCTATGAACTTTTGAGTTTCATTCTCCATATAGTCTTGAACCCAGTATCTTGCTGGCATACATGCCTGGAGCCTCCCATCAATGTCTAAATCAAGAAAAAAAATTCTCAACTTTTACAGACACAAGATCCCTCAGAAGCCCTAGACCCTCAGGGCATAATTCCAAACTCATTCTTCTGTAAAGCAATTGTATCCTGGTGGCCACCTCTTTCTTCTTTGGTGACCTCTATGGGTTAGAGCAGGTCACTGGGAAAGAAGACTTCACAGGGATAAGTTCCATCCCCTTTCAGTGTACTGAAGACAAATACCCCTCTGCACAGTCAGTGCAGAGACTACCTTACCCACATGAACAAACACGTGCGTGGTCATTTATTAGATGGCAATCAGAGGAATCATTGCTTGTGTGCATCGAGAGAAGGGACGGTGAAAACTCCAGGTCAGCACCAGCCCTTTCTATGTAAGGAGAGGATCAGAGTGAGTCACACTGACTAGTGCTGATAGAAGGGGAAGGACAGTGGCAGGGATGGGAGTCGTTTGTTGCCTTTAACACTGAAGACGGTGGCCTGGGAAGGATAGAAAGTCGCACGAGGTTGTTGAAAGGAACCTCTTTCTTTCTGCTCACATTCATATGTCTGAAATTTGTCATTTGGATGAATTAAGAGTATAGCACTTGAAAGTATGACAAAGTGCTACTTTTGCTTTGTCACCAAAACTCTTTCCATATTGTTTCCTTTGCTCTTTCCCCTTCTCACTGTGGCCTTTCCTTGATCTCTGCATCTATTCACTCTGATCCTCCATTCCTTTTCATCTTCGCAGTCACGCAGGCACCTGAGGAGTCAGACAGGATCAGAGCAACCATGGCCTCCTCCATCCTGGTGATGATAAAAGAGGAGGTAACCTGTCCTATCTGTCTGGAGCTCCTGAAAGAGCCTGTGAGTGCAGCCTGTGACCACAGCTTCTGCCGAGCCTGCATCACACTCAACTATGAGTCCAGCAAAAACAGAGAAGGAGAGGGCAGCTGCCCTGTGTGCAGAGTTAGCTACGAATTTGGGAAGCTGAGGCCTAATCGCCATGTGGCCAACATAGTGGAGAGGCTCAGTGTGTTCCAGTGCAACTCAGAGGAGCAGAAGGTGATTGTCTGTGCGCAGCATGGAGAGAAGCTGCAGCTCTTCTGTAAGGAAGACATGGTGGCCATCTGCTGGCTCTGTGAGCGATCTCAGGAGCACCGCGGTCACCAAACAGCTCTCCTTGAGGAGGTGGCCCACGAGTACACGGTAAGGAGGGAGAGAGTGTGGGAAACAGAGCAGGAAACAGTAACAGTCACACTTTGCGTGACAGCTTACTTACCTGGGTGTCATAGACTTCGAGCTTGATACGCCATTTCATCCTTTTGTGCATTTTGGGTCCTAAAGAGACATGATGATGTACTCCATTTAATCATAACAGAGTCTGCATGGATGACAAACACTATGACAGAAAAAAAAAAACCATATTTTGGAACTGCTTCTTCGACATTGAGGTGATGTCAAGAAAAGTCAAGAGCAGAAAACAGCTGCTAGTTTATTGTATATTTATCTCCTTTCAATGTTAATGTCAAATTCAATCACAGGACCTAAAATACAATTTAGTGACTTTGACAATTGGCTTAGTAAAGAAATGACATACAGCAGTGGAAAGAATGTGCGTATGCCAGTCGGGAGCATCTGGGAACAGAGGAAAGATCTCCATACTGAGATACACAGGGCAAGTTCTGTGTGGGAACTTTGTTTTCTGATGTTGTTTGGTTTTGAGCCCAAATATATGAAAGATAAGAAAACTGACAAAGCGGCCCCTTTTCTCTGATGCTGGATCCAGTAACAGGCTTAAACATGGTGGATGACTAAGAGAGATTTCTGTGTCTTTGTCTATATGGGGTTGTGTGTGTATAAATACAAGAACTGACTTGAGATTTAATACACATAGATAGATAGATAGATAGATAGATAGATAGATGATAGATAGATAGATAGATAGATAGATAGATAGATAGATAGATACACAAGTTATTTCAAACCTTAGGTTTCCTGTGTTTCCAGAAGAGTTTCTTGGCCTTTGCGTCGGAGCAGCAGTCCTACTAAGCCCACAGCTTGGCCCTGCTGCAATTCTTTTCTCACAGGAGAAGCTGCAAGCAGCTCTGCAGAAGCTGATGAAAAATGAAAAAATGTGTGATGAAAGGCAAATTGACCTTCAAAAGGAGAGAGCTTCCTGGGAGGCAAGTGGGGCTCTTGCTAAGGGAGTTATAGCCTGATGCCTGGGAGGGACCTGGGCATGAAGCTCGCTGACTCTCTCTGTTCCCTGGTGGTTGATGAGGCCAAGAGGCCTTGATTGGTTCTCCCTTGGGTTCCCCTGGAACTGGAGCTGCAGAGTGAGTGCATCACAACTGAGCCTGGCTCTGTGAGGAGCTGACAGCTTGGAGGGTGCTTGGTGAGAATGGCTCCTGAGTGTCACTCCTGTGCTGCCTTTTGAAGCTATACGTGTTGGGGAAGATGCTCTCAAAGAGGTCACAGTTCTAGTCTTCGGGTTTAGCTTCTCTCAGGGGTTCAGAGGTGGCGTGAGGGGTATTGTAGGCAAGAACAATGGGCTCGGGCAGCTGGGTGGAGACTAAGCCACACCCAGGCATTGCCACTTTGGCTCAGGTGGCCTTGGTAAATGTGACTTAAGATCTTTGTTTCGGGATGTCCCGAACACACACTAAATGGAGACAGGTGCTTCCCTAAGACTCCTTTCCTTTTCCCTGGGAGTGCAACCCCGGCCAGAACAGTGTTTTTCTGTCTCCCAGTCCCATTTGGACAGACTGAATTCCTCTTCCTTTTCTAACCCCCTGAAGAACCAAATACAGAGCGATGTAGAAAATGTTCAGATGGAGTTTAAAGAACTGAGAGACTTCCTGGACTCCAAGGAGGAAGAGGAGCTGATGAAGCTGAAGAAAGAGAAGGACGATATCATGAAAAGGCTGGAAGAGTCTGAAAATGAGCTGTCAAAGCAGAGGGAGTCAGTGAGAGACCTCATCTCAGAGGTGGAGCATCAGTTGCAGGGCTCAGCCATGGAAATCCTGCAGGTAAGACTGCAGGAGGTGAGGTCCCAGTGTCTGAGAGTCAGGAGACATGGAAGCCGGCGCCTTCCCTCTCTACTGCTGTGGTGAACCTTCCTGGTGGTGGCAGGGGGCATCTTTTTCTGCCCTCCTTCCAGACTCAGTTTCAGAGGCAGGAGGAACTAGTGCATGCATGAATGGCAAGGGGACTTTGCCTCGTAATAGTTTATGAAGTACTGTTACAGACGCTGAACCTGGGAGAGAAGATGTATTGGGTCAGGGATAGTTCTTACCCCCCACTGTAGTGCTGAGCATGTGTGAAGCACATTTCAACTGTCAAGTTAGTCACTTCACCAGAATTGAGATTAGTAGAGCTTGTTTCTTCCTTTGATTCCAGCGAGGGCGGGGCGTGCGGGGAGAGGAACAGGGCTTCTGTTAGGTGTATGGCCCAGGAACTCAGAGCGTTTTCCCTGCCTCTCTTTCCCAGTGGGTGAGATGAAAGGTGTCTTTTTATCTATACAAGCATAAAGTTTTAGTGTATTTGGATCTCTTTTGCATTTTTAAATATTTTATACAAAAGTCATATTCTGGTGATGAGTGTCTCTTTGGGAATTTGTTTCTTTCATCCAACTTGTCAATCTTATAGACCTTGGTGGCTCTAGGAACTCTTTTTCCTCTTTTAATTTCTTCATTCTCATTGTGTTACTTAAATTATAATTAAAACACTCATATTAGAATTATGCACTTATGCCCAAAATGATCTAGTTCACATAGACACTAACTACAGCCTCCACACTTCACAATCCTGAAACTTTATTTCTTGACTAATGCATCTGCCCATATTTCTCTGCCTCCTGCCCCTGGTGACCTCCCATTCTAACCTTTACTTGTGTTGACCAAATGTGTGTTCATGACACATAGTTAAATAATATCAGTTAGTGTTTTTTCCTTTGCACAGCTAGTTTAGTATAATCTAAATTCTCTTATAAAGTTTCCACAAATGACAATATGTTTGCTTTTAAACTTCTAATATATTAATATGTATGCCTATCATAACATTTTATCCATTCATCTGCTTATTAGCTCTCCAATTAGTTTTATAATGATTCAGTAGGCATGAGCATACTGAGTTCTTTTTTTCTTTCTTTTTTTTTTTTTTTCTTTTCGAGACAGAGTTTCTCTGTGTAGCTTTGGTCTTAGACTCACTTTGTAGACCAGACTGGCCTCAAACTCATAGTGATCTGCCTGCTCAGTGCTGGGATTAAAGGTGTGCACCACCACCACCTGGCATATACTGAGCTCTTTATAAGGACAAACTTGTGCATCAGAATTCATCTATAACTAGAATAATTAGTTGTCTTACAGAATTCTTTTTACTATGGGATCTACTTTTGTTGATTTATGTTATATTAAATAAAGCCATGTGTGGTACCTGTGAGCCCTAGATGTAACAGCTTCTCATAGACAGAAACAAAAATGAGATGCACACAACAACTGAAAGAAAATAGAGACTTCTTAACCTTAATCCAGGTATGCTGGCTCAGTCTTTTCATTCCATCAGTTGGGATACAGAAGAAAATGAAGCTTCAGTGGGATCCAGGCCAGCCTGATCTATGTAGTCAGTTGCAGCATTATATAGTGAGACCCACAACTGGCCAAGTGGAGAGAGTGAGACTCCAGAATGTCCAACTCTAAATGGAGCATATATACTGCACCCTGAATTCAAAGGTCCAGAGATCACTGCAGAAGAAGGGGCAGAAAGAGTGGAAGAGACAGATGTGGTGGAAGACTGCAAGGAAATTCTGGACATAACTTAGCAGCAGCACGTAGAAACTGCCATTGGTTGTCACACTGAACCCAAGACCTGTGCAAGCCTAAACCACCACATTCCAGTTTGGAAAGTAGACTTGATTAGGAAGCTCACCCACACTCAAGGATCTACTGGTAATTGTTAGCTGCTGGGAGAAAGGGGGTCACACAGTTCCTTAAGAATCCAACTTTATGTATATCTACCAATATCCAGTGGAACTCAAACATCCAAGAATTCTTCTATAGTGTTAGGTCTCAATTCCAGGACAAATGCTTAACTCAAGTACCTATCAGACTATCAAAGTAAACCTGGTGGGTAAGGTCTTGATATCTGTCCTCAATAAGCCCATATAACAGAGCCAAATTAGTATTGGAAAGCAGAAAAAGAAGTGTTTAATGTGGGCGCAGTTGGAAGTGGGACAAAAGGGTTCAATAAAACCCTCTGTCCATCCTTAGGTTCCTTATGTGAGATCAGAGTTTAAATAGTGACCCAAGGATATGTGCGTGTGCACAGTCCAGGTCGAGGTGTGGTCCTGTCCATCATTCTCCATCAGGATCTGGGTTACTGTGTGTCATACTTTAAGGTCGTCTGGCAAGTAATTACACCTGTTTGAAATATTTTTGAAGAGAACAGCTCTTCCTCTGGCTAGAGCAATTTCCTTCTCCCAATGTGAGATCCGGGAGAAATTCCCATTTCTTTGGGGTCATTGTTTCTACAGTTTGTTAGTGAAATTGAGAGACATGGGGAGAAGTCAGAGGAGGAGGGGTGGATGATGAGATGAGAGATCTGGTTAGTTCATCTTAAGTATCAGACTTCCAAAGCTTCTGGTCCTTTTGCCTTCCTCATTACTAATATATTAGATCATGTTTAAGTGTCTAGAATAGCTTTCGCATTAGCTTCTGAGACATGTGAGTTGCAGGTAAGGTAATGGATAGCTAACATGTATCACGAGAAGAGTCATGGGCTTATGTTGATGAGCTTTATTGACTCGGTGATATGACGTAATTCAAGACAATTTAAAGTATATAAACACAGTGTTATTGGGAGCAGCGCTCAGCTGCTATGCAGGGGGAGGAGCAGAGAGAAAGTCATGCACAGAGAGAAGGGAAGAGAGAGAGAGGAGGAGAAAGAGGGAGGGAGGGAGAGGGAGGGTGGGGGAGTAGGCGGGGAGAGGAAAGAAAGAAGAAAGACACAGAAAGAGAGAGAAGGGAACCAAGATGTCTGGATTATATGGTGAAGGAGGATGGGAAACCCCTGCCCATGGACTGGAAAGTTCAGGGGAGAGGGCAGGGTGTGCCAGCCATACCCTGTAACAGGTAGGGAGAAGCCAACATCCTGCCTTTGTTAATAATAAATGAATAAAGGGTGGAGTATTTGTCTATGACTGCTTCCTGCTTATATTGGGTGCTGTTATTAGCGGGAGGGTATCCAAAAGCTGGAATGTTGGCAAAGTCCAAGAAGAACACTCTGTCCTACTTGCTGTTTGTGAGATCATCTGTGACTAAGGAAGTACAAACCCAGTCGAAGCAGTCTGTGAGATTAGCCCGGAGCGCCTGTGTTCTGGGTGCAGCGCTTGACGAAACACCTGGACCTCGCAGGATGCTGGAGCAGATATATGTTAGGGGCAGAAGATAAAGTTAAGGAGTTCAGGGAGACAAAAATGTTTCCTTGGGTGTGTGTTTGAAACTTTTAGGTCCTTGGTCTTGGTAGGTGGAGAGGGGGTTGTCCCAGGATGAGGGAATTGGAAATAGATCCCACCCTTTGCCAAACAGGCTATTGATTGACAGTACTTGTCTGGAGTCCATTTGTCCTGTGAGAAGTGGATTCTCTGAAGCTTTCAAGATTCTTTTTATGTTTACAAAAAGAGACAAATTGGCTTGGGAAACAATTTAAAATCTGATTAATGTTAAAGCTCTGAACAATCTTAATACCATAGTAGCATAGTAAGAAGAAATATGAAGCATTTTTCACTTCTTTTATATACCTTAAATTACTTTCTTAGACCCTCAAATATTTTCTTAGACCCTCATAACTCTTCTAACATTCATCACTTGCATTTCCAACCTTAAAGCACCTTCTTAGGCTCTCAAACATTTTCTTCTTTCCTCATAACGTGTGCTTTTGTAGATCTTCATAACTTACATAAACTTTACATTTTTCCTAAATTATTATTCACCAAGAGACACAGGTGGTTGGTTACTGAGAGCAGTAGTGGGTTCCTTTTAAGTAACAAATAAAAAGTTACTTCTTTCACCAGTCTATCTTCAAACCCACCAGAGGCCTGAGACATAAGGCAGGGTCTTAGAGGAAGAGCAGAGGTTTCCATCTTCTCCCACAACAGAAGTTGCTGATGGTGCCATGGGACCAGAACGAGATCTGCAGCATTACCCTGGGCTTGGTGAGAGTGGTGGAGTTCGCTCAGTCTGACAGGCATTAGTCCTCCACCAGGCTAAGGATCTTGAAGGCTGAAAGGTTCTGCAGTTCCTGTGCTTGTGAGACTGGGCCTCCATGACTTGGCATAGAAGAAAAGCCCACATGGGGGGGGACATTCTGAATTCCAGTGGTCAAGGTTCCATCAGGCAGGACATGGCTTGGTAGGCTGCCAATGATTGTGGCAGCTGCAGGACCAGTGACTTTCCTGCCTGAATTTGAAGCAGGTCCATGGCAGAGTTGACCCAGGCCAGGACTTACTTCCCTTGTTCCTCTGTGGCCTCAGGGCAGCTGCTAAGGCTTGGTCTGGAGTATAGCTTTCTGCTGTAGCCAAGCCTGTTGGGAAGACTTGGCAGGCCCCTCTCAGGAGTTAAAGACTTTAAAATCCATATTCACCAACTCCTGTATGGGGGTTTAGGGACCATCCTCAGCCCTTAGTTAAGATGACAGTGAAGCTATGGCTCCACCTTCTACATCCCAAAATGGAGATGGCAGACTAACCTTGTGTTATAAGCAGCCATGGTGGGCATTTAAAAGAACCAGACATCAGCTCTACCCTTGCTACTGCTGTTGCTACATGGGCTAGAGAGAGGGGGAGTGGAAGGTAGGGGGTACCCAGAGCTATGTGTACTCAACCATTGAATCTGTCCTGCAGTGAAGGAGAGGGGTTCCATTAAAAATCTGGACAAGTGCAGATTGAATAAATTTCACAGCAGATATATGGGGCATCTGGGAAATGAGGTTTATATCTATTTATCCAACCTTTGCCCGTACAGAGTCCTGTGCATTATCCTGGAGTCAAGTGGAAAGCGGGTACCTTAGAAAGAATGTCTCCAAGTTTCCAGGGTTCCCCTGTGAAGAGAAATAAAGATGGGGTCTATGTTCTAGAAAGAACGGGCTTGCCCCGGCATAGCTGCAAATTGGTAGGGTAGGACCCAGAAGAGGCAGCAACTGGTAAGGACTCACAGAGTCCAAAATCCATGGGACCAGTACAGGAAAAGGTGATATAAAGGTAGGGCCCCACCTGTTCAGCATGGCCTGCAGGCTTAGGCAGGGCTCAACTTCCCTGGTCACATGCACCAGCCTTATTGATATGGCAATATGAGCTAATTCAATAAAAGTTAAAGTATATAGATCCAAATTCATTGGGAGCAGCTTTCACCTGCTGTGCAGAGAGAGGGGGGGGGGAAACCAAGATGTCTACATTATATAATGAAGGGGGAAGGGAAGCCCCTGGCCCTGACTGGAAAGTTAGGGTAGAGAGCAGGGTATGCCAACCACACCCTGTACATGTAGTGATTGAAGGATGCTGGGAAAACTTGGGGTTCAGGTCCAATTTGGTTGAAAAGGCACCTTAACTGTTTGTAGGAGCCTGAAGCCCAACATATGTGTGCAACTGCATGCACAGCAATACCTATGTAAGCTTTCAAACTGTTGTTTCTTCATCTGTGCTCTCTAATCCTGGTAGTATAAGACAGAAAATAGCCTACTAATCTGCATATAAGTCAAATAAAGAGCCATGCGTTTTATTTTATTATGTTGTTGAGGACTGTGGGTGACTAGTTAGATTCTCTTTTGACTTTGTTTCTAGGGCCAGTGAGACTGTGACCAGGATTTGCAAGGACAAAGAGCATGTCATTAACTGTGTTTTCCCTTTTCTCCCTAGGGTGTGACTTCTGTCCTAACAAGGTATGTCTGGGCTGATAGGGAAGGATATCCCTATTGTGTGGGTGAGAGTTATTCTATTCAACTAGAATAAATCTCTCTGGGGCTTGGGGAAATGTAGACATCATGCTATTCTGAAGTTCTTGTAAGAGGGACGAGCAGGAGGGGAAAGGCAGGGTCTGAGCATTCTGTAACTGTTGAGAACATGAGATTCTCCTTGAGTGGACTGGGTTATAGAGAGTGACAGAGCTGGGCTCAGAAGTGAGCTGCAGCAAATGGAGCTGCAGGAGCTGTCAGACTCCTCGTGGCTCCATCATTTTGTCTATGCTGTGTACTGGTGTCTAGCTCTGGATCAGCGGTTAACCAGTGCTTCACTCATAGAGTCATGGTAGGCAGGGTATGTCCTCCTGGCCTGCAGTGTTCGCAGAATTGCATATAGGGGGAAATCCCTGTGTGTCTATATATTTCTCATGGGGATAGAGGAGGTTCAGAGTCCCTTTGTGGTTGTCCTTAAGAGTTTTAGAAAAGAGACTTGGACCTGTGAACACAGTATCTTATCACAGGCGAAACAACTGCTGAACATGGACCACAGCCTTCAGAAGATGGTAGAAAGCCTTAACTTTGTGTATAAAGTGTTGCCCTCCAAAATGTCAGCATCAGGTGTGGTCCTAACATATGGAGCTTATGTCAGCATTAGTTAAGAAGTACTTCTCTTGCAAATGTTGTCATCTTAACAAAATAACTTGAAGAATCTGGCGCTGACTGACAGTATCCATATTGACAAAGGGTTTGAAGTTTTGGCTTTCTCCAGATGGCTTTGCCAAGCTCCATGGCCCTATTACACCATGTCCTTGAAAACACCCCCTCCTTCCTTCAATCCTTCCTTCTTTCTTTCCTTCCTTCATTCGTTCCTTTCTCTCTCTTCTGTTGTTTGGTTTTGTTTTTTGTTTTTCCAGACGAGGTTCCTCTGTGTAGCCCTAGCTATCCTGCAAATAACCCTGTACAACAGGCTGGACATAAATTCAGAGCTCCTTCTGACTCTGCCTCTTAAGTACATTTGACACCATGCCTAGTCCACATATTATTATTATTATTATTATTATTATTATTATTATTTTTAGTATACAGCAAGTCATCAGGCAGGGCCAGGAGTATGTCTCTCATATCTCCAGAGTTAGTAGTCTCTCTTCTCTCTTCCTTATCAGAACTCTCAGGACAGTTCAGGAACATCTGTGGTTACAATGACAGGGAGTCATTGGTGGTGAAAGGCCAAAAGGTTTGAGATTTGGAGGTCAATTTTTTTATCCCTAGGAGCCAGACATTGATACTGGAAGAGCCCCAAATTATACCAAAAAGAAGAATGTTCCAAGCTCCAGAGCTGAAAGGCATGCTGCAAGTGTTTCAAGGTGAGGGCAGCTAAGTTCTGTGATGAACTGTGGGGCTCTAGGTGTGGCTGGGGCTGTGTAGGGAAGAGAGTAAGGTTTCTGAATGTGGGTAGAGGGACTCAGAAGAGCAGATAATATATCCCAGGGATGTTGTTGTATTTAATATGAAATCATTGTTCATTCACCTTGTCTCATATCACAATTTCCAAACCTTCCCCTAATCTGGAGAAAAGGTGAACTTGAATGGTTTTATTCCTTTGCTCGCATTTACCATTATGAATTTTTGTCATTTCAGGGCTCATGGATGTCCAGCGCTACTGGGGTAAGGAGAAATCAAAGCACCATAAGCTCCAGTTTTTTTTCCCTCAAAATCTTTCTGAGTTTATTCCTTTGTTAAGCCTCATGTTTTATGTTGCTCCTTCTGATATATACACAGCAATCTGCCTCCTCTCGACTTTAAACAAGGCTCTGCCACATTTCTTTTCTCGTTTTCCTTAGCCTTCTGCTCCTTCCATCTCAAATAATGATGTACCTTGCCTTTCATGTGACTCTTAACTGGTACGTCTCATTTTTCTACAGTTCCTGTGACACTAAGTCGAAAAAACAAAGAAAATGTTTTCACTGACAAAGAGCAAATACAAATACAAAGTGCCAAATGTTCTAAAAGAAAAGTCATGGGTGTCCTGGGATATCCAGCTATCCAGTCAGGGAAACATTACTGGGAAGTAGATGTGTCTAGAAGTAATGCCTGGCTCCTGGGACTAAATGATGGAAAATGTGCTAAGCCTAAAGCTCTTCATTCATCAAATGGAACGGCCTACAATGGAATGGACTATAATGGAATGGGCTACAGTGAAATGGACTACAATAGAATGGACTACAATGGAATGGGCTACAATGGAACGGGCTACAGTGGAACGGGCTACAGTGGAATGGACTACAATGGAATGGGCGTCAAGGTCAAACAGAGTGTTCCTCTCATAGAAGACTTATGTTATCAGCCTAAATGTGGCTACTGGATTATAGGGATGAAAAATAAGGATGTATATAATGCCTTTGATGAGTGTTCTGTCACCCACAAACCCAGTGTCTTGGCCCTCTCTTTGCCTAGTCCTCCCACTCGTGTTGGAGTTTTCCTGGACCGTGAAGCATGCACTCTCTCATTTTATGATGTTTCCAACCATAGAGCTCTCATCTATAGATTCTATGACCTTTCCTTCCCTGATAAACTTTATCCATATTTTAATCCTATGGGATCTAAAGAGCCAATGATAGTACACTGGCCACCCTCCTAAACCCTCACCTATATCTGTGCAGTGTCCCCATGCCTGGTGTATCTCATATGCCCGAGCTCTCTGGCATCATTTAAAGGTTTCTGTCTTTGTCCTTCCATTTGAATGACCTTCACTTCTAAATACAAAGCAGTATGGATGCATTTCCTGGATCCAGTTGCTTGTCTGTTCACAAGGCGATAGTAATTTGTCATTTCCCAGATCCCCAAAGAAAATGGCCATTATAGGAGCTCTGCTAACTTCACCTCTGGAGAAACAAGGTAAAAAGAATGATGAGTTGTGAACAATACTTTGGGGGGACCTGTGAGGTAGGCTCCAGGAAGAGAGGCAGAAAGCTTTTTTCCTCAAGTGCATTTTGTTCTCTGGATCATTCTTGGATGAGAATTTTTTGCCTCCTGCAACAAACATTTGCGTTCAATATATAAGACCCATTTACTCTTGTTGGATGTCAAAACGTAGCTATAGAACCCATTCCAGTTAAAGAATATGCTGAGCAAAAAAAAAAAAAAAAAAAAAAAAAGAATATGCTGAGCATTGTTTTCAATGAATCCTGAATCTAGATATGGCCTTGTCCTTACTTTTATGCACTCCTAGATATAATCTATAGTACACATCAGGCAATTGTGTTTAAACTAGTCTGTCATGAGAAAGCTCTGGGGAAGGGCTGCTCTGTTAGTATTTAGTGTGTATTCAGTGACATTTATTTACGTGCTTTTCTGATTCTGCTTTTCTGAACTCAAACAACCTTCCTTGAATTGCTGCTTTCAGTTTTTATAGTTATGTATGAAAGTTCACTAAAACTCAAGTAAAGTTGTCTGCAGCATGAGACTATAGCCTGCCTCCTTCTTTAAGGTCTTCAAATCCCAGGTCTTGCAGACAGATTTGCTAAGGTCGATGAAGGTTGACACACCTTCCTTTCTGTGGGGCTAGAGATGAAGCCAGGATCTCATGCACGCTGAGGAGGTGCTCCAACACTGAGATACTTGCCTTAGCTTTGCCAGGTCTCCACAACCCCATTCTTCTGTCACTGAGAAAAGATGACAGTTCTTCTCCAGCTTCTCTATTAGTTTTCAAAATTATATGTAGGAGTCTCTAGCTAAGGAGTGAGCCCTTAGAAGTAGGTCAGTTTAACCGCAATGCTTGTGCTTCATCAAAAGACTTAAGCAAACATCAAATGGTTCCTACTAAGACTGTGTGTTCACAGTACCTGGCCTCCAATCTTCCCTCTCCACATAGCAATGAAAGCCTGAATAACATCCTCCAAAACCTCTTTGCTTGTTTTTTGTTTGTTTGTTCTTTCTTTTTTTTGTGGTTCTTTCGGTTTTCCTTTTTACAATTTTTATATAAATAGTACACCTATACTGCAGGTCCTTGTAAGAAAATTAATTTGGGATCTTTAGAAGGCTCTGACATTAAAAACCCTTTCCTCCAAGAGCAATGACCTGAGTTCATTCACTCAGGCCCTCGTGGTAGAAGGGGGCCGCCAGCTCCTATAGATCACCCTCTGCCTCCACACACATGATGCAGGACACACAGGCCAAAACACGTACACAGTGCAGAACAAATTGTATAATTACGAATAAGAGAAAAAGTTCAGTATGCATAACATATCTACTACCCACTTAGTAGGTGATGGTTGTGCTAATTACTGGGGGAGGTGTGCTGTCCTGTTCCATGCAGCACTGTGCAAGTGCAGGGAACTTAGATTTGGCTCTCTTCATGTCTTTCTCTTAGGTCCTGAGAAACACCATCAAGGCTACTCTAATACATTATAAATATTTATGATTTTTTTGTTTTGGTATTTATTTTTGATAGGGTATTTGTTGCCTATCTACATTTGTTATCAAGTAAGTTAAATTGTATGATTTTCCATTTTCCAATGAGTGATAATGACAACAATGATATCAGTAAACTTAGCTTCTGTTGTATTGTGAAATGGAAACAATAGACCCTAACATTGTTTCTGGCATGTATATGGTATCCAGTGTGGTGTCTTAAGTTTTGTCTCCCTTTCAATGTGGTCATAGTAGCGTATTGTTGACCTTAACAGACAGATCCTAAGTACCATGATCGTTTTGACACAGTCCCAATACAGAAACAGGAAAATTTCTGTGCATCTGAGGCCAAGCTCAGTTACAGAGAACAACCTTGCTTTGATTTGCTTTTAAAGATATATGTGCTGAGTTTTCGATGAGCTAGGTGGTTCAAAAGGACACTGTGAGGAATTACTGGGAAATAAGGAGTTTATTTGAAGAGTCATATTGCCATAAACAGGCAGAGACAGAGAGGATAAAGCATGGCTGGGATTCCCAGGGGAGTCCAAGCCCCAGCAGCAGAGAAGACTGAATGGAGAGATCTCTGGAGAGCATCAGTGTCCATGTGACAAAAGAGCAAGACTCTTCTTCCACTTTAGCATGGGGTAAGTTCTAGCAAGAACCTACAGCCAGAATCTCTTATTTCCAGGCAGGAGACAGGGAAGCCATTTGACCCAGGACAGGACCACCTTTCAGGAAAACTCACTTAGGTTAGTGTGGCTCCTGAAAGGCAGCTGCTGAGGACTCAGTCCCCTTAGAGCACCTGTCCATGGGAGGAGTAGAAAGAGTGCTGAGTACTGACAAGGCAACATGTGGATCCCAGAGCCTAACATCATGAGCTGGCCAAAGTGTCTTCATGCTTTGTGTGAAGGCTCGGAATACCGGGACAATAAAAATCACAGGAGTTTGTACTTTCATCAAATTATAAATCTATGTTTATGTGCCCATTGTCCTGAGTGAGGTAACCCAGACCCAGAAAGTCACACGTAACAGGACCCTAGCATAACTGTCCTCTGGGAGCCTTTTTCCCAGCAGCTGATGGAGACAGATGCCGAGACCCACAGCCAAACATTAGTCTGGGCTTGGAAAATCTTGTGGAAGATAGGGAGGAAGGATTGAAGGAGCCAGAAAGGTCAAGGACATCACAAGAAAACCTACAGAATCAACTAAGCTGAACCCACAGAGACTCAACCATCAACCAATGAGCGTGCTTGGGACAATACTAAGCACCCTACACATATGTCACAGAAGTACAACTTTTTTATCACGTGGGACCTCAGCAGCAGGAACAGGGGCTGTCTCTGACTGTTGCCTGCTTTTCAATCCCTTTCCCCTAACTGGGGCTGCCTTGTTTAGCCTTGGCAGAGTAAGATGTACCTAGTCCTACTGCGATTTGATGTGCCAAGGCGGGTTGATATCTGTGGGGACATGTCCTTCTCAGAGAAGAAGAGATTGGTTGGTGGGGGAAGGGATGGGACCAGGAGAGACTTGGAGGAGAGGAGGGAGGGGAAACTGTTACATGGGTGTAAAGTAAATAAACACAATAGTGAAAAAAAGTGTTCTAATTTCATATCTCTGCAAAAGTTCACTTTGTTTAATGTTTCTTCGCAAATTCTGTGTCATGAGAAATCCTTTCCTCTTTTTGAAATAAATGTCAGTATGTATTAAGCAAAGTTAGACCCACATACACTTGTGCCACTGCTCAATGACCGTGTGGCCAGTGCTGTGTCACCTTCATCCTATCACTGAGGTCAGAGATTGGTGGCAGACCTGAAGGACAAAGTCTAATCTTTGCACAGAGATGGAAGTGGAATTCTGTCTGTGGAAAATACTTACGCAGAGCTAGATGGCTTCTGTGTATTTCATAGTTTGATTTTCCTAGAAAGCCTTAGGAAGAAACAGAGTAAAGGGCTTTACATAATTGTTAACAATTCAGAAGGATAGGAACATCCTAGTGTTGCGTGTCAGCAATTGTGTTCACAGCGAGAACAACAGTAGAGGCTCATGACCTCATCAAGTTCTGAAGTCTGGGCTAGGGGTGTAGCTCAGGGATGGAGCACTAGCCCAGCATTCATAGGGTTCAATCCTTGAAGGGCAAAGGCCAGTCTAAAACAACAGCAAAAGCCCATGGTCCCAGCACTGGGGAGGCTGAGGGAGTCAGATCTCAGAAGTCAGGCTAGGGTACACTGTGAGAGCCTGTCTCAGAAGAAGAGAAGGAAGGAGGGAAACAAGTATGTGAAACAAATTCAATCTGTGGTCAGTCATTATATCATGTTTTAGTGGATCAGAGAATGTAAGGAACAAATGACAGGACGGGGATAAGACTGGTAATGGTGACTCCTGCCTTCCATTGTAGCCCTTACACAATCTTTCCTTCCTTCCTCTCTCTCTCTCTCTCTCTCTCTCTCTCTCTCTCTCTCTCTCTCTCTCTCTCTCTCCCTCTCTCTCTCCCTCTCTCTCATGTGTTTCCCAGGCTGCCCTGACATCACAGTCACCAGTTGCAGAGGATTGCCTTTGAGCTCCTCATCCTTGTGCAGCCAACATCAAAGCTGCCGCGGCCCACCGGGGTTCGACTAACACTCGGGAGGAGAATTTTCCTGTATAGGGACAGAACACAAGACACGAAGAAGGGGTCAAGTCTGGATTCTGATCAAACCCCGTTTGTTGAAAAATTACACAGAGTTTTTAGAGGCACAGAGGCATGGGTATTTGCGTAAGCAAGGGTTGCTATGGATACCTAACTCTGGAATGCTCCAGCAGGTGTCTACCTTTACAGCTGCTATAACTGCAGAAGAGAGAAAGTCCAGAGAGAAAGGGAAGTTGTGAAAGATATGGTTAGTCAGGAAAAAGTTCCCGGAACTGCTGCTCGCGGGCAACTAGCCTTTAATCTGATTTTACCAGTAGTCTTACTGGAAAAGCTAGTTAGTTTATAGCCAGAAAGGAAGAGCCCTTACTATGAGTTCGGGGGGGTCTTAGAATGACCATCCCCCACAGTAAACCACAACAGGTGTCTAACTGCCGAACCATGACAGGGTCAGCTGGTTTCTGGTAAATGACAGACTGCTGGAGAAATAGGAACCTAGGCTCCGACAAGATGGAAGAACATTGGCCATATAGCCAGCCCGTCCCCTACACAAAAAAAGCAGTGGATTCCAGTGCTGGTTTCAATAAGTATGGCCCCCATATGTTTCCCATATCTCTGAATCCTTGGTTCCCAGGTAGTGAGACTGTTTGGGATGGATTAGGAGATGTGACATTGTTAGAGAAGGTATGGCATGGGTGCAAGGTTTGAAGTTGCAATAGCTTCTGGCCAAACCTCCTGCTCCTTCATCTCTCTCGGCCTTAGGTTTGTGTCAGATTTGTGTCTTATGTTGTGACTTCTTACTTCCTGCTCCAGCACCATGCCTGCCTGCCTGGTGCCATGTTCCCCACTGTGGTGGTCAGGAACTCTAACCCTTTGAAACTGTAAGCCCCATATCAAATATTCCCCTTACATGTTTCCCTAGTCACGGTGTTCATCACAGCAAGAGAAGACAGATGGCATGTGTGTGCCAACACACGTGGTGTTGTACAGTGCTGAGGATCCACACCAGGGCTGCACAATGCTAGGCCAGAGTGGTGCCAACTGAAGCCCATTCCCAACCCTACAGATTCTCACCTCTAACTCAGGAAGTGCTGAGTCAGTATCAGAGGTCCCTAACACAAGTCCTAAATCAAATGGGCCCTCCTGCAAAGTTATGGTGAGGGACTCCTGGAAGGCAGGCAGTGGAAGGATCAGCTCAGCACTGTGTCAAGGGCTGGGTCTGTTCAGCAACAGAATCTATAATCTGGAGGAGACAGTGAGGCAGCTGGAGCCCTGTGCAGCTCACTAGTGTGACTGCTGTGAGTGTGGTGCAGTGTTTGTGCATGCCTCTGTACCTGACTCCTCCCTGCTCTGTCCCTGTGGGTGGGAAATCTTGCTTGTGGGGCAGCAGCCCTGAACTGCAACTTCCTTTCTGTTCTCAGCCTGTGAGAGTCCAGCTCCTGCTTCAGCAAAACACTGAGGTTTTCTGTCCCTCACCCTGTGTTTGCTTGCCTTTGGGCCACACCTGGTTCTGAGGCAAAACCCAGGCAGGAGCTCAGGTGCAGGAGAAGCCCTTGGGAAGGCTTTCTTTCCATGAGAGGCAGGATTTCAGAGGGTCAGGATCTTATTTGGTGATTTAGAACTGATAGTGAACAACTGGCTTAGGAAGTTCCGGAGACCCTTAAAAATATCCATTTAAGTGAGGTACATATGATTTATCCTAGCTCTCCAGAGACAGCCAGTGCTGATCAAGGGCAACTCCCTCAGCCTCAGCGGGAGGGAGCGGGGGTGGGGGGGGCACTGCGGGGGGGGGGGGGGGGGGGGGGGGGGGGTGGGTCGTACATGCTTACGAAGAGGCACTTCATTTGTTTGTAGAGCTATAGTTTCTCTTTCATTTCCAGAGCTCAAACTTCCTTTTCTCTAGCTAGGAGTCGAAAATCCCTTGAAGTTCTGGATTGGTGAGTTCAATGTCCATGATTTACAACTTTCAGGTTGCTGGTGATGGGCTGAGCAATTTTAGGGGGCAGAGTATGGAGGACATAGGAAGGAAAACCGTGATTTGGCTTGTGTGTCTGTCCTCTTCTAAAAACCCGGACAGAGGGGGAGGGGCTGCCGGCCTCCGGCTGAAAGTGCAGATGCAGGAGGATAAGGGAGGGGCCACCTGGAAGAAGGAGTGACTTAGAGGTGGCTTATATCCAGATCAGGTCTCCTCCTGCCATTTTGTAATCCGTAAATTGGAACTGTACCTTCTCAAAGAGATCCAGAATTCTCTTAGCTAAGTCAGAGCCTCTGCTCTTGAAAGCGTTTTTGTGTAATAATGTTTCTGCGTACTAGGGCGGTGCTTCTCAACCTGTGGGTCACAATCCCTTTGAGATTTGAATGACCCTTTCACAAGGGTGGCATATCAGATGTCCTGCATATCAGATATTTACATTACAATTCATATCAGTTGCAAAATTACAGTTATGAAGCAGCAATGAAAGTAATTTCATGGTTGGCGTCACTACAATATGAGGAACTGTATGTATTAAAGGTTGCAGAGTTAGGAAGGCTGAGAACAATTTCTCATGGCTCCTGTAGCTTCTCTCTGTGTTTAGGACTCAGGGCTGTGAGCCTGTTTGTGTCTGGCCCTGTTTGATGGCTCCATCTCAGGGCATTTCTTTGCAATTATTTCCCTCCCCTTCAGCCATTTCCCCCCAAACTAAAGTGGGCCTCAGCTCAGCTTGGGATTCCAGCTACACAGGAGGCAGGAGGATCTTAACTTGATGGTCATTATGGGTAACTCAATAACATGCAATCACACTTTTTTTTATGTTGATGACTTATGTTGAAGCCTTGGGTTCAATTCTGAGGCACAGGGGAAGGGGTGTTTGAAGATGAGAAAAGTAAGGACTATGAGAATTATTTATAAAGTATTCTACTACATGTGTGCCTGTGCACCTGAAGAGAGCATCAGATCTCACTATAGATGGTTATGAGTCATCATGTGGTTGCTGGGGATTGAACTCAGGACCTTTGGAAGAACAGCCAGTGCTCTTAACCTCTGAACCATCTCTGCAGCCCCTTTCTACAGTTTCTTGAAGATATGATGCCTTTTGTGTTGCCCAGGCTGGCCTCCAGCTCCTCAGTTAGCCCCTACTCTGACCTCCTGGAGAGACTAGAGTAGCAGGTTCAATCGCTGCTGCTGCCCCTTTCTGCCTTTAAATAACTTAGATTCTTGATGGATGTGAAAAATGTCCAATGAGAAAAGAACCTGGAGAACCATGGGAGGAAGCAGGTGATGAGGATTATCAAGGCGTTACCCAAGCTAATCAAGGCACCCAGAGACATCAGCAAACCTTCCTGTGCCAATGTTGATTTTGTGGGTTTTCACCTTCCTATAATTTGTTCTTGCTCCTATTCATTAGTCAGTGATAGGTGATGGTCCTGACCTAATACAATGCACCTTGAAATTTGTTCTCATAATAATATTTTAGAAATATTTAAGAAGAATTGGATCTAATATGTTGAAAGTGTGGTAGATTCTCTGTTGAGAGCTTTTTATTATTATTATTTCGAACCCTTTTTAGTGTTATTGATCTGTTCCAGGTTTTGATTTCTTACTATGTCATTTTTGCCAAATGCATTGCATGACATTTGTGTTTCCTCTAAGTTATATAATGAATTGGTTAAAATTATTCATAATAGTCTTTAATGACTGCTTTTTATTGTGCCTTTACTTTCATTTTTTAAATTTACTTGAGTTATTTCTAGTTTATTTTATTTTTTTGAAACAGGGTTTTTTATGTAGCCTTGGCTATCCTGGACTCACTTTGCAGACCAGGCTGGCCTCAAACTCACACAGAGAGAGATCTGTCTGCCTCTACTTCTGCCTCCCTGATGCTGGTATTACAAGCATGCACCACCACACCCAGCTTATTTTTCCATTTTTGAAGTTATTGTGACTGTGAGTCTGTCCTTACATATTATTTTGAAAACAAGATCTCAGAGCAGCTTTGCAGATTGCACATGCTTTAATTCCAACCTCAGACAGCTGAGGCAAGGGGAACTTCGTGAGTTCTAGACCAGCCTAGTCTGCACAGAGAATTCCATGACATCCAGGGCTGCATAATACTGAGACCCCGTCCCCCAAAATGAGAGAAAAAGAGGGAGAGGGCCCAACGAGGATGATTCATTACATTTTCCCAGGGTCTTTCTGTTCTTCTTGATGTATTTCTGTTCTCATCTGCATTCCATGTTTATTTGTTTGCTTGTAGGATATTTATTTTGTTTTGTCTTACTGGTTTATTTGTGTTGATGTGATACTTTCAAGTGAGCTGACTTCAAGCTGATAGACTGTTTGCTTGATCGTGTCTGCTGTTGAATCTTTTTAATGCAGGGTCACTTTCATTGATTGAACTATTAAGCTACAGAATTTCAGTGTTCTTTTTGATTGTGTTATTGATGGTCTGTTTTTTTTTCTCACTAATTGTTATTTTGAATTTATATCTAGACAATTGCAAAATTTTCAAGTTAGATTCTATGGGGAAGGACTTATACGTTCCATGTGATGGTAGCACTTGATTAAGTGTGATGGCTCTGATTCTAGGTAGGTTCAGTGGTAGAGTCTTCATACAGTTCTATCAGCAGGGCTCAGTGCTTGCCAAGTCTGAAAGTGTCTCTGTGGCCTGAACTGTAGGCATCTGTGGTAGCATCAGTAGCCATGCAACTTGTTAGCATCCTCAGTAGCAAGGATTTGGGGGGACCTGATATTTTCCCTTTGCCCAATGCCTGAAGGCCAGTGGTAACATCTCTTTGGTATATTCTCAGAGGGTCTGTAGTGTCAGAGGCATGTGAATTGAACCATTGTAACCTGTGGAAGCTACTTCATGAGTTCCTCACCACCAAACATGACCTGAGCCCTTCAGGCCCACCATAGCAACTCACATCCAAGGAGAAGGAATGTAGCTATCTAGGACTCTGACTCTGTACTAGGGCAGGGCAGAGCACTATCATAGATTCAAGATTAAAAAGGAGCTCTATACAAATGACAAATGGACTGAGAAGGAAATGAGGGAAGCAACACCTTTCACAACAGCCTTAAACTGTTACCAAGCAAGTGAAAAATCATATGATAAAAACTTCAAGTCTTAGCTGGGCATGGTGGTGCACACCTTTAATCCCAACACTCTACTCAGGAGGCAGAGGAAGGTGGATCACTGTGAGTTAAAGACCAGCCTGGTCTACAAAGTGAGTTCAGGACAGCCAAGATAACATAGAGAAACCCTGTCTCAAAACCCAAAAACAAAACCAAAAAACTTCAAGTGCTATGCAGATGTAGCAGATGAGTAGCTTGGCCTTCATGTGGATCCCCCAATAACTGGAGCAGGACCCCTCTCTGACTCTCATCCCTGCCTTTGTATCCTCTTACCATAGCTGTGCTGCCTTGTCTGATCTCAATAGAAGAGGATGAACCTAGTCGTGCAGCAATTTAATATACCAGGGCCAGTTTGTACCCTTGGGGGATCTCCCATTTCTCTGAGGAGAAGGAGAGGGGACAATGGTGGAGAGGTGGGGGGGGAGGTGCTGGGAGGAGAGGAGGTGGCCTGCAATTATGATGTAAAATGAATAAAAAATAAATTAAAAAAATAATAAACCAGGCACACTTAACGTGATAGAAAAGAAAGTGTGAATAGTCTTGAATGCTTTGGCACAGGAGACAACTTTCCAAACAGGACGTTGACAGTACAAGTACTAAAATCAACAATTAATAAATGGGACCTCATGAAACCGAAAAGCTTCTGCAAAGCAAAGGAAACCCTAATGGAACAAAACAGCAGCATACAGAATGGGAAAGAGTTTTACTGACTCCACATCTGTAGAGGTATGATATCCAAAATATAAAGAACTCAAGAAATTAGGTGTCAAGAACCCAAATAATCCAATAAAAAATGGGGTACAGATGTCAAAAGATAATCCTCAATTGAGGACTCTCAAATGGCTGAGAAACACTTACAGAAATGTTTGACCCTGGGTGTGGTGGCACATGCCTTTAATCCCAGCACTTGGGAGGCTGAGGCAGGCGGATTGCTGTGAGTTCGAGGCCAGCCTGGTCTACAAAGCAAGTCCAGGACAAGCAAAGCTAACACAGAGAAACCCTGTCTTGAAAAACCAAGAGAGAGAGAGAGAGAGAGAGAGAGAGAGAGAGAGAGAGAGAGAGAGAGAGAGAGAGAGAAATGTTTAACATCCTTAGCCATCAGGGAAATGCAAATCAAAACTACTTTAAGATTTCATTGTATACTTATCAGAATGACTAAGATCAATAATACAAAACAAACAGCTCATTGCTGCAAGGAAAAAACTCCTCCATTGATGGTGGGAGTGCAAACTTGTATAATCACTAGAGAAGTCAATATGAGGTTTCTCAGAAAATTGAGAGTTGATCTACCTCAAGAACCAGTTATAAAACTCCTTGGCATATACCCAAAGGATGTTCCATCCTACCACAAGAACACTTACTCAAAAAAAATTTTTTTGATTGGTTGGTTGGTTGGTTGGTTTGGTTTGATTTTTGTTTGTTTTTGTTTTTGTTTGTTGTGTTTTGTTTTGAGACAAGATTTCTCTGTGTAGCCTTGATTGTCCTGGAGTCACTTTGTAGACAAGGCTGGCTACGAACTCACAGAGATCCACCTGCCTCTGCCTCCCTGAGTTCTGGGATTACAAGTGTGGGCCACTGTACCTGGCTGCTCAACTATGTTTATTGTGGCTTTATTCATAATAGGCAGAAACTGGAAACAACATAGATGTGCCTCAACAGAAGAATGGATAAAGAAAATGTGATACATTTACATGATTGAACATTAATTGGGTTTTTAAAAGGCATTATGAAGTTTGCAAGCAAATTGATGAAGCTAGAAATATCATCCTGAGTGAGGTATCCCAGATGCAGAAAGACAAATATGGTATACTGACTCATATGTGGACATTAGCTGTTAAGTAAATGATAATCGAGCTACAATCTACAGACCCACAGAGGTTAGGTAAAGAAGAAGGCTCTATCAAGGAAGCATGGATCTCCCAGGAAAGGGGAAATAAGCTAGAATTTGTGAGTGAACTGAGGGCTGGTAGGGATAGGAGTAGAGGGGCTCAGACAGAAGGAAGTCATACAGGGAGAGACACCTGGGGTTGGGGGTTATTAGATGGTTGATATGGAAACGTAATGCACGGGCAACTCCCTGGACTCTATTAAGGTGTCCCTACTGAGGACTCTCGGTGATGGAGGAATCAGAGTCTGAACTGGCCATCTTTTGTAGCCAGGCAAGGCTTTCCTTGGTGGACTGGGTTGCATTCAGTTGAATTGTTGGTTGAGGGAGTCCAATGGAGATCCCTAAAGAACCCAGGCTGATGCTAGCACAGAAGATTGTTCTCCAAAAACCGGCAGGGGTGGTGGGGGCGGGGGAAGGGGTAGTGTCACATTGCCAAGGACAACATACACACAGCTCACTGAATGTAGAGAGGTTTCTGCATGGAGCTTTCACCCCTACATTCCAGCCTCTTTGATGTGAGAAGGGACTCTGAAAGCTATGGAAAGAGAAATCTGGATACCAACACAGCCACAAAACCCTCAACTTACAATTTGTTCTGCCCACAAAAAGTGCAAGGACATGGGTGGAGTAGAACTGTGGGAGCAGCCAACCAGTGTCTGGTTGAACTTCAGGCTCAAGCCAGGAGAGAGAACCCTCCTTACACTGCCTGTATGACCAGGAAACAGAGGCTGAATAGCCCAGTTCAGCCTACTTAGGGAGTTCCAGGTCAACAGGACTACATAGTGAAATCCTGCCTTTTTTTAAAAAAAAAATGCATACTCAAAAGTCAACAAAAACAAGAAAGTGTAGGACTCACCAGATGTGTGTCCTTCAATCTCAGACTTCTTCCTTCATATATCTGTAAGAAATAAATCCCTATTCTTTATAAATTACCAAGTTCCATGCAGTGTTATGTACCAGTAGAGACAAAAGCAGTGAAAAGCTGTGGTGCTCCGTTACAGAGTAGGCAGTGAGCAGCAGCAGCAAGGATCATGCACTAGTGAGCCTCAGTTGTCGCTCTGTGGAACAGTGTGAGTGGTGGTGCCATGCTGTGGAAGATAGGGTGGAAGGAGATAGGGTGATGGAGATAGGGTGATGGAGGTAGAGTGATGGAGATAGGGTGATGGAGATAGAGTGATGGAGATAGGGTGATGGAGATAGAGTGATGGAGATAGGGTGATGGAGATAGGGTGATGGAGATAGAGTAATGGAGATAGGGTGATGGAGATAGAGTGATGGAGATAGAGTGGTGGAGATAGGGTGGTGGAGATAGGGTGATGGAGATAGGGTGATGGAGATAGGGTGATGGAGATAGGGTGATGGAGATAGAGTGATGGAGATAGGGTGATGGAGATAGAGTGATGGAGATAGGGTGATGGAAGTAGGGTGATGGAGATAGGGTGATGGAAATAGGGTGCTGGAGATAGGGTGATGGAGATAGGGCGATGGAGATAGGGTGGCAGATCTCAGGAGGTCAAATGCTGAACATTTGGGAGAGGAGAAACCTTAGTTGCTCGGGGAGAAATTATGGTTCTGAGACACTTCAGCATAGAGGCCAGGATGCCACAGCTTAAGCAGGGATCTTGTTCCATTGAGAAGTAGGCACCATGTCAGGTTGGCATTGGCAGGATCAGCTTCAAGGCTCGGACAAATTCTCTTTGCTGTGATGGTAGAGTCTTCCTACTAGAAATTAGCTTTACTTTTTTTTTTTTTTTTTTTTGCCTTAATTTTAGTAATGAGTTCCAAGAGAGTTATCTGTTTCAGAATGGAAGGCCAAGGCTAGGGAAGTAGCTAAGAGGTAGAGTACTTCTCTAGCATTCTTAAAACTGTGGGTTCAATCTCGGACAACAAAACAACAACAACAATTAGCACAGCCAAGTGCGCTGGTGCATGCCTATAATCTCAGCACTCAGGGAGGCAGAGGCAGGTGGATCTCTGTGAGTTCCAGGCCAGCCTGGTCTACAAAGTGAATTCCAGGGTAACCGAGGCTACATAGAGAAACCCTGTCTCCCAGGGTGGGGGTAGGGGGTGGGGGGGAATAACAGAGTAGAAGGTCTAATCAGTTTTTTGAGAGGTGTCAAATACTCCGTTTCCTAGAGGCTTCTGTGATACCTGAGGCCCTATAGCTCTGTACATACCTGCCACATCGGAAGTTCAAAGCCGGAGAAGATAGATGCCTGCCTTCTGTGACTCGATAGCCGTGCATGCCAGTTCTCATGCCTAAGGCATATTTCTTCCTGTAATTCATTGTTAATAGTTAATCTTCCTTTAAACTCTGTTTTTTCTTCTTGGAAGTCTTTTACCACCTGCATTTCCATCAGTATTTATCTTTATGTGTAATTTGTACATATCTCTAGTCTGGTTTGCCTTTTTTCTTTTCTTTCTGATTTTTACTCAGTTGTTAATTTGATTTTCGTTTGTGCTGTGCTGGTGACCACACCTTGGGCTCTGTGCATTCTAGGCCAGTGTCCTAGGTATTGGACCTATTTCCTAGGCCCCTGTTCTAAGTATTTACTTTAGGATAACTGTCCAACTAAATGTTTAGATGCATCTTACTTTTGCATTTTTATCTTAGTTAGTCACGTGGTTTCTCTCCCTTGTCTTTTTGGCTTGTTAGCCTGGTACTATTGTGGTCCTGGCCCATCATAATCTCTGCACAGTGTTCATTGTGATCCTCCATCTCTTACTTGGATCCCTTTTCATCTTCCTCATCACACAGGCACCTGAGAAGAAGTGTCAGGAGTGGGGACAGGCAGACACAGTCTCACAGCAATTATGGCGTCAGAATTTATGGTGAATGTGAAGGAGGAGGTGACCTGTCCCATCTGTCTGGACCTGTTGGTGGAACCTGTGAGTGCAGACTGTGGCCACAGCTTCTGCCGAGCCTGCATCACACTGAACTATGTGTCCAGCAAAGACAAAGAGGGAGAGTTCCTCTGCCCTGTGTGCCGAGTTAGTTACATGTTGGGGGATCTGAGGCCTAATCGCCATGTGGCCAACATAGTGGAGAGGCTCAAGGGCTTCAAGTCCAGCACAGAGGAGCAGAAGGTGTCCCACTGTGCAAAGCACGGAGAGAAACTGCAGCTCTTCTGTAAGGAGGACATGGTGGCCATCTGCTGGCTCTGTGAGCGATCTCAGGGGCACCGTGGGCACCAAACGGTTCTCATTGAAGAGGTGGCCCATGAGTACAAGGTAAGAAGAGAAGGGTGTGGGAAACATGGCAGGAAACAGAACCTGCTGGGAAAGCTCTGCTTCTTGTGGTCATTCGGTCACCTGATCATCACGGAATCCAGGCCTGGGGTTTCATTCCATCCGGGTACCTTCTGAGGCCTGAAAGAGTGTGATTATCCACTGAACTTAATCATGAGAGAACCTGGGCTGCAAACTCCATAAGTAGAGCAAGTGCTCTTCTTACAGCTTCTTGAGATTTGTGTCCAACAAAAAGCTCTGATTATTCTTTAGGTGTCACAGTAAATGAGATAAGGGTTGGAGAGATGGCTGAATGGCTTGTTGCCAAGTGTAATGGCCTGAGCCCCGAAACCACACAATTGAAGGAAAGAACCAGTTCTTGAAAACTGAGTAATTCTGACATCTACATACCTGGGTGGCATGGGTGTGAGGGGGTATACACACACACACACACACACACACACACACACACACACACACACATACACACATACACACACAGAGCCACATACAATTAATCAAATAGGTAAATTAAAAAGACTAAATGAGGTGAGTTGTTATAGATTTTTTTTCCTTGATATCAGCTTCCTCCAGTAATGGAACAAAACAGTTTAACTGGGTGTGGTGACAGATTTTTGTAACTCCAACAACATTGCTGAGGCAAAAGGAATAAGAATTGTTTACATAATGAGACCACCTTGTTTTTTGTTTGTTTGTTTGTCTATTGTTTATGTAGATACACCTACAGGCCAGAAGAGGGCACCATATCTCATTTCAGATGGGTATGAGCCACCATGTGGTTCCTGGGAATTGAACTCAGAACTTCTCAAAGAACAGCTAGTGCTCTTAACCACTGAGCCATCTCTCCAGCCCTTGTTTGTTTTCTTGCTTTTCAAGACAGAGTTTCTCTGTGAAGTTCTTAGTGTCATGGAACTCCATCTGTACATCAGGCTAACCTTGAACTCAGGGAGCAACCTGTTTTTGCCTCCTGAGTGCTCGAATTTTTTTTCTTTTTTTTTTTTTTTTTCCCTTTTGGTTTTATGAGACAGCATTTCTCTGTGTAGCCATGGCTGTCCTAGACTCACTTTGTAGACAAGGCTGGCCTCAAACTTACAGAGATCCATCTGCTCTGTCTCCCTGAGTGCTGGGATCATAGGCATGCCTGGCAGAGGGCTGGGATCAACAGCTGGGATAACAGTGTTGGATCATTATCTTCTTACTTCTAGATTCTGGTTGCCAGTCTCTCAGTTTGTGTAAACTCTGCTGAGATCAACTTGATTTTGCCCATTTGCCTTCTTTTTAAAAGCTTATTCTCTATTTATTCATAATAGATTACAACTATGTGTATGTGTTATATACGTAATTCATGCCATGCTCTTTTAAAGAAAGGTAGCAATCTTAGGCTTCCTGTCTTTCCAAAAGGGTTTCTTGGCCTTTGCTTAGGAACAGCAGTCCTACTAAGCACACAGCTTGACTCTGCTGCAATTCCTTTCTCACAGGAGAAGCTGCAGGCAGCTCTGCAGAAGCTGATGGCAGACAAGAAAGAATTTGAGAACTGGAAAGATGACCTTCAAAAAGAGAGAGCTTCTTGGGAGGCAAGTGGGGACCCTTTCCTAAGGGAGTTAGCCTGATGCCTGGGAGGGACCTGGGCAAGAAATTCCCTGACTTTTTATTCCCTGGTAGTTGATGAGGCCAAGAGGCCTTGCTTAGTTTCCCCTTGAGCATCTGAGGCCAGCCTGGTCTACAAAGTGAGTCCAGGACAGCAAGAGCTACACAGAGAAACCCAGTCTCAGAGAAATAGAAAGAATGAAGGAAAGAAGGAAGGAAGGAGAAAGAGACAGACAGACAGAAAGAGAGAGAGAGAGAGAGATAGACAGACAGACAGACAGACAGAGACAGAGACAGAGACAGAGACAGAGACAGAAAGAAAAAGAAAAGAGTTTTACAGGCAGAGGCAAGCATCTGAGACAGCTGCATGAAAGCTGAATCATAGTTTTGTGTTCCGTTTTGGTTTAGGTGGTCTTGGTAAAGCTGACCAGAAGTTTGGAATGTCATTAACAGGCACTAAAAGGTTATACATGATTCCCCGCAAGAGTCCCAACCTTTTCCTGATCTCCACTCCCACACAAGACCAGGAGGTGGTGACATATGCCTTTAATCCCAGCACTTGAGAGGCAGAGTCAGACAGATCTCTGTGAGTTAAAGACTGGTCTGATGTACATAGCAAATTCCAGGCCAAGTACAGCTATAAGGTGGGACAAAAGCAGGTGGGTCTACAGAGTGAGATCCAGGACAGCCAGGGCCACACAGAGAAACCTTGTCTTGAAAAACCAAACAGAAACAAACCAAACAAAAACCATTTCCCACACAGCACATGTTGACAGACTGAACAGTTCTCCCTCTTCTTATCTCTGAAGAATCAAATACAGAAAGATGTAGAACATGTTCAGACAGAGTTTAAACGAATGGGAGAGATCCTGGACTCCGAGGAGAAGAATGAATTGCAGAAGCTGAGGCAAGAGAAGGAAGACATTATGAACAGCCTGGCGGAGTCTGAAAATGAGCATGCCCAGCAGAGCAAGTTGCTAGGAGACCTCATCTCAGGTGTGGAGCATCAGTTGCAGGGCTCAGCCATGGAAATGCTGCAGGTAAGACTGCAGGAGGTGAGGTCCCAGTGTCTGAGAGTCAGGAGACATGGAAGCCGGTGCCCTCCCTCTCTGCCGCTGTGGTGACCTTCCTGGTGATGACAGGGCGCCTGGGCCCTTTCTTAACTCTTTCCTGAATCTGTCTTTAGAGCTTGGAGGAGTCACTGCATGAGTGAATTCATGGAGTAGAATTCTAATTTTATTAGCTTATCAAGAGCAGCACAAAAGTTAAACCTTGGGGGAAAGAGATCTGTTGGATCCGTGGGCATTTATGGCACCAAATCCCTACAGAGCTGTGTGTGTGGGTCACGTAAGTTTTACTAACTCCAGTTAGACAGCGCCAAAGAAAGGAACTCTAGCTATGAGAGATGTTTATGTCGTCCTCATAGGGGGAGTTAAGACATTCTTCATGTGCAGTGGCACAGTAATTAAGAGCACTGGCTGTTCTCCCAGAGTGCCTGGGTTCAATTCCCAGCACCCATATATTAGTTCAAAACAATGTGTAACTCCAGTTCTAGGGAATCCATCACATTCTTCTGACCTCCGCAGGTACCTGGCAGATAGATATACAAGCAGGCCAAGGTTCATACATATAATAGTAAAAGTTAAAAGTAATAAACTGGCATTATTCTTTGAAAAACATTTTGACTAGTTAAGCCACTGCACATTGTGAGTTCTTTTCTTCTACTTAGAGAAATGTAAAATTTGTATTTTATTTTTTTGTCTCATTTATTTAGGTTATTTACATTTTAAAAAATATTTTATGTGCCAAATGGTGGTGGTACACACCTTTAATCCCAGAGGCAGATGTGAACTTGAGGCTAGCCTGGTCTGCAAAATTAGTTCCAGGACAGCCAGAGCTACACAGAGATCTTTTTGTTAACAAAACTGATGGGTGCATGCGTGTGTGTGTGTGTGTGTGTGTGTGTGTGTGTGTGTGTGTGTGTGACAGCAACAGTTCAAGTCTTTTTGTGACTTGAAGAATATGCTACTTGGTATAGCTACTGTACTGTACAGTACTAGAAATTTCATTTTTGAGCTTGATCAATCCCACTTTTCCCTTCCCAATTCCTGTGTTCCTCCATCCTAGTCTCCTATGAAATCATGCAGTATTTATTTGGTTAAAGCTGTCTTATTTCATGTAACACAAATTCTGTGGGTTCACATGTTTTACCACAGATGACAGTACTTCCTCATTTTAAAAGCTATCTAGGCTGGGCATGGTGGCACACACCATTAATCCCAGCACTTGGGGGGCAGAGACAGGTGGATCACTGTGAGTTCGAGGCCAGCCTGGTCTATAAAGTGAGTCTAGGACATCCAAGGCTACACAGAAAAACCCTGTCTCAAAAAAAAAAAAAAACCTGTCTAGTACTCTGTTGTGTATGTGTTCCGCATTATGTTTGTCCATTAATCTGCTGATAAGGGCTGAGGTTGAGGCCACATGTCAGCTATTGGAGTAATGCTTCCGGAGACAGTAACATACAGAGAGCTCTATGACAGCACATTTTAGCACTAGAACTTAGCTGTAACTGAAATGACTGGTTTTCGTGTGTGTGTGTGTGTGTGTGTGTGTGTGTGTGTGTGTGTGTGTGTATGTGTGTGTTACCAATTTATATACCTTTTTTAGTTTATGGTACATTCACGGTAGTCAGCTGTGCTACACCTATATTCTTAGGTCTTTGGAGACAGGGCAAGAGAATTGTCACAAATTCCAGACCAATATGCTCTCCATAGTGAGTTCTGTAACTCCAATGCCATGAGACTTGACACCCTCTGACATCTTTGGGCATCAGGATCAGGCACCAGGCAGAGCCACATAGCAAGATCCTGTTTCACTATCTAAAATATGCAAACAGCAGCAACAACAAGAAAAAAAATGCTTTTTTTTGAAACATAGTCCCTCTATTGTAGCTGTGGCTGTCCTGGAATTCACTTTCACTATGTAGTCCAGGCTGGCTTTGAACTCCCAAACTGGCTGTGCTTCAGTGCTTTGTCTTCCTGAATACACATGCACCATGTGTACGCCTGGTGCCTGTGGAGGCCATAAGGGAGTTGTTACAGGTGGTTATTAGCTACTATGTAGAATAGCAAAAAGTTCTCTTAACCACTGAGCCATTTCTCCAGGCCAAGTATGAGTTCTTAAAGAAGAAAAATGTCAAGGTGGAAATTAGCTGGAAGGTGAATGTTGGGATATTGTTAGGATCCACAGATTTCAGACATTATTAAAACTTTGAAAGCCTATATGAAAAAGTAAGACAGAAAGACTAGAGTGATGGTTCAGCTATTTAAGCACACTCCCTGCTCTTGCAGAGCTGGGAACCTGGGCCCAGTTCCCAGAACCCACAGACTCTCCAGTTCCATGAGATACAGCCCTTTCTGGCCTGCTTGGGCATCAGACACACACGTGATGCACAGATACACATACAGGCTAAACACACATAAGTATAAAGTAAATCTAAAAAAAGAAAGTTTAAAAGAAGTTTAAAAGGAGAAATAATACTGAAAAAAAAAAAAAGAAAAAACTGTAGGAATAAGAAGAGAGTCTATGAGATGTAGGAGAAAAGTCTTGTAAAGAATGTGCTCAAGTAGGCTGGGCGTTGTGGCGCACACCTTTAATCTCAGCATTCGGGAGGCAGAGGCAGGCGGATCGCTGTGAGTTCGAGGCCAGCCTGGTCCACAAAGCTAGTCCAGGACAGCCAAGGCTACACACAGAGAAACTCTGTCTCAAAAAAACAAAAAAACAAAAACAAAAAACCCCCCCTAAAAAAAAACAAAAAAACAAAACAAAAAAAAAGAATGTGCTCAAGTGGACTGTGTGGAGAAACAACCCAAAGCCTAACTGAGCAAGGCACAGAAAAAAGCCAAACCACAGGGAGGCCTATGCCAAGAATGGAGTCTATAATTATAGAAAATCTGAGAAAAAATACCATTGGGGTGAATTTCTGACACAGATCCCTTTGATTCCAGGAGGTTCTACTTGGTGCTGTGTCAAGCCAAGGTAGCTACTAGGTTTTGTAGGTCTTTGCAGCCACCATGTTCCCTGTGTTCTGGTGTATGAGGAAGGATAAGTCCTAAGTCTCTTCCAAGTGGTTTCTTCAGACCCCTGCACTCCACCAGGATGTCTTCTGGTCTTGTATGTGAGGAGCAGCACTTCCTGGCAGCGTTGACCGCTTTGCCACAGGTAGCTTCTCCTTCAACATGGTGTGTGTTGAGAGTTGGTCTGCTGCTATGCATTCTAATGCTAATTACTGGCCCCCAAGATCTGGGTACCACTCAGATGAGCACATTCTCATGTACACCTGTCTTTTTGGGTAAATCTTGCACTATCTAATGTAAAGTAGATTGGTTAATAGAAATGCTGAAGCCTGGGACTTAGGAGAAGAGAGGTAAGAGGAGATGAGTTTCCCAGGCATGGGGGTGGAGAGAGGACCACAAGGCGGGAGAAGGAGGAGATGATGGAGAAAGAGGGCATGGCCTGAAACAGCAGATCCAGCCCAGAAAGGACTATTTATTGGCAAGTAACTTGGGTTTTATCGCTGAGAGATAGATTAGAGGTTAATATCTGGCCAGCTCCAGTGCTTTAAGCTTATAAAACAAACCATAATCTCTATGTCAATTACTTTAGAAGCTAGTGGGGTTAAAGTAAACTGTTGCTTTATTACTTAGTACCCAACAGGTGTGAACTCCACAGGCTGTGAATCCATTAGTGGAGAACATGCCCACTTCCCTACAGTGATGTCTGCTGCCTTAGTAAACTCATGTTCAGACTATCCCTTGCAGGAAATGGCTCCTTGTGAGTCATCATGACTTTTCTTTTGCAGAATTTCCATTGTGAGGATTCTCACCCACCATCTTAGGGAGAAGTCTTAATTCCTGTTTTCTCTTTTCTTATGTAGGGTGCAGACAACATCATAAAAAGGTATGTCTGGCTGCCAGGCTTTCTGTGCATTAAGAATGATTTCATTTTCAAGCACAACCTAATTTCTCCCAGGTTGGGGCAATTTAGATGTGGTGCTGAGTTTCTGGCCGAAAAAGCAGTATTGCAACTATTGAGAATAGATTAGAATCTATGGAAGAGAAATGGGTGGTGGGGAATTGGAGAGTTTAGCTCAGGAGTGGGATTAGAAATTAAAAGATTAGGGTATTCTTAACTCCATTGTAGTTTCACCCTGTGTGCCTGCATGCAGCTCTGGTCCTGGATTTAACAGGAGCTTAGTGTGTTGTAGATGGGATATGTTTTCTGTATCTGCAAAGTACACAGAAGTGTCCATTGGGAAAATTCCTATATGTGCACATTATTGTCTCTTGAGATTAGAAGACATCTAGTCTTTTTCTGTTGTTGTATTTAGGTTTCCAAAACTAGCCTTGAATCTCTGCACATAATGCAGGTGTGAACAATGATCCTTTTCCTTCTGATGCTCAATGTGAGGGTGGGAAGAGGGTGTCCCTATGGCCAGAGAGCACACCCAGCTGGCTTCAGCAAGTATTTTCCTAAGACACTGGAATCATATTAGTATTAGTTTGTTGCCCTCATCTTGACCAACTGTTTGTAATTTGTCTAAGAGACTTAAAAATGTTTTCTCTGAGTCTCCAATACTGGCTAACGATTTTGAACACAAGGCACTTTTAAAGACATATTTCCCACATTTATGTTCATAGAAATATTGTTCCACACTTTTTTTTTACAGGCACCTTAGTTTTGATTTATTTTAAGATTTATTATTTCATCATCTCTTGGGAGTTCAAGGAGGCAGAGAAAGAGAAAACAATTGTTTGACTTTAGAAGACAAAAACCATGGTTCTGAGGATATAAGGCCTTCCCAATACCACACTGAAAGTACGTTGAAGGAGACATGGTTGTATTTTTCATGTCCCCAGATGGTTGGCTACCCTCCCTCTACCTCTTCAGCATCCTGGAAGTAGATCAAATGCATTTGTGGGTTGAAAACAGACGAAGTCGGTGGTCATTAAGGGTCATTGGAGGTCATTAGGAGGGATTGTAGGTTAATAATTTTTATCCCTAGGAGTCATACTTTTTCTCTGAGGAAGCCCAAAACCATCCCCAAGGAACAAAGAAGGGTGTTCCGAGCCCCCGATCTGCGAGGCATGCTGCAAGTGCTGCAAGGTGAGGAGTGTTAAGTTACATGAGTTTGTTGTGGGATTCTAGTGGTTTCTAGATACCAAAGGAAGGCAGCATCTCCTGATGATTGACCATCTCTTCCGGGGGGATGACCATTAGTCTTTGACCATGTTAGAGTTTCCAACTCTTCCTGATCTGGGGGAGAAATGGACTTTAGAATCCCTTTGCTTGCATTTAATATTGTGAATTTTTATTGTTTCAGAGGTCACAGAGGCCCAGTGCTACTGGGGTAAGGAGAAATCACAGCCTCCTAAGCTACCTACTTCTCACTGCCTTGTAGAGCTTTGTTTCTGTTAGGCCTCATGTTGCTTCTGCCAAGATTTTTTATGCTTCTGCAGTGTCCCGCCTCTCCTGTGACTTCAGCTCATAGTTCTTTCCTGTTCTTGCACATAGAAGTCTTAGACTTCTATGATAACAACAAATAAGGCTGTTTCTTGTCCTTCTTGTGACATTCAGTCCTGTCATTTTTGGGCAGTTGGAGTGACACTGGTTCAAAACGACAATCCAAACATTGCCATTTCTGCAGACAAGAGACAAATACGATATGAAGACCAGCAAACAAGAAATTTAGCACCTGGGGGTGAAAGCTGTCATGAAGGTGTCCTGGGATACCCAGCTATCCAATCAGGAAAACATTACTGGGAAGTAGATGTGTCTGGAAAAGGTGCTTGGGTTCTGGGACTAAGTGATGGAAGCTACTTCTTCAATCCGATTTTTCGTTCAAATGCTGAAAAACGCCTAGATCCCTTATTTCGTTTGGGTATTAGTAATGATTCACATTATCAACCTAAGTATGGCTTCTGGGTTATAGGGCTGAGGAAAAAGAACGTGTATAATGCTTTTGAGGAGTGTGCTTTCACAGGCAAGCCCAATGTGTTGACCCTCTCTCTGATGGGTCCTCCCAGCCGTGTTGGTGTTTTCCTTGACTATGCAGCTGGCACTCTCTCATTTTACAATATTTCTAACCATGGAATTCTCATATACAGATTCTGTGCAGATACCTTTCCTGATAGGGTTTTTCCATATTTTAATCCTTTGGGATGTTCAAAGCCAATGACAATATGCTGGCCAGACTCTTAAGCCATCATCTGTTACTGTGCTGGGCCTCTGGCTCTGCTGTGTATCTCATACGCCTTAGCTCATGGGCACCATTTTATGCATTTTTTTGGTTGTTGCCTCTAGTCTATCTGTGTGAATGTCTTTCATTGGTAAATAGGATGTATTCATTTCTCTGGGCCAGATTTTTTGGTTTTGTTGTTGTTGTTGTTGTTGCTGTTGTTGTTGCTGTTGTTGTTGTTTAGGTGAGAATAGTAAATCATTTCCCATGTAGTCAAGGACCAGTGTCTGAGTGCTCACTATGTAAGAAAACACTGCTGCCAGATTCTGCATTTATTCGTTATGGCAGAGATGGAAGCCAAGACCTCATGCATGCTGAGGAGGTGCTCCACCACTGAGCTTGTTATCACGGTCGCTATAAGCCTACTCTACTCATCACTGTAAGAAGGTTAAAGAAAGTTCTTCAATAGCAGGTGTATTAGTTTTGAAAAGTATATGTAGGAGTCTCTAGTTAAGAAATGCACCCTTGGGCTGGAGAGATGGCTCAGAAGAGGTTAAGAGCACTGTCTGTTCTTCCAAAGGTCCTGAGTTCAATTCTTAGCAACCACATGGTGGCTCACAACCATCTATAATGAGATCTGATACCCTCTTCTGGCGTGCAGGCACACATACAAGCAGAATACTGTATAAATAATAAATAAATACATCTTAAAAAAAAAAAAAAAGGAATGCACCCTTAGCTGTAGGCCAGTTTCACCATGATATTTCTTCATCAAAGAATTAAGGAGAAAACTCACAAATAATGCACAGTGAAAACAGAGTCTGTGTGCTCCCTTAGGCAGTAGAATGATACTGAGAAAGTTAATATGGCCCCTGCTCAAGGATGCCATGTACATTTATGAAGTGTTCCGTATTTTTGAAGAGCATTGATGTCCTAAACCACCTTAATAAAAGAGAGAGAGAGAGAGAGAGAGATGCTCTGTGTATCCAGAATGTTTTGAGTTCAAATCCTGGTTCTAAACATGTCAGCAGTGCCAGCATGAATAGCATACCGAATACCATACTTAACAAATGTGCTTATTTTCATAAAGGGCCTCAAGCCAGTGTAAAAAAAAAATAAATATGAACCTGGTTAATACTGTTCAGTGAGTAACAGCCCTTGTCAATAAGCCTGGGCTCCTGAGTTCAATTCCCCGGAACCACATTCATATAATATGTCCTCTGCCTTTGACACACATGTGCCATGTAGAGGCTGAGAAGTCAGTGGTGATGTAGGAGGAATAGCAGAACAGCTTTAGAACTCATGGCATGTGTCCCACTGGTTAGCACAACTACAATGGGTTTGCCTCAGACAGGTACAGCCCCAAGGGCTACATATCCTGAGGATTTCACACTGTTGTGGAGTTTTGCTCTACTTGCTGCCCTAACTTCACATTCCTTACAATCTATGGGTTGTGTGAAAACTCTATGGGGCTTCCAGCCCCTCATTGGACAGTTAATCAAAACAATGCTGAGATTCCATCTGACACCCATCAGAATGGCTAAGATCAAAAACTCAAGTGAAGGTGCATGCTGGCAAGGACGTGCAGAAAGGGGAACATTCCTCCATTGCTGGTGGGAGTGCAAACTTTTACAACCACTTTGGAAGTCAATCTGGACATTTTCATGAAATTGGAAATAGTTCTACCTCAAGACCCAGCTATACCACTCCACTTGTTCAACTATGTTCATAGCAGCTTTATTTGTAATAGGCAGAAACTGGAAACAACCTAGATGTCCCTCAACCAAAGAAGGGATAGAGAAAATGTGCTATATTTACACAATAAAATTCTACTCAACTATTAAAAACAAAGACATCATGCAATTTGCTGGCAAAAGAATGGAATTAGAAAAGATCATCCTGAGTGAGCTAACCCTGACAACAGAAAGACACAAATGGAACGTATATCCTTATAAATGGATATTAGCCATAATGTACAGGGTATCTTAGTCTGTTCTACAACTCACAGATCCAAAGAAGCCAAGGAAGGCCCAAGGGTGGATGCTTGGTTCTCACTCAGAAGAGGAAATAAAATAAGACATCTGAAGTAGATGGAGGGAGGAAGCTATGTGGGAGAGAGGATGGGGGATAACACAGGTGGGTTCTCACTCAGAAGAGGAAATAAAATAAGACATCTGAAGTAGATGGAGGGAGGGAGCTCTGTGGGAGAGAGGATGGGGGATAACACAGGTGGGAATCAGGGGTAGGGAGAACTTGGGTGGGCAGTGGGAGTGGTCTGAGGGGGAAGACCTAAAGAGAGACAGAAAAACACACTCTTAATCATTGAGCTAAGGACTCTGAAATTAGGGAGCAAGAGCAATCGCAGCTTGACTTGATTAATGTTTTGTGCCTCTCAGCTTCCTGATATGATTTAATAAAAATGGAATGAATAGATGTGCACCTTGAACATTTAAAGTAGAAATGGCTGATTTTTAAAAAATGAATGTTTATATTTGTGATTCTTTTAAGGTTATTATAAGATTACTTTTTAAGATAACTGATTCATTCTTTGTAACTGCAAATTGCAAGCTGACAGTAAAGAGAAACTGACTGAAAATATTACCTTCCTTGCTTATAATCTGTTAATCTATAACAAGTTGGCTAGTTTCAAATGTATATGGGTTATTGGGAATAATTTGTTTTTCACCCATAATGTGTAAAACATTCGATCATGTGAGGGTATCAAGGAACATGTTTTTCTATGTGGACTCAACTGTTAACTTTAAGAAAAATACAATGTAACCACATTGTGATTTTTGTACTGTGTTAAACATTTTGCTGGGGTATATAAGCTGTGGGAGAAACAATAAAGTGGTTAAAGTCATTCAAATTTGCTCCACCCACCTAATATGTATGTGTATATAGGTATATGTACGTGCAATGGTTGGAGCTAGCTCGTTGGAGTTTGCTCTATCCACCCAATGAGTGACTAGCTACCTATGTATGTATGTCTGTGTTTGAATGAGGTTGTTGCTGAGCTTGAGTCATCCATCAATTGTGTTTGTGTGCATTATCTTTATTCTTTCCTCTTTTTCTTCTCTGGCTACAAACAGTCTTGACCACCAGTCGCCACTTACACTCAGTAGTGGCCCCCAGCCGCTGGCTACACACTGGGCACTCCTCAGTCTACCTTGCCGTGTCAAAGCTGGCTTTCCACACCTAGACACATACATAAACACAAATGAGCAAACAGAATTTTTTACTCGAAAGAAAATCAGTAGGGATAGACCATCCACCGAAGTATATCAGGGTTTGTTAGATTATAAAGTTATGAAGTTTGAAAGTTATGAAGTAGCAACAAAGATGATTTCATGCTTGGGGGTCACCGTGACATGCAGGAAACGTTTGAGATGCACTGCTCTAGAGAACACCGGGTAATGAAGTGCTCAACCAGGAGGTGAGAGAGCACACCTTGAGACACAAACATGAAGCAAGAAGAGGGGTGGGGTAAGGGAAACAACACATCCAGAAGGCACGGTCTATTGAAACTTCAAAGTTTTGTTGTTGCCTCACAGCTGGGATTCTGTTACTGGTATAAATAGTAATGTAAGTAGTTTTGGAGATAGAGGTTTGCCAAAGGGACCACAAGTCATGGGTTGAGAAGTGCTGTTCTAGAGGAATAGAACGTATAGGATGTGTCTACATGGGGCAGGTATGACAGCGGTTTAAAGACCAACTAACCCAATAAAAGCTGTCTACCAGTGCAAGGTCCAAGAAGCCAGTGGTTGTTCGGTACATGAGGCTGGATGTCTCAACTGGTCTCTAGTGTTTTTCAGAATCCATAAGAAATAGACTCTAGTGATAGTGGAGAGATGAGCTCACTAATTAAGGCTAGAGAAAGCAGGAGATGAGAGAGAAGGTTCCTTAATCTAGGTCCTTTGAACAGGATACCAGCAGAAGGTGTGGTCCACATCAAAGACGGGATCTTGCAACCTGGAAATATCTAAATTAAAGATGTATCTTCCTTCCTCGAAGATCTGGATTAGAAGTGCATCTTCCCTCTTCAAGTGATTTAATCAAACATCTATCACAGGTGAGCTCAGCTCTTCAGGTTTTAGTTCATTCCAAATGGGCTCAAGTTACCAACAAAGAACAGCCACCATGGGCAGCAACACTCCCTGCCTGCTGCCATGCTCCCCACTGTGGTGGCCAGGGCCTCTAACCCTTGAAACTGAGAGCCACAAAGCAAACACTTTCCTTATAAGGTGCCTCAGTCCTGGTGTTTACCACAGTAGGGCTGTTAGAAGGAAAAGTGGCCCAAGTGGCTCCTATGGAGCAGCACTGTTAGGAGGTGTGACTTTGTTTGAGTAGGTGTGGCCCTCTTGGAGCTAGTGTGTCAGTGGTGGGGGCTGGGGGCAGCTTTGGAGCTACAGAAGCTGGAACCAGGTCCAGTGGCTTGCTCTCTTGCTACTGCCTGCTGATCCAGCTGGAGAGGTCTCAGCTGCCTCCACAGCAGCATCTCTGCCCATAATGGGCTAAAGTTCTGACCTGTAAGCTAGCCCTAACTAAATGCCTTCCTATATAAGAGGGGCCATGCTCATGCTGTCTCTTCACAGCAGTAGAAACATTAACCAAGACCCACAGCAACAGAAGAGTAACTAAAAGAGATGACAGGTGTGTGCCAGCACAGATGGTTTTGTACAGGACAGAAGATCCACCCCAGGGCTCCCTGGTGCTGGGTTTTACCTGTGACAACAGAAGCCCATTCTCAGCACTACAGGTTTCCCCTTCTAATTCCGCAAGTGCTGAGTCAGTATCAGAGGTCCCTAACACAAGTCCTAAATCAAATGGGCTCTCCTGAAAAGTTAGGGTGAGGGACTCCTGGAAGGCAGGCAGTGGAAGGATCAGATCAGCACTGTGACAAGGGCTGGGTCTGTTCAGCAACAGAATCTATAATCTGGAGGAGACAGCGAGAGAGCTGGAGCCCTGTGCAGCTCACTAGTGTGACTGCTGTGACTGTGGTGCAGTGTTTGTGCATGGCTCTCCACCTGACTCCTCCCTGCTCTGTCCCTGTGGGTGGGAAATCTTGCTTGTGGGGCAGCAAGCCCTGAACTGCAAATTCCTTTCTGCTCTCAGCCTGTAAGAGTCCAGCTCCTGCTTCAGAGGAACACTGTGGTTTTCTGTCCCTCACCTTGTGTTTGCTGGCCTTTAGGCCACACCTGGTTCTGAGGCAAAACCCAGGCAGGAGCTCGGGTGCAGGAGATGCCCATAAGGAAACCATTTTCCCATTAGGGGCAGCTTTCTAGAGGGTCAGGATCTTGTTTGGTGAATCTGACCTGAGCCTGAAAAACTGGCTTAAGAAATTCCAGAGACCCTTTAAAAAATTCCAGTTAAGTGAGGTAGATATGATTTATCCTAGCTCTCCAGAGACAGCCAATGCTGATCTGAGGGCATCTCCCTCAGCGGGGCAGGGAGGGGGGTATGGGTGGGTGGGGTGAAGGAAGGCTTGTCCTGCAGTCCTGCACCTCATTTGTTTGTAGAGCTGTAGTTTCTCTTTCATTTCCAGAGCTCAAACTTCCCTTTCTCTAGCTAGGAGTCGAAAATCCCTTGAAGTTCTGGATTGGTGAGTTCATTGTCAGTGATTTACAACTTTCCGGTCTCTGGTGATGGGCTGGCAATTTTAGAGAGCAGAGTATGGAGGACTTAGGAAGGACTTTGCTTGTGTGTCTGTCTTCTAAAAAAAACGGGACTGAGCGGGAGGAGCTGCTGGCCTCTGGCTGAAAATGCAGATGCAGGAGGTGGTGGCATTGGTTCAGCCAGACAACCTGGTGTCTGTCAGTGGTGATCACTCAATATGTAGATCCCCTTGGTCCACAAACATGCAGAATAAACCGAAAGCACACTGGAGGGACCAACTTCAGTGGGAGACCCAACTGTTGCTTTTATCACATGGCTTAGCAAAGAGAAAAGTACCTAATAAAGAGGAAGGATGATTTTGTTGGTAATGCATTCTTCAACACGACACTTATATTTGATTTCTCCAATAATATGACTTTCCATTTATTTCCATAAAATAGAATTTGGTGTAATAAACAAATAAAAGGACAGAACAACTTTTCAGCTGCAAATGTGAATTGTAGTGATTTACAATGACATTGAAGACCAACCGTTTTAAAAATTAGAACCACTCTACATGAGGTTATGCGTATGGGATCAAACTGACAAGAAAGAAAAATTAGCATTTGAAGACAATGGATACTTAAAATACTGCAAACATCGGGCAGGAGAGATGGCTCAGAGGTTAAGAATGCTGCCTGCTTTTCCAGAGGTTCTGAATTCAATTCCCAGCAACCATATGATGGGTCACAACCATCTATGAGATCTGATGCCCTTTTCTGATTTATATGCAGGCAAAACATTGTGTATATATGATAAGTAAATAAATCTTTTAAAAAATACTGCAAACGGGGCTGGAGAGTTGGCTCAGTGGTTAAGAGCACCGTCTGCTCTTCCAAAGGACCCGGGTTCAATTCCCAGCACCCACATGGCAGCTGACAACTGTCTGTAACTCCAAGATCTCACACTCTCACACCAACACACATGAATTACAATTAAATAAAATATTTTAAAAAAAATACTGCAAACATCACATAAAATAATTCATTGAGTACAAATGACTTTAGGCACAGGGGCTGATGCAGCCAGTCTTATTAAAGTTTGAAGTTTGGAATGATGGAAGCACAGGATTTTTTTTTTTTTTTTTTTTTTTTTTTTCTTTTTAAGCATCAAGCCAGGTGTGGTGCACACCTTTAATCCCAGCACCTGGAAAGCAGAGGCAGGCAGATCTCTGAGGCCAATCTGGTTTACAAAGAGAGTCCAGGGCAGCCAGGGCTCTGTGTAACAGAGAAACCCAGTCTTAAAAAACAAAACTAAGAACCAATAAAAGATTCCAGCCTCCCTCATACAGTACCTCCATTTCTTTAGGCCATATTTTGTGCTGATTATCTTTCCTTTATATATAACAATCCTATTATATGTCACATGTTGTTCTGCTTGCAGCCTACAATAGCCAGACTTTAGATCTGAATAAGAGAATGCATTAACTGCATAGCAAGCATAAGTTCAGGAACAAAATAGCCCATCTGTACCTGGTGTTTCTGGTAAAGCATCCTCTCTGTGGAGGATGTGGCCAGCTTCCCATTCCAGCGGTAGACAGTGCTATACCATGGGATAAACACTAGTAACCTCTCTTGGAAATGGCTGACTTTCTAACTGTTCTCAAGGACTCAGATGTTTTCAATGCCCTTGGGCAGTTTGCTGTTCTCCTTTCTTGCTTCAGTATCACCGGGCTGGTGTCCCTCTGCAGGACAAGGGAGTCTTGGAGAACGAGTGATAATAAGCACACTGACTTCTGGGAGATACTCCTCTTTCAATAAGCACAAATACCACATGCCTGTGTGCTCATTTGTATTGCACATAGAAGTGCGAAGTCACATGCAGAGAGCAGAAAAAAGAAAAAAAAAAAAAATCAGACCTGTACCATGATGGTTAGTAACACTGCTAGGATCCAGGGCTTTCTTTATCAGCTGGGTCTGGGCCAGAATGAATGAAGAGAGCAGCCTGAGAGCATGCGTGCACTAACTCCTGGCTCTCTGCTCACAAGCACAGGTGTAATGTGTCTAGCTCCAAGCCCCTTTGACTTTCCCACAGTGATGGACTGGAACCTGGGATTGGAATCCACATTAAATCTTTTCTCGCTTAAGCTGCTTTTCTCAGGGTATTTTATCACAGCCAGCAGGAAATGAGACTAACGCGAACTGTTTCGATAAAGTTGAAAGAGGCAAAAACTATTATAAAGAAATAACAAACTATGCAAAAAATAATAATAATAAAAGGAATCAGGAAAATAACATCACCCATAATATCAATAAAACAAATTAAACACGTAGGAATAAACTTAACCATAGATTTTATTTAAAAAAGGAAAAGACTTGCATCTTGAAAAAACATCTTTCTTTAAGAAGCAGAGGAAGCACTCACGTGATGCAATCTTCTCTGAACTGGAAACTCTCTACTCTGTTGCTCCAAAGAACGTACTAACTGTCCCTCATTTATGAAGCATAATTCACCAGAGAGGTCAGTGCCTTTCTTAGCTTGAGAGAGTCTATTACTACTCATTTAGAGTTTTAAACTAATTTAAAAAGAAAGACAAGTGCATAGATGGTAACTCACAAGAGTACACTCAAGTGATTCAGCACAAGCCAAGTCACGCACACTAAGGACCTTCCCTTGTAGCTGCTGTTCCTAGGTATGGTGCCCATGTATTCAAACAGATATGGAAGCTCATACTTCTGCAGTTCTCAGACCCTACTAAAAGGACTTAAAAAGGTGCTAACATCTGTATACCGTGCTTTATAAAAGGAAACTAGAAGGCAGGGATGCAGGTGGTTCAGATGGTGAAGGCACATGCCATCAAGTAACAAAAACTGAGTTCAATCCTCAGAGTCACACAGTAGAAGGAGAAACCCTCTGACCTTCGCACAAGGCTGTGGCTTGCACACATGAGCAATAAATCAGACAAATGAATATGTTACTGAAAAAGAAAGACACTAAGATCAGGACAGCTGAGAGCAGAATTTCAGAACTTACAAACTGGAATCTCAATAGTTACTCAGACGGGCACAAAGCTATTGCATAGAACATGGCTTATAACTTTCAGAAATCATAAATATATTTACTATGTATAAGGCAGTCAAGTGGGCATTTTATATTGACAGATACTTAGTTTCATACAATGATCTTGAGTATACTTCAATTTTCACTTTTAAAAACCCCTGAATTAATTAGTTTGTAAGAGGCAGCATTTAAAATTATATACGAGACATAATCCAAACTCTAAGCTACACATTGCTATTTATATTTTCTATTCTTCAACTTCCTGTTGAATGTGAGGTGTCCTGGGCAAATCAACACACTCGTAAAAGGTCGTTAGTGGGGGTCAGGGGCCAGTTCTTATGGACTGTCATAAACAACAGGGATGAGTGAATGGCTAAAAGGCTTTGTAATCTTTCTTCAATTCAAAGGAAAGCATGGAAGTCGGAGGACATGCATGTTATACCTATTGATCTAGCTTTAGGCTTGATGAGCTGCCTTTGAGAATATGAATAAGAGCAAGTGGGTAAGCATCTCTCCTGAAGGACGCCAGATATACCAGATCTAAACATGACAAAAGGGAGACCATGGAAAGGGGTGCTTGAATGGCACAGGTATGTCTAGACGAAGGTGGGCATCAAGGCGAGAAGACTGGAAACTGATGAGAATGAGAAAACTCAGGAGTTCGGAGGACACAGGGTCATGGGGGCTGGACAGTCCCACGGATTGAAGTATGGATAAGCAGGCTGGGAGAAGCAGCATTGAGAGAACTTGTAAATGAGTGACCCATGGTTTGTGACATTGAAGAAGGACACTGCACCCTCTTCGCAGTCAAGGAAAACCCCAACCCGATGGAGAGGGACAGCCACAATAGGGATCAGAACTGTCGGGTTACAGTTGGGAGAACCCTCAAAGATCCTGTACTTGGATCCATCCTGTAACCCTATCACCCAGTATCCATTCTGAGGTTTGTATCTGTGGTAAACATTTGGCTGAGTTTTGCCTCTTCTAACATGAAACTTTAAAGTATGTTTTCTAGTGTAAACCCCCAGGATCCAGGCGTTCTTCTTAGACACATCCACCTCCCAGTAATATCTTCCTGAGGAGAAACATTTGGAGCCCAAGATACCATTATTATAGCACTTAAGCGGCCAAATGGGCACAGATGTCACTTGTCTGTGATCTTCTGAGAGAGTAAGATTCAAATTTAGGTTTTCTGGATTAAATGTGAAGTCCGCTGCAAGGGAAGAAAAGAAAAGGATCAGGTGGCAGATATGGAGGCAGCTTGTTTGACGACATTGTAAACAGAAAACACTAGAAAGGCTATAGGGGGAAATAATATTGATTGATTGTGGGAGATCATTAAACAAAACAAAAATGTTATATAGTTGTAGTTTACTTCAGGGTCTTGTGAAGTAGCCCAGGTTAACCCTAGACATGCAATTCTCCTACTTCGTCTCTCTAGTGCTGGGATTGTAAGCATGTACCACTGTATGAAGCCTTAGAGGAACACATTATGTACGTACAGCAACACAAGAGATAAAGGTAATGAGGTCTCATTGAAAAACACATCTTCGGAAAGGTCATCAGAACACAGTGATTTGAAAATCTGCAACTTCTTACCCCAGTAGCCACGGACAGCTGTTAGGTCTGAAACAACAAAAGATTTGGTGACTTTTGTTAGACAGAAAAATTTAGAAGAGGTAATACTTTGCTCTAGAGGCAAGAAAGGGTGGTACAGTGAAGCTACAAACTGGGAAATGAGAGGACAAAACAGATAATTTACAGTGCTCCCTCAGATACTTTATAGTGCTCTCTCAGATACTTTACAGTGCTCTCTCAGATACTTTACAGTGCTCTCTCAGATACTTTTCAGTGCTCCCTCAGATACTGTTTAGTGTTCCTCAGATATTGTTCGTTGCTCTCTCAGATACTTTACAGTGCTTCCTCGGATACTTTTCGGTACTCCCTCGGATACTGTTCAGTGCTCCCCAGATACTGTTCAGTGCTCCCTCAGATACTTTGCAGTACGCCCTCAGATACTTTACATACTCCCTTAGACACAACTGAATTTTCTTCTTCAGAGAACACCTCTTCCCTGACTTAAAAAAATTTTTTTTCTTCTTTTCTTCTCTGACCTTTCATCTTTACTTTTAACCTTACAAGCCGGTGACACAAGAATGCTGTGTGCACACTCTCCCACTGCTCTCCTCACTCACCTCTAAACTTCCGTAGCATGCCACTGAGATCAGGAACTTGGAATACCGTCTTCAGTCTCTTAGAAACAGCTTTGGGCTTCTTCAGTGTCCAGATCTGACTCCTAGGGATGAAGAAATAGTTTAACCTTCACATCTGTCACAACTGTCTCTATCTCCTGCCACATCACTGGTGTATTTCACCTGAGCAGCCTAAGGAAAGCCCTTACTCTAAAGCAGAAGCCACAGGTCTCTGTGAAACATGTTCCCACTTCCCTGCTATGTGACACTGGGAGGGACTACACCTCTTGAAATCACAGTTGCCTCTTCTAAATATGGGGTAACTTTCACCTTGTTTGAAATCTCGAGGAAATAATATAAATTTGGATGAAAACCATAGAGAAGGCTTTGCCACCTCACCGAGGGTGGGGTGCCGATGTATGAGTTCTCAAGGAAACTAAGAGCAAAGCTGAAGGTCCTGGCTCTGAGGTAGAGCTCTGCATAGACAGCCTGTGAGTTAGTGAGTAGTCTGAAGCCTGGATTCAGATGGTACCCCCTCCCATTAGAGATAACAGATGGTGGTGGGGGGGGGGCAGAAAGCCTGAACTCCAGGGGTGATCCATATCAGAGATAACAGGTTGTTATGGGGCAAAGTTTTATAAAAGAAAAGTTATAACTTAAAATGAGCATTCAGCCTGACTTAGTGGCACCTGCCTGCAATCCCAGCACTCAGGAGGCACAGGCAGGAGGCTCAGAAGCTTCAGGCCAACCTCATCTATTCATGGAACCCTGTCTCAGCAACCCCCAGCCCCCAGCCCCCCCAAAAAAAAACCTCAAATGAGCCTACTTCTAATTGCATGTGCTTTTAAGGGAAGCTGATGCTATCAGATTAGCAACTATAGATTCAAGGATTCTACTTTAACATAAGCACTTAGAGATTGATTATTAGAAACCTGGATCAGAACCACAAATCCCAAGGTGTGTCTGTTTTCAAAAGTCAGTAGTAGTCTATTTTCAGGGAGAAAGTTAGTATGATGAGCCGTGCCCATGGCCTGTCTCAGGCTGTGGTAAGGCTTTCTGTATAAGAAACACTTACAAAATGAGAGATCCAGGCCTGGCAGTAGGAAGGGAGAGTGAAGTCACAGGAAAATGACTCAGATCTCTAATGCGCTTTGTGACCATAACTCTGACTTAAACTGTTGCAATTCACCACCATCTAATTCATTCTTGGCGAGGGATGAAACAATCAAGTCTTCACCCCTGGGACCAGCAGTTCTAAATAACCTGGCACCCAAATGTCCCTGATCTGGGAGATATTTTTCCTACTGGTATGGCTCCTGTTTTGGTTAGGGTTTCTATTGCTAATACAATGCCCAAATGCAGCTTGGGGGGGGACAAGCGGTTTATTTCATCTTACATGTCCACATCACAGTCCATCATGAGGGGAAGTCAGGGTAGGAACTCAAAGCAGGAACCTGGCAGCAGGGACTGAAGCAGAGACCATGGAGGAATGCTGCCTATGGCTTCTTCTTCATGGCCTACTCAGCCTGCTTTCTTATGCAACCCAGGACGAGGGACCCAGGGTGGCACTGGGCCCTCCCACATCAACCATAAGTCAAGAAAATACCTCACAGGCTTGCCTACAGGCCAGTCTAATGGGTTTATTTATTCAATTGGGGATCCTTTTTCTCAGACGACTCTAGCTTGTGTCAAACTGACAAAAAACCAAAACAACAAAACAGAAAACAAAAACAAAAACAAAAAACCCACAAAAAACAAAACAAACAAAAGACAACAATAACAAAAAACTCATCAGGACAGCTACTAACTTATTTTTATTACACAAAAGCAACGCTTGGGGGGCACTCATACGCACCATTTCAAGATGCCGCTCATATCCTGGGAGGAGAAGAAAAAAAAACACAAAGAGTGAGAATTGGAGCAGGGTTAGTGAAAAAGAGCTAAGGAGGGGGCAGAAGAAATAGAAACAAAATGAGAGGATGGAGAGTAAGTTATTTTACTTTTTTCTGGAGAGCTTCTCCAGATGTGGCACCCTCCTGCTTCAGCCTCTGAAGTGCTGAGCTTACACATATTCACCAGCAAAGCTGGCTAAAAATAGAGTTCCTTTCCTTTTCCTTTTTTTGTTTTTGTTTTTGTTTTTGTTTTTGTTTTGTTTGTTTTTGTTTTTGTTTTTTTGAGACAAGGTCTCTCTGTGTAGCCTTGGCTATCTTGGACTCACCTTGTAGACCAGGCTGGCCTCCACCTGTCTCTACTTCCCAAGTGCTGGGATTAAAGGCATGCCCAACCACGCCCGGCCCTCCTTTTCCTTTTGTTAAAGTTATAGCAAAATATCAACAAAACTGTTAATCCTTAGTCTAGAAAGAAAAATCTTTAGTCCAGGAAAAAAAAAAAAAAAAAAAAAAAACTGAAGAGGTGAAGTTTTCAAACTGGGAAGAAAGGGTGAGGCAGTGCTACTGGCCTAAAAGAAATTAAAAAAAGAATCATGGTGGCCCATTTTAATCCCAGCCCTCAGGAGGCAGAAAAAGGAATTTGAGTTTGTGAGTTCAAGGCCAGCTTGGTCTACATAATGTGTCTCAGGCCAGCCAGAACTACACAGTGAAATCCTGTCTTAAAACAAAAACAAGCCGGGTGTGATGGCACATGCCTTTAATCCCAGCACTCGGGAGGCAGAGGCAGGCGGATCGCTGTGAGTTCGAGGCCAGCCTGGTCTACAAAGTGAGTCCAAGACAGCCAAGGCTACAGGGAGAAACCCTGCCTCAAAAAAAGTAAAACAAACAAACAAAAGTCAAAAAGAATCATAAGGAGCTGGGGTGTGGTTTGGTACTAGAGTGCTTACCTCGCAAGTGTGTGGTCCTGGAATCCCACCCAGGTTCTTGTGTTATAAACAAAATTAGATCAGTTAGCAGAGATGAAGAAATTCCCAGGAGTACAGAACCAAGCAATACTGATTCAAGAAGACAGAAGATATGTATAGAGTAGAAACATGTAAAAAGATTACATTGGAAGTTAGTCTTCAAGCAAAGAAAGGCCAACCATCACTTTACTGTGGACTTTTACTGAAAGTTCAAAGAATAAGTAACATCAAAATTGTTAAGGCATTACAAAAAGAAACAAACAAACCAAAGCATCGCAGGGCTGAGGATACAGCTTGGCAGTAGAGTACTTGGATATAAAAATGAGAAAGGGCAGTCAAGGTGGCTCAGTGAGTAGATGTGCCTGCTGCCACATTTGATGACCTGAGTTCAATCCCTGGGATCCATATGGTGAAAAGAGAGGCCAGATTCCCACGAGCTGTTCTTTGATCTGTGCATGTGGGCTGTGGTGTGTATGCATGCATACATGTGAACTCACACATGATAAAA
>OU015752.1:119674332-119698740 GCA_907169655.1 Acomys percivali | reverse complement strand
CACACACACACACACACACACACACACACACACACACACACACACACGGCACACATTCTCTCTCATCCCCTTTTTTCTTTTTCTTTTTCTTTTTCATTATTTCTTTTACTTTGCTCTTTTGAGACAAGGTCTCAAAGTCTCATGTAGCCCAGGCTAGGCCTCATACTGGCTGGATAACATAACCAAGGATGACCTGGAACTAACTTCTAATCCTCCTGCCTACACCTCCCAAGTGCTGGGATTAGAGCTACTCCCCACAGCAGTGAACTGTCTCATGAAGCCCATACTTCCTTGAGTGTATTTGCTCTCTGTAATAAATTTCCTACAGCTGGGCGTAGTAATGCATGCCTTTAATCCCAGCACTCAGGAGGAAGAGGCAGGTGGATCTCTGTGAGTTTGAGTCTAGCCTGGTCTACAAAGTGAGTCTAGGACAGCTAAGGCTAACAGACAAACCCTGTCTCTAAAAACCAAAATAAACAAATAAACAGAAAAATAAAAATAAAACTTCCTCCAATTCCTCACAGAACCTCCTCTCCTGATTCTTTCTTTGATGACAGTAAGAATTGGGAAACGCTAGGGAGAGGTCTGTTACCAGCCCTCTCTGTACCTTTGAGGTACCCTGGCCATGTATGCAATCACTGCAGCATCCCTCCATGCCTACCTCCTGTTCCTTTCTCTGCAGCTCCTCTGGTGCATCTTCCTCTCGTGTCTAAGGAAAGTCCACCTGTGTTCCTCACACTTGAAGATGCTACTGAAAAGCTGGGGGGTGGCGGCAGCATACACCTTTACACCTAGCACTTGGGAGGCAAAAGCAGGTGAATCCCTAAGTTCAAGACCAGCCTGGTCTATAGAGCTAGTTTCAGGACAGCCAGGGTTTCACAGAGCACCTCTGTTTCCAAAAACCCAAAACCCCAAAGCAAAACAAATAAGAGATTCTACTGAAAAGTCTGCTTACTCTGAAAACTAAAGCTGAAAAGCTTTAATTTAATCTTTGAACACTGTGAACCATGGTATTATACTTTTGTACAGTCTATGTTACTTGAATTTTTTTTTTCCTGAGACAAGGTTTCACTGTTTAGTCTTGGCATGTGCCACCACACCCGGCTTTTACTCGATTGTTTTTGTTTTGTTTTTAGTTGTTTTTTTGTTTTTTGTTTTGGTCATTTCTAGCTAGAGTGTAACTTATACATTTATTTCATTGTTAGTAAATACTGAGTGGATGCTTATTATATTTTTTCATTCCAGAAACATGCTTTATTTCCACTAACATTTTTCATAATATGAATGAATGAATGAAGAAAGAAAGAAAGAAAGAAAGAAAGAAAGAAAGAAAGAAAGAAGCCAACCCTGAATATCTTCTGTGCTTGGCCATGATTAAATTCTGAGGGGCTGGAGAGATGGCTCAGTGGTTAAGAGCACTTGCTGCTCTTCCAGAGGTCCCAAGTTCAATTCCCAGCAACCACATGGTGCCTCACAATCATCTATAATGTGATCTGATGCCCTCTTCTGGCATGCAGGTGTACATGCAGATAGAACACTCATATACATAAAAGAAATAAATCTTAAAAAAAAAAAAAAAAGAAGAAAGAAATCTTAGACTCTGTCACAACAACCAGCATCTCCAGCATTCAGGTGGAGATTCAGAAGAAGGTAGGAGATGTGAACTCTGATAGTTGAGAGTATTGCATAATGGCAGCTGTTTAACCATTCCATCGAGGTGCACCATGCTCGTATGTTAGCCTAACACGGGAACTACTCGGGGTCAAGATCTTAGCAAGAGCAGTAACACTTAGGGCTCTCCCCAGCCATAGCCAACTCTTGCGATCTAGCAAACAAGGAACAGACATAACCTTCAGTGCAAAGACCCAAGAAAGAAGGGTCAATAAAGTCAGGTGGGGACGCCAGGGTCAGTTATGCCTATTGAAGCAGAAACAAGCAAGTTTGGGGCGTAGGGGGGAAGGGGGGGCATAGGGAGGAGGGGGCGGGACGGGGGGGGGGGAGATGCACAGGCTTGCAGTCCTAGCTACTTATGAGGCTCAGGCAGGATGGTATATGGGCTCAGAAGGTCAAGGCCAGCCTCAGCAATGCAATAAGTTCAGTCTCAAAAATAAGTAATGAATACATTAACAACAACAACAATCACTTTTTAGATAAAAACAAATAGACTCCTAAAATTGGAGCCCCAGAGGTACACCAGGGTTAAAAAGTGGAGCGGGGATTATCCAAACTGTGCACCTGTGCGTTTTCACAGTAGTTCCGGGCTCATGATGGTAGGAAGGTCACTGATACAGCCCTCAGTGGCTGCTAGGAGGGTTGTAGAGGCACCTTTTAGCCCAAGCCCTGAATCTCTACACTTTCTAGTAAGTGCAGGGGAGAGGGAACAAGGAAGATGGGAGAGAAAAGGGGGCACAGGGGTGAGGGGGAGGGCGCGTGGGGGGGGGGGGGCGCGGAGCTTTGCTCTTGAGATTCCAGACCAGTTTGCAAGGTATAATGTCCCACATGCGGAGCGGGAAAGGCTTGCCCAAGAGAAAGAAGGTCAACTCCAGAAAACAGAATTTCAAGACAATTTCCCCCCAAACTCCTTTTCTTCTTTCAGATCACAGCGGTTTCTGATCTAGGGCAATCTGACCTTCCCTAAGCTCCGCCGAGTTCTCTCCTCCCATGGTCTCCCTCCCTCAACCCTGTACAAACTTTCACACACACCTTGGCACCCTCACCTCTGGGCCCGGAAGGTGAAATCTTTCCTCCAGGCTGAAGCGGTGAGGTAAAGGTAAGGGAAACCTTTGCTTAGCCTACCAGCAGCCCCACCCTCTCCGGCTGGCTGCCGAGAAAAGAAACTGAAACTCCGGACCAGCGGGAGCAGGAAAAAGGAAGAAACTTCTGGGCCCCAAGGGATGGCAAACCTCTAGCCCACCGACAGAGGGCGCTACCGCGACCCTGGTGATCCAGGGGAGAACTGAAGACTTACCTAGCTGTGAAATTTTCAGTGGCCAAGAAGAGCTTTTGGGTGGTGTTAGCTAAGGGTGGTCACTGATATCAGGTGGGTAGAGTTCAGGTTATGGTAAGATCCCACTCAGCAAGAAGACAGCTACGAACTCGGGAGAGGCAGGAAAAAACCTTTATTAACAAAGAAGTGGCCCAGCTAGCTTTACAATTTCTTACATTCTTTTCTTTAGGCCAGGCAGCACTGTCTAGTCACTGTCTGAGGCTGGTCTCTGAGTCCCTTTATCATTAAAGGGAGTTCGGTTAGGCAGGCTTACAGGAAGAGAAGTTGCAAGAAGGCATAGTTTGTAGCCATAAAAATGCACAAGCATTTGTGAATAACAGAAGGCCTTTGGTGGTGAAAAGTGAATACGCAGCATGCCCTTTGTCCACTCTGACAATCTCAACTGTCCTCATCCCCGTCCCTCCAATTGGCTTTTAACAAACAGGCTGAAGGCTACACAGAGAAACCCTGTCTCGAAAAACCAAACACCACCACCACCAACAACAACAACAACCACCAGGCCAAACTCTTGGCCCACCTGAAAACAACCAGCTCACTTAGGATTTGGCTAGAGTTTCTCTTAAAACGACCATTGCATCACATACATTACCTCCCCCTCTTCCTTCTCCTCCCCCTAAGCTGGGGAAGCCGCCAAACGTATAGACAGCTCTATACAAAGGATTGTCAAATCAACCCACCCAACAAGAGGGCAACACAATGTCTGGACAGGAAACCTCCCCAAATACTCAGTGCTAGTGACGTTGCAGATCTTGGAGAACCTACAACCACGACTTTACGAAAGCGGCTTAAGCCCTATGCGATCCAAACGTCTGTCCTTAAAACCGCAGGTAAGTGTAGTCTCCCCTGTGTGTGAGGTGTGCAATAAAGAAACCACCCCCTTGGCTGCTGCTTGGTACACGGGAAGGTTTTTATATCTAAGAGAATATCCAGAGGCATCTGGAAGAGTCCAGAGCAGAATCTGTCTGGACATGGCCAGGTCTATCTTGGAGAGAAGAGAGAATACCAAGGACAATGGCAGAGAAAAAGGGATATGGAAGATAGTGGTAGTGGGGGGAACCATGTCCTTACAGAGCCAACAAAGGGATACCTCAGGGGAGTCAGCATGCTGGCATGTGAGAGCTTTGAAATGTGTAAAACGTGCTTGTGAACAGGGACTGTAGGAACGTGGGCTTTGACATGCAACCACAGTGTATATATCATTTTCAAGTACATTGGTGGAGACAGGTGGGCAGATTAGTCAAAGGGGGGAAATCTCAGCTGCAGGCCTCGGATGCTATCTGGTGACACAGTTTTGCTCAGTTGGAAAACCAGTGCTTCAGCCTGCACTTTCCAAATTACTTATAGAAAGAACACAAAGACATGTACAGAGAGGAGGCCAATACAGGGCCAACGATGGCCCCAAAGAATTTGACTGTGAGCTTTGTAGAATTCCAGTGATACAGAGCTTCTGGTGAGGGAGGAGGCCAATACAGGGCTACTAACAGGGCCAAAGATGGCCCCAAAGAATCTGACTGTGAACTCTGTAGAATTCTAGTGTTGCAGAGCTTCTGGTAGGGGAAATGGGGCACGGATGTTCTTTCCTCTAGAAAACAGTGTATTGTGCCTGCAAGCAGGCTTGGTACGTTCGTATCCAAAGGTCAAGCTCCAAGTGCAGTGGAGCTCTCCTTTTGTCTACAAGTTTGGCCTCTCTGTCTCCCATATATGGTAACTAACAATTGGATTGGTTATCCTAAATTATCAGGTTATGAGAATAAGGAGCTTGCCAAGGCTGCAGGTACACATGTAGGCTAGACAACACAGTTTTCAGTTCTCATTTTCTTTGGCCTCTGGAAACCCCCACTAATTGCTTCACCAAACTTGACAACACTCACTGACAGGGTAATCCACCAGGCCTGCAAAGGCTCAACAGGAAGGGTAGCTTCTTTTTAGATTTTGTTGACAATGACTATTTTATGTCAAAACCAGAACTTAAAAAGAGTTAACAGGAAGGAAAGCTACCTCTAATATCCACTGTGCTGCCTCATAAGCGACAAGCAGAAATTGTACCTAATTCAGTATCTTGACCCAAACCCTAGCTACAGGTTGGGCATGGCCAAAGAGGAGTCTGAACTTGAAGAGACCGGAACTAAAATTCCTGAAGTCAGAAGGGGTGTGGGCGGGGTGGCATGTCTGGGAACCAGGCAATTCCAGAGGCTATATGCACCACTGGATTGCAGGAATGAAGATAAAGATGGTGGAGCAGGAGGAGGAAAAAAACTTTTAAATAATAATAGCCAAGACTTTTACAAAACTTAACTGTCAGATACCAAATCAGGAGTCCACAAAACTTAACAAGGCCCAGCTGAGTACACTTTCCCCCCCCCCTGCATAGGGGTTCTCTATATAGCACTGGCTGTCCTGGAACTCAGTTTGTAGACCCGGCTAGCCTTGAACTCACAGAGATCCTAAGTGCTTGGATTAAAGTTGTGTGACACCACACCCTGCTAGACATATTTATTTGTTGAGATAATCTTTCTCTGTTGCCTGGACCGACCTTAAAAAGCTGATTTTTTTTTTTTTTTAACGTAAGAAATAACATCCCTTTAGAATTTGATTTCCATAGTATCTTTTTTTGTGGGTTTTGTTTTGTTTTTCAAGATAGGCTCTGGCTGTCCTGGACTCGCTTTGTTCACCAGGCTAGCCTCGAACTCACGGAGATCTGCCTGCCTCTACCTCCCCCGGGTACTGGGATTACAGGCGTGCGCCACTACCCATGAGCAGCTAATTTTCAGTATCTTAACTTACTCCAAGAAGAACAAGGTAGGAAGACTTTTCTCTCAAGGTCCCTCTGGAAAAGGTTGGGGCTGAACATTTGCTCTAGTTGTCTGTTTAAGCAAGCCTTCCTTGAGGCTCTTACCAGAGGCCAGAGCCCTCAAGGACAGAAACGGTCTCCAGTCCTGATACCTCTCCATCCATCTTCTAGAAGTCCATGTTTCCCTGCTAGGTTCAATGACGGTCTTTTTTGCCACATCCTTAGGGGTGGCGGTGATGGGGGGTCTGTAGAGATGGCTTGTTAGTTAAGGGTATGCTTTACTCTTCCAGAGGACCTGAGTTCCATTCTTGGCACTCATGTCAGGCAGCTCACACCTGCTTAGAACTTCAGCTTCAGAAAATCTGATGACTCTGGCCTCCTCACTCGAAGACAAGCATGTATGTACACATGACTAAATTAAAATCTTAAAACAACCCCTCCCCCACCACCCAAAATCAGGATTCAGAGGTGAGTATGTAGGTAGGTCCTTTAATAAACAGGTATCCCTCAAGTCTCGCTTGGTACTCTGGCTCTCCTGGTTGTGTGAGTCCCCTCACAGACAGAAAGTTCATCTCAGCTTTGTCCAGGAGCCGATGTGTAGCTGAAGATTTCCCAGTACCCACATTTAACAAGCACGATGAACGCTGGCTGTGGTGGCTCATGCCTGTAAGCCCAGTATTTGAAAGACTAAGGCAGGATGCCCACTACCAGAGTTTGAAGGCTGGTCTGGGCTACAGGGTTAACTTCTGGCTAGCCTGGTCTAAAGAGTGAGGTTCCATCTCAAAATAAAGTAAAAGAAACAGTTCAAATGAGTAATAAGTTTTATTTAAAATAATATACCCAACATATCATCATTTTAAGACAGTAGTTGGTGAGATTATTTTACATGGCTTTTATGGAAATCCAGGGTGTATTTCACAGTCACAGTATATGAAAGAAGGCACAAAAGCCACTAGTAGCCCTTGGCTACAGTGCCAGCTGTCCAGCTGTAGCCCTTGGTAGCAGTGTAGGCCATCCAGCTGTGCTCCCCTAACAATCCTTTCCCACCCTCACACCTATTTCACAGTTGAAGGTGAAAGCTTATAGTACCTCTCCAGCAAAGTCATAGCAGCTCACTCATTTGGAATTTGAATTTGAAAGAGAAGGTCTGGGATGGGATGAAGAGGTAGTATAGGTCTGTAAACCTAGCAACTCAGGATGCTGAGGCACACTTAAAAGTCAGCCTGGACACCACTGTAAGCTCAACGCCAGCCTGGGTGACTGGGTAAGACCCTGTGTCAAGAAACAAAACAAAAACAACAACAACAACAACAAAAAACCCCAACAACAGCAAAAAACAAAACACACACACAAACTGCGGTTGTCAAGCTTGGTGCTAGAATGCCTGCCTGACATAAAAAGCCCTGAGTTCAATCCCTAGCTCTATAAAAGCATAGGGGTTGGGGGAGGCTAGAGTAAGTCACTCTGTGAACTTGGTTAACTGAATTTCTTCCTCTTCCCAGACAATGACTGGTACTGGTTGATAGCTTCTCTTCTCATGCTTACCTTATTTAAACTCCTTTTCAAGCACATTTTTTCCCTTTTTTTTTTTTAAACCACCACTCTTAAAATTATATCATGAAGGCTGAAGGTTGTAGCAGCATTTATCATGAAAACCAAAGCTACAATCTCTTCTTGAAGCCATCAAAACTATAGCAGTGAGTGGATTTTTATTATTTTTTTCATCAACGGTCAGTTTAGCTTTATTGTTATTTATCAATGGTCAGTGGTTTTTTTTTTTAAAGCACTCAATCCTATATATACATATATAGTAATTCTCTTGCCTATTGTTGCATTTCATAATAACTTGACAGATACTACAAGCTTGCCAAGTTAGAGGTAGTTTTGTTTATAAAGATAGGTGAAAAACCAAACCTAAGAAATGAGTTAGCAAAAATCAGTCAGGTAGTGAATGTGACACATGGTAACGGTGTCCTTCTCAGCTGTGAACTTAACAATGGAGACACCTCAGTCCAGCCTGGCCAGGAGCCGAATAAAAGGCACATACAACTATCTCAATGACCAGAGAAAAGAAGTCTATTGAATTCAATACTTAGTAAAAACTACTGTCTAATTTATAAAGGATTTTTTAAAAAATTTGACCAAAGACATCAATTTAAAAAAAAAAAAAAAAAGTCAAGCCGTGCATGTAATCCCAACACTCAGGGAGGCAGAGGCAAGCGGATCTCTGTGAGTTCGAGGCCAGCCAGCTTGGTCTACAAAGCAACTCCAGGACAGCCAAAGCTACACAGGGAAACCCTGTCTCAAAAACAACAACAACAACAAACAAAACAAAACAAAACAAAAAATCCAAACCAAAAACAAACAACAAAAGCAAATCACCAAATCCTGTGCTTGGCCAAGTATTATGAGATAGACCTATAGTAAGTATTTGGGAGCTGAGGCGGAAGGAGTAGGAATCTGTGGCCAGCCTCGGCTACTTACGGAGACCATATCTCAAACAACATTAAAACAAAACCACAGCCAGCTATGTGCTTGTAATTAGGACTCTAGAGGTACAAACAGGAGCATCAGTTCTCAGTTTCACTGTCAATTACACAGAGTTCAAGACCAGCCCATTCAAAACAAACAAAACCCAGCAAATCAAAAGACACTGCTTAACAGAGAATTGTGAAAACCTTTCCCATGAGACGTGTCAAGGGTGCTCTCACTATGAGCCAGTGGAGGTACCCTGCTAGAACAGGGAGACCAGGGGTTCAGAGAGGAAACGCGTGCGTTTGAAGGGAGCGGCTCAGGTACGGGCAGGGGTGGCAGACCTCTCAAGAGCTTGGTCGCCGCAGGGTCATTGGGACTACACAGCTGCAGGGATTAAAATAGGGACAAAGAGAAGTAGGAAAGTAATACTTGGAGAAGGTGTAGATGGGCAAGCCATGGTTTGTGACATTATAAAAGGAGACGGTGCCAGCCTCATAGTCTAAGAAAACCCCTATGCGGCGGGGCGGCACCGTCATGGAGAGGAGCAGGGAGGTGGAGGAGTCCTCATAGGCCCTGTACTCATGTGTATGCTGCAGCCCGATCACCCAGTACCCGCTCTGAGGCTGGTACCTAGAGTAGGCACTTTGCTGGCTGGGATACTGGCTGAAGGAGAACATGGGTTCCACTGGGGAACTGCATACGCCCAAGATCCAAGACGTCTTCTTGGTCACATCCACCTCCCAGTAGTATTTTCCTGAGGAGAAGTGCTGAGAGCCCAGGACACTACAGTCATAATGTTCTTCCAGACAGGACGGCTCGGACAGCTTGGCACCCACAAACCTCACCTGCCGCCGGTTCTTAGACAGGACGAGATTTAAGTTAGCCGTCTGTGGATTCAGAGTCACGTCCACTGTAGGAGAAGGTTACAACGGCAGCAGGTGAGACTGGAACACATGGGTCCCATGACTCTGAGAGGAGGGGGAGGGGGCAAAGGAAATGGTGGTGGTGGGGGGACCTAGAATTAGTTGGTTGAGGGTCAAGAGTTAGGGGGTGAAGGAAGGAGAGGTATGGACAGGACACCCAAGCAGGCTTGTTGGGGGAAAAGCATATATCAGCTCCGAGAAGCCATGGATTCTACTCACCCCAGTAGCTTTGGACGTCGGTCAGCTCTGTAATGAGAAGAGTAAAACATGGTAAACAGAACAGATAGCGTCAGGTCTGGCATCTGAGGAGGTTCGAGAATGGTGGGGAGTTCGGAGAAGGCACGAACTGGTCACCCCCATCTCTGCATTATCTTCGGCACAGCACATCTGTGTCTCTGCAACTTCACTCATGACTACTATTCTCTAATATCACTATACCTTCTGCCCTCTTCCTCCCCGCTATAGGAACTTCACATGCAACCCCTCCCCCAAACCTACCTCTAAAGACTCTCAGCATCTTCTTCAGATCCGGCGCTCGAAACAAACTTTTCAGCTTGGTGGGGAGGGCCTGGGGCTTCCTCAGGGTCCAGAACTCGCTCCTAGTGAGAACAGACCTTATGAGAGCTTCAGGGTGCAGACTGTCTCCCTGTGCCTCGGACCCATTGATAAACTCAACATTCTTTCCCGGGGAAAGTCAGTATTGTGCACAGGGCCCTTGCCTGGCCAGAAAGCAGCCGTTCACCATATCACCATACACTTCAGTAGCTGATAATTTATTAGCGCCTCACTTTGTTTCTTTCCTATTGTAACCTCTATAACATACAATAAGATTTTTCTTTTCCTATTTGTGTCCTAAGGGCAGTAGGCTATGGAGTCCTTTGCTACGTGTAAAAGGGAAACACGCTGTTTAAAATGTAGGTGCTGCATCACAATGTCCACCAGGAGGCGCTGGATATGCCCATGCCGATCAGGAATTCTGGGGGCCAGCCTAAAAGAACACCTGATGGCATGCTTTGAGGGTGTGGGTTTAGGTTTCAAGGCCAGAAACCCAGGTAGGTTGTCCTCAGGGTCCTGAAGGGTAGGTCTGTGGGCATCTTTAAGATGTGACCCTGGTAGATGACTTTGTAGATTTGATTACTGAAAAGAACTTGTTCTGTCTCAGGACCAAAGCCTGGGACATGTCTCAGGTCTTTGTTCTCACATGAAAGGATATGTGAGGGCTAGGTAACAAGACCAGGATTGGAGAGCCAGAGGAGAAAGGGAAAAGTCACAGCCCCCATCTGCAAGGCCAGTTCTCAAGCCCCGGGCGATACATGGATGTGATCTCCCTCTAAGATGCCCAGCCAGGAACAATGTATTATCAAGGTAGCTGGAAGGAGGAAAGCCAGTGTCAGAGGCAGGTAGAGAGGTGAGTGGGAAAGGATCCTGTCTCCAGGCTGTGTCCTCTTGCCATACCAATTCTACTACCACGGATGGCAGCCTACTCCCCTACTTTTGAGGTCCCTAAATTCCTGCAACTCAATACACCAGTCTCAAACCTGCCTTGCCTGTGACTTTCTCCCTTTCTCACGGGGATAACCCTACAGGGGGCCAAGAACCTTCTGTGAAACCCGAGGGGATGAACTTGCGATTTCACTTACCTTTTTGTGACGTCACTCAAATCCTAGGGAGGTAAAAAGACAGGTTAAGTGAAGGATCATGTCTTCTCCCCGCTTTACCAGCCCATGTGATGACCAGGAACAAACAAACAGCCAATTGCTACAAAGTGAAGATGAGAACTCAGAGCAAGCCATGTGCAGCATGCACCTGCACACCTGTGATCCCAGCACTTGGGAGGTTGATGTAAGTTCGAGACCAGCCTGGGTTATATATAGAGCAAGAGTTCATCTCAAATGAAGCAAACAGACACACAAAAAAAATCAAAACAACCCTATCTCAGATTTGGTAATGCCCGGGGTTGAAAGCAGGGCTTCATGTAAGTTAGACAAAGGCCGGACCCCTGAGCTATCTCCTCCTCCCTGTGTTTGAAATGTTATGATGTGTATCAGCTGTGATTTACCACACAGCACCTGGCCCTGCAGAGTGATGAGTGATGACAGACTTAACCTCTACCCTTGAGATAGTCAGAGGCTTTATTATTTTATTTTATTTGTTTTGTTTCTCGAGACAAGAGTTTTTCTGTGTAGATCTCACTCTTTGGATCAGGCTAGCCCACTAGGGGTCTCTACTAGAGTGAGCAAAGGCAGAAAAAGGCTGATAAGTACTGCCTCCAGCTTAATGTTGGCATGGGCTTTCCCATGATGAAACTGAAAACTCCCATCATAGCAACAGACGTTTTTCAGCTGGGACTGGACATCTTTTCCCTGGGGACACAGGGCAATGTTAAAGGGCTTTGGAATGCCTTACGGGACTGTTGACTTCTAGTGGTAAGGGGGTCAGGAGTGCTGGGAAATTCCCTACAGGATGCAGCTAAGGTTTATCTGTATCAAAACATCAATTGTCCCAAGACTGATAAAGCCTCCAGGAGAGCATTGCTGAGTACAACAGATGCTCACAAGTCCAGATAAACTCCTGGGCTACTCTTGGCTGGTAATAAATAACAGTGGGGCTTCCCTTAGCATTTGCATCTGAAGTGACTCAGACTTTGGCCTGTGGCCTCCTCACAGTTCAGTACAGAAGAGGAAGCAGACTGTTCTCTCATTTGCATCGTGACGGTAGTCCTAGCGGTTCCCACATCTGGGGTCCTGCCCGTGTCTCACCTGTAGCAGCTCCACTGTGGACCCCTGACACCGGTGCTCCAGGTCGGAGATGAGATCTTTCAGTGCCTGGCTCTGGTGGATCAGGTCACCCTCGGCCTTCTCGATGATGCTCAGCCCCTTCCTCTCTTCCACTTCCAGTTTCTTCAGTTCCCGCTGCTCCTCCCTGTCCAGGATGCTTCGCAGCTGCTTAAACTCTGTCTGGATCCGGTGTCGCTCAGGCTCCACTTGATTCTTCAAGGACCAGAGGGGGGGGGAAAAACCGACAAGGCTGGCTGCAGGCCTAAGGGTTCTCCCTTAGGAGGAGGGTTGCGGCAGGAAGCAGGCCTGTAGGACCTGTTCTCCTGCCCTCAGCCTAAGGTTGTCTTTATCTAGGGTTTGGAGATCTGTTAAGTGAGTCTTGGGCGGGTCTAGACTCCAGGAAGCTCATCTAACCTTAGGCTTCTAGCTCAGCCTCTGCTTCTGGTTTTGAGCCCTGAGAGGAATTACTGGCTCTAACCTACAGGTTAGAAATAGAGTAAGATCCAGAATTACAAATTATGAGTCACATCAGACTGGTTGGTCTACCTTTTTCTTTTTTTTGTTTTTTCGAGACAGGGCTTCTCTGTGTAGCCTTGGCTGTCCTGGACTCGCTTTGTAGACCAGGCTGGCCTCGAACTCACAGAGATCCACTTGCCTCTGCCTCCGGAGTGCTGGAACTAAAGGTGCGCGCCACCACTGCCCACCTTCTTTCTCTCTTTCTTTTGAGACAGGGTTTCTCTGTGTAACTGGCTGGCTTGGAACTCACTATATAGACAAGGCTGGCCTTGAACTCATGCTAGAGTTAATGGCATGTACCACTATGCCCGGGAAGCCACCCCTTCTCATATAATTGCCTTAAAAATATGGGAGGGGCTGGAGAGATGGCTCAGATGGTAAGAGCACTTGCTGCTCTTCCAGAGAACTGGGTTTGATTCCCAACATCTAATGTTGGTGCATAACTGCCTGTAAATCCAGTTCCCTCTTCTGGCTTCCTCAGATACCCAGGCACAGGTGTGGTACTCAGTAACGTATGTAGGCAAAACACCCCAAAACAAAAGAAAATAAAATTTAAAGCTGGGTGTGTGGCACACGCCTTTAATCCCAGCACTCAGGGAGGCAGAGGCAGGAGGATTTCTCTAAGTTCAAGGTCAGCCTGGTCTACAAAGAGAGGTCCAGGACAGCCATGGCTACACAGAGAAACCTTGTCTCGAAAAACTATTAATAATAGTAATGATGATGATGATGATAATAGAATTTAAATTTAAATTAAAAAACAAAACAAAAACAAACAAACAAACAAACAAACAAAAGAACCCCAAAACTGGGTTGCCTTTTGGCATGTTTGTTACCTAACTTCCACCCCAACTCCCCAGCACAAGGAAGAGGACCAGACCAGGGGAAGCCCTTGTATCCAAAGGGAAGAGACACCGGGGCAGGAAGCCCTGGTCCTCAGCTCCCATGGTCACCTCTGCTGTTGTCCCAGATGACTTTCAAGAGAACCCTACTTGCCTTCCAGGATGCCCTCTTCTCTTGGATAAGAGCTCGCAGCCTCTCAGCTTCTTGTTGCTCCTTCCTCAGCTTCTTCAGAGACTCCTGGAACATGTTCTAGAAGGAACACACCAGGTTAAAGAGGGTCCTGCCTCAAACGGTCTTAGTACCTAGACACAGAACAAATTAGAATGAGATGATGCTGACTTCAGGAGAACCATGCCTTGGCTTCACAGTACCATCCTTCCAGAGGTAATGCTAACTAAGGGTTAGCCAGTCTTGTACAGCAGGCAGGCAAGAAGGTAAGAAAATGTTTATTATTAATCAGGAAGCCACCTTCTAGGTTCAGCTTCTTTTTTTTTGTTTGTTTGTTTGGGTTTTTTTTTTTTTCTTTATTTTCTCGAGACAGTGTTTCTCTGTATAGTTTTGGCTATCCTGGACTCACTTGTAGACCAGGCTGGCTTCGAACTCACAGAGATCTGCCTGCCTCTGCCTCCCAGAGTGCTGGGGTTAAAGGCGTGTGCCACCACACCCGGCTTGTACGAAGAAATCTGAGCGTCAGGTATAGTTGGTAAAGTGTATGCCTAGCATGGAAGAAACACTGGCCACTCATAATCACAGAACTCTGGAAAAGAAGAGAGGAGGATCGTTACCTACACAGTCAGTCTGAGGCTATACTGGACTACCTGGGACCTGGGACCTCAAAAAAGGAGGAAACAAAGCTGGGCAGTGATGGTGGCGCACACCTTTAATCCTAGCACTTGCGAGGTAGAGGTAGGTGGATCTCTGGGTTTGAGGCCAGCCTGGTTTACAGAGTGAGTTCCAGGACATCCAGGGCTACACAGAGAAACCCTCCCTTGCCCTATCCTGAAACTAGGAGGAGGAAGAGAAGAAAATGACAAGGATGACAAACCACAACTACAAAGCAATCAGATGAGAACGTAAAGTGAGGTTAAGCCCAGGACCTGTTCCTACCTGGTACTCCTGGGCCACCTCCTCCATGAGGAATGTGTGATGCCCACGGTGCTCCTGAGATCGCTCACAAAGCCAGCAAATTAACTTCCCGTCTTCCTTGCAAAAGAGCTGGAGTTTCTCTCCATGAAGTGCACAAAGAATGACGCTGAGCTGCTTTCCGGAGCCCAACACGACCTCTCTGAGTCTCTTCACTATGATGGCCAGGTGTCGATTAGGGCGGAGGTTGCCAGGCTGGTAGGTGGTCCGGCACACAGGGCAGCTGCTCTTCCCTTCTTGGTTGAGCACTGACTTGTCACTAGTCCCCATGAGGCAGGCCTGGCAGAAGCTGTGGCCACAGTCTATGCTCAGGGGTTCTGTCAGGAGCTCCAAGCAGATAGGGCAGGTGACTTCATCTCGGATGTCCACCAGGACTGCTGACGTCATTGTAGCCACTGTCTTGTCTCTCCTACCTGCCCAGCTCTGACTGGCAGACTGTTGTTCTTACAGAAGCCTAAGGAGAGAAGGGGCGGGGGGAGGGGAAGCACAGGCTGAGAAAGGAGAAACAGGAATGGATACTGTGCACGCTGGAAAGAGAGGTCAGCTACATGGGATGACAAAGGTCTCTCGCTCTAGTTCCAGCGGCTGACCTCAGCAATCCAGCACCAACTTCCCTTCTTCTTACAGTCATTTCCTGTACCTCCTATTGGATAGAAAGACAAATGGGGCGTCTGGGGAGGCCTTGTGTGAACTGCATTGTCAAGTGGCCTTTCTTCAGACTACTTAAGAATGTTTTCGGTGTTAGACATAATAAACACATGACCGTGCCAGGACTTCTGGATTTGCCGCTCCGGTTGGAAGGGGCACCCTCCATTCTGGCATCTGCACCAATGACTTCTTCCATCCTGTCTTATTAGAAGGCAACCGCTCTAGCAAGCACCCACTAGCTTCGCTTTCCTCATCATTGCCTGGTTACCTCTGATGCTCTGAACGGTTCCTACAGAGTGTTAAGGTCCAAGAGATCAGAGCCTTTTGTTTTCTGTTCATGGTTGTACCCACAGCAGTTAACGTAGGACCTGGGTGAATGAAAAGCCAGAAGCCTCCTTTGGATGATCGATCCTTTCCCATGAGCCTTTTCACCTCTTGGTTATCATTGCCTTATGCCTGCCGGGTCTCCAGGATTACAGGTATAAAAGCTTGTAGACATGTTCACTGTCCTCTGCTCCACCCACGCCTCTTGCTCAGCTTCTTCCCGGGAAAACCATAACAGACAGGAGAAACCACAAAAGAGGGCAGCAATAGGTTTTACAACTGCCAGCCCTCCCCGGCTTTTCACTACAGATGGGTGTTTTGCCTGAATGTATGTCTGATGCCCACAGAGGCAAGAAGAGTGCATTGGATCTCAGCTGTGAGCTGCTATACCGGTGCAGTGAACCAAAGCTGGGTCCACATCAAGAGAAATGCTACTTTTGTTTTTGTTTTGGTTATTTGAGACAAGGTTTCTCTGTGTAGCCTTGGCTGTCCTCGAACTCACAGAGATCCACCTGCCTCTGCCTCCCAAGTGCTGGGATTAAAGGCTTGCGCCACCACACCCATTGAGAAATGCTACTTTTACTTCAGGTAAACCATACTTGTGGGCTGGAGAGATGGCTCAGCAGTTAAAAGCACTGACTGCTCTTCCAGAGGACCCGGGTTCAATTCCCAGCACCCACATGGCAGCTCACAACTGTCTGTAACTCCTGTTCCAGGGGATCCAACAGCCTCAGAGACATACATACAGTAAAATACCAATATACATAAAATAAAAATAAATGAGTAAGAAATATTAAAAAAAAAAGAAACCCCAAAACTATACTTGCAATACACTAGCCTCTTGAGGAAAATTTCACCCTGTGAGAAAATCTATGAGAGCATTAACTGGTAAACAAACAAATTGTAGTATACCCATAAAGTGGTATATTACTATCAAAAGACAAAATTACAGGGGCTGGAAAGATGGCTCCTTAATCAAGAGCACTGGCTGCAGTGCTGGGTGTGGTGGCACATGCCTTTAATCCCAGCACTGGGGAGGCAGAGGCAGGCGGATTGCTGTCAGTTTGAGGCCAGCTGGTCTACAAAGCGAGTCCAGGACAGCCAAGATAACATAGAGAAACCCTCTATGTCTAGAAAAACCATTACAAAAAAAAAAAAAAAAAAAAGTTACTGGCTGCTCTTCCAGAGAATTGGGGTTCAGTTTCCAGCATTTAATGGCTAATCACAATTGTCTGTAACTTCAGTTCCAGGAGATCTGACACCCTCATTCTAGCCTCTGAGGGAGCCAGGTACATGAGTGTGCACAGACATTCATCCAGACAAAACACTCATACACATAAAACTAATTTTAAAAGACACTAGTAGTTATGTACATCCTCCGCCTATGCTGTGGCTGGAACCAGGGCCTTACGCTGGCTAGCATGGGTTCTACTGCTCAGCTACACTCGTACCCAGTTCTGCAAATCCAAACTGAGTTCATGTGCAGTCCTACAATCCAACACTAATCTGGACCCAAAATGACTTACAATAGCTTACCTAGGCAAGCTGTTTACATCCAGGGAAACGGAAGTGACACAAAGGAAGTGACACTGAAGTGAGGCGACAGCCAGATTGGTTCTGACGTTGTTTGAGCACTACTTATATAGTTGCTTCTGATTGGCAGGGACTTGGCTCCTTGCTACAAGAGTAGGTTGCAATCTATTTACATATCAAGTTAGGGTACAGTTCACTATATAGCCTTAAAGCCAAACTTAAAACGCAGGATGGCAGCTTTAGGGCAAACTCAAGAGTGACAATTAAATGAAACTGTTGATAAATGGAACATCATCTGAAAGCACATCAGTGAAAGCAGACCCAAGGTTTCTAGTGGGGATGACTGCATATGAGAACAAAGATTTTCTTTTCCTTTTTTCGTTTTTTGTTTGTTTGGTTTTTTTTTTTTTTTTTTCCTGAGATAAGGTTTCTCTGTGTAGCCTTGGCTGTCCTGGACTTGCTTTGTAGACCAGGCTGGCCTTGAACTCACATGATATTAGTTTAATTTTTCAAAATGTTGTGGATATTGGCATGAGAGTGTCAGAACCATTGAATCTAGAGTTACAGACAGTTGTGAGCTGCCATGTGGGTGCTGGGAATTGAACCCAGGTCTTCTGGATGAACAGTCAGTGCTCTTAACTGCTGAGCCATCTCTCTAGCCCCAGTTTTAAGCATTCCTAAGTTTACCTTCAAAGAATAATTCGCTATGCATTTAAACATTTGGTAACACCAGACATTCCTAAAACACTGCCCCACACAGATAATTCTACTCTTCTAATTAGTGCTAAAATTTTTTATTTCATCTTTTTAAAGGATAGAATGTAATTTTTCCTAATTATTACGTCTGTGGTTATCTCACTTGTAATTCCTAATGTTAAAAATCTGTTACGTTGTTAACTTATTTAGACATAATAACAAGTAAAGTCTTATCTTTAAAAAATATATCTAAAGCATATTTAACACTTTTGTTCTGTTTTGTTTTGTTGAGACAGGGTTTCTCTATGTAACAATCCTGGCTGTCTGTCCTGAGCTCCCTCTATAGACTAGACTAGGCTGGCTTCAAACTCACAGCATCTGCCTGCCTGTCTTCCTTCCGGTGCTGGGATTAAAGGGATACACCACCACGCTGTGCTCATTTTTAACTTTTATTACCCCTTTTCTTATTGTCTTTTGGAGACACAATCTTTAGTATCGTAGGCTGGCCAGCAACTCACATTTTAACTGTGGATGACCTTGAACTTTGGATCTCCCTGCCTTGCCTCCCAAGTGCTGGTATTATAGGTGCACGCACACCTTGTCCCATCCCCCCACCTACCACTCTGCAAGCATCCTAGAGCACCAGCACTTTCTACTTCTCTTTGGTACCTGGGATCCAACCCAGGGCTTTGTGTATGCTAGGCAAGCACCCTACCAACAGAGCCACACACCCCAACTTCTTAAGTGTATTGTTTCCACAATTGTTTTGATTGTGCAGTTTTAAAAGTTAGGCATGGGGTGTGTCAATCAATCATAACTTTGAGAATTTATCAAGCCCCGTGTTTTACTGTGTGTTTAGAACTCTGCCCCAGTTCAACTCTCACCGAAACTCTAAAATCTACACATTGCATTGCGCAGCCCACGCTATTCTATATATTAAAACTGTTAAAGCGTAGGCTCAGAGCACACAGTGTAGAAGTGTCAGGTCCTGTACACATACAGTACAGCTGTGACACCTATTCTCTTAAGCATGCATTTGTCTCAACCGACTGATGAAATAAATGTCCCTTTGCTGCGTTGGTAGCTCAGGCACGTAACCTTGGTACTAGAAAAGAGGGTTGGAAGCCGGACGGGGTTAGCTATAAGGCAGCTTGGGCTACAGAAGGAGATATCTCGGTCGGGGAAAAAAAAAGTAGGTAGATTTTACATACATGCTTATATAATACATAAATACAACGCTTCCGATCTCAGCGAACTCGTTCACAATAAAATACAAATGCTCACCTCACTGTCGCCGGCCGCCTCCGTAAGAAGTGACGCAGGAGAGTAACGGCGCGGTAGGCACCCCCAGAGAAAGATCTACACATGTGAACAGCATCCTGTAGGCAAACTTTTCCAGAGCACATCCGGAAACCTTTAATGAATTCTGAGGGCCACAATTGGGCCTCGCTGGGGTCTTTTCTCAACTCCGCCCATCTTGCCTTGGCTTCCTCAGGAGCGGGCCAGGGTACCTGGCTCAGACTAGCTGCAACCGGTGCAGACCCGGGCGGGGCAGGCCGAGCGGCTCACCTACTAACTATTCCTGGGAGAAGTCAGGCCTGCCGCGGAGGGGGATAAACCTACTTCCTGGAGCAGCGGGGCTGGAGCTGGGGGAGGGGATGCTGACCTCTGAATCCTCTCCGAACGCCAAACGGGAAACTTCCAGAGTAGCCGTGCTTTTGCCTCCAGAACCCAGGTTCAACGACTATTTCTCCCTTACACTGTTTATTCCTAGCTGCGAACGTGCCTCTTCAATGCTTCCCAAACTCAGGAAAACTCAAAAGCTGCAGTCCCGCACTCTTCTACGCGTGAACCCCAACCCAACCTGTACGGCGGCGCAGACTCTAACACACCAGTGGGACAGCAGTGACTGTCAAGAAAATGGGTTTGCTCACCAACCTGGAACCCGTGGCCTGGATCAGTACCAAGGAGTCGCAGCCAGGAGACTGCTCCCTTCGTCCCAAAGCCGAAAGCCGGACTCCAGGCAAAAGGGGCGGTGCTGGCGGAGGAGGCGGTGCTGCCTCTGGGCTGACTGGGAAGGTCGGTACAGTCAGGCACCAAGCCTCAAGGCAGAAATGCGAAGGCATCCCTAAACAAGCCTAGGGAACGGCAAGTGTTGATGCCTTTGAGAACACCATCATTTGAAACTTAAGCTTTCGACCGTCATGTAAGTGTTTAATACACCTGTTCTCGCTATCAATATATTGAAATGTCTAAAAATTAAAAGATCTCGCCATTCAACTAAGTGGTGACTGCATTCGATGGATCACTAAAATCTAAAAACCTTAAATTATCTGTTTGCATCTGCAATTTTAACTCACAGAACCAAAAGACCATATATACTTTTGTACTGAAGTATTTATTACGTATGGAAACTGGACTATAGATTTTATTTAAGGCGGGTTAACTGAAAAGCAAAAGAATGCCAAACTTCCTGGCCTAGGAGACTGACGGTGTCACCTGATTTAAGAAGGCGGGGGAGGGGGAAGCCGAGGAGGGGCTACGGAGTGACTCAGTTGTTGGAATGTTTGCCTAGCTAGCACGAGCCTGTAAACTTGTAACTCAGCACTAGGGAGGCTGAGGCAGGAAAATCACTGTAAGTTTAAAACTAGCCTGGGCTACAGAGTGATTATGCTTCGAAAAACTTAAAAACAAAATGAAGAAAAACCAAGCCAGGAATATATGCTTGGTGTGGGGAGTGGGATAGCATGGTCCAAGAACTTTTTTTTGTTGTTGTTTTGTTTTGTTTTTCGAGACAGGGTTTCTCTGTGTAGCTCTGGCAGCCGTGGAGTTGCTTTGTAGACCAGGCTGGCCTCGAACTCACAGAGATCTGCCTGCCTCTGCCATCTGAGTACAGGAATTAAAGGCGTGTGCGCCACAATGCCCGGCTAAATCCAAACACATTTAAGAATCATAGAAAAGTGGCGGCTCACGCCTTTAATCCCAGTACTGAGGAGGCAGAGGCAGGTGGATCGCTGGGAGTTCAAGGCCAGCCTGGTCTACAAAGTAAGTTCATGACAGCCAAGGCTACACAGAGAAACCCTGTCTTGAAAAACAAACAAACAAACAAACAAAAAAACCAAAAACAACAACAACAAAAAAAGAGTCAGAAAATTAGATTAGAGAAGATGGGCCGTTGAATGTCTAACATCCGTAGGTCCATGTTTGTTTGTGTTTGAGACAGGGTGGTGTGCTATTCACATTTCTCCCAGGCTGGCTTCGAACTTGCTGTATAACTGAGGATGGTCTTGAATTCCAGACTGCCCCTCCTCGGCCTCTGTAGTGCTGCTGGTATTACAAGCCTGCATCACCTTGCCCAGTTTATGCAGTGCTGTGGAACTGAATCCAGGGCTTTGTGCATCTGGTCAAAACACTCTACCAATGGGGCTAGCTAGCCCCTAGAAGAGATTTATGATCGTCACAAATAGGTGTTGTCTTACAGAAAAAGAATTTGGCAAGGTCTCAAAGTCAGGGCATGTAGGATGAAAGGATCTCAGAATCTGTGGCTCTTCCAGATTCCTGTGTTCTTAACACTCCTTTCATTACTCTAAACTTGGTAGTTGGGTTATGTGAAAACTGCTGTGGAGCTTTAACTTCGCCCTCTGGTATTATCACTGGGAGTTCTCTGGCTTGTTTGTTTCTTCTCAGAATTGTAGTTCTCTTACTCTTGGGTACCATTTACTGCTGAAGGAAGACGTGGGGCTTTGACCTTTGGCCATGTCCACAACTTTTAGACTTGTCAGTTATGCACACTGCAGGATTTTGGAATATCCCGTTTACTTTCCCATAAGGGGTGAGTTTCACCTGGGGTGGGGGGGGGGTCAGAGCTCCCCGCCCACCCAACCCCTCCCACCCCCCCACCCCCAGGCGGGAGGGGGAGCAGGGCTTTGGAAGTCTCCCCTGCAGGGGCATGAGTTGACTTCTGCTCCAGTCTGAATCATCTTACTCCCTGGTTCTGTTGTGCTAACTGGGTTCCGCTGGGTTCTAGGCTTCTCAACCTCCTCTGTTGTTCCAGCTGCTGCCTCTGTTTCTTCTTACCCGAACATCCTGGCTGGCTCAACTCTCCAAGAATCTGCTACCCGTGGCTTCTGCAAGGTCATGTTTTTCAGTAGGGCAGGGTCGTCTTCTCCAAGGAGGAGGGGACTGTAGAGGGTCTGAGTGCAGGTTGCGTAAGCAAGGGAGTCTCCGTCAGTAATCTGCCCACCTTTTCACCTTGTCTTTGGTTGTACCATGTGTCCCCAGATCTCCTTCTCAAACTCCTCACGAGTTCAGTGCAAAGAAGAGGCTAAAAATTCATTCTTGAACTACCACTCGATGGCAAGTCCTGGGGACAAGTTCTTCTCCATATTCTGTCCTTTATTGTGAGTCTCATGGAATCCTTGGTCAGCCTATTAAACCCTGTCCCCATCCGAAACGTGAGTTCTTGCTATAGGGGCGTGGATGTGGGAAGCAGGAGCTATCCTCAGTCAAGACCTCTTGGGTGTTTCTCTTTGAAACCGTGTGTTGTGTCAGGAGCCCCCTCCCTAACTCTTTTAGTTGTTGTAGATTTGAACAGGGACAGGGGATGGCTTAATAAGGAAGGCTACTCAAATTAGTTTGCAGACCAGTCTGCTTGCCAAGCTGCTAATACATCCTATAGTTGAAGCTACATAGTTAATTAAGGAACTTGTGCCTGAATCTGAACCAAGAGAACAAAATTGATTCAGTGCTATGGCTGGTGTGTTTTGTGTGTGTGTGTGTGTGTGTTGTGTGTGTGTGTTGTAAGCAACAGCTTTTGTGGTGTAGAAAGCAGTGAGATAGTTTTTATTGTCAGAAGACCCAAATATTACTACACAACAGTATTTTGACAAGAATGTTCCTTTCGACATCAGCATATTAACTAATCTCATCTCTTACCTGTTCTGGTGTCAGACAGATCCGGCTTCTACAGCTGCTTCGTTGAGACGACTCTAAGGATCCACCTTAGGGTGGAAAATTATGTCTATAATTCTCGCACTTGGGTGGCTGAGGCAGGAGGATTGCTGTGAGTGTGAGACAGCCTGGGCTTTCAGAGTGAGGCCTTATCTCAGTCAACAAACAAGCAAACAAAATCCAGAGAGACAAACAAATACAACTTATTTTTCTGGAACCAACTTCTGCTTTTCAGTAGCTCCTTATGTACCAATTTTTCTCTCTCTCTCTTTCTCTTTTTTTTTTTTTTTTTTTGGACCATTTTCTGTTCTACATTCAACTGTCCCAAAGCTTCCTGGAGCCTTTCCTGCAAGGAATTAGTTCTACTGCTTATACATTATCCAGGATGTTGTGAATAAGATGGGCTTAGAGTTTTTTGTTTGTTTGTTTGTTTGTTTTTAATTTTCAATTTTAGTAGTGCTTACCCTTTTTTCTAGAGCATAAATTATTCATCATTAACTTCAATATCCCTGAGATAATGGGAAGATAAGCTCTTTTTTAAAATTTTTATTTTTGACAAGTTCTTTTTTGTTGTTGTTTGTTTTTTGTTTTTCTTTTTTGTTTTTTTCTTTTTCTGTTTGTTTGTTTGTTTGTTTTTCGAGACAGGGTTTCTCTGTGTAGCCTTGGCTGTCCTAGATTTGCTTTGTAGACCAGGCTGACCTTGAACTCATAGCGATCCACCTGCCTCTGTCTCCCAAAGTGCTGGGATTAAAGGCGTGCACCACCACACCTATCATTTCTATAATCAATCTGAATATTAGACAATGAGAAGGCAAAAGTTTATCAAAGCTCATGTTTTCACAGGGGAAGCAGAGTGTGTTCTTAGAGTTTAGTAGGTGCCCTGTGTCTTCACCTTTGCCTACAGTGCCGTTCATGGTACCATAGAAAGCAGACTACTTCCTTCCCAAAGGATCTCAGGATGAAAAGAAATGCACTAAAGCATAATTTTTATTTTTATTTTAACTTTTTACTGATTCTTTGTGAATTTCACGTCATGCACCCCAATTTCACTCATCTCCTAGCCTCTTCCCCCACAACCTTTGTACCCTCCCTCTGCCCTTGCAATCCCCCCAAAAAGAACCTGTGGTTGTATCACAGTGTGTTCCAAAGATAGAACACCCTTTTGTCTACACTTCTCTTTTTTTGTTTCTTTGTTTCTGTTTTGTCTTGTTTTTCCGAGACAGGGTTTCTATGTGTAGCCCGGTCTGTCCTGGACTCTCTTTGTAGACCAGGCTGGCCTTGAACTCACAGATATCCATCCACCTGCCTCTGTCTCCCCATGCTGGGATTAAAGGTGTGTGCCACCATGCCCTGCTTGTCCACACTTCTTTACTTGCAAATGTTCACTGCAACGTGTCGTTTGTTTGGTTCGAGGCCTCTGGCTTCTGCTACACTCAATACTGGGTCCTCACCAGAACTCTTTTCAGATAGACAGCCTGTTGTTGCCCTGGGTGCTGCCCCTCCTCCAACCAAACAGATTTTATATATGTTGCTATATTAAAACGTGTGTGTGTGTGTGTGTGTGTGTGTGTGTGTGTGTGTGTGCGCGCGCGTGTGCGCGTGCGTGCGCGCGTGTGTCTTGAAACCCTGCTGTATCATGCTGGCCTTGTATTAAAGATATTCCTGACTCAGCTTTCCAAATCCTGGATTACAGGCATAACTACAGTGGTAAACTGAGAGACTCTGTCTTCAGAAACTTTCTCTCTCTCTCTCTCTCTCTCTCTCTCTCTCTCTCTCTCTCTCTCT
>OU015752.1:119644542-119664709 GCA_907169655.1 Acomys percivali | reverse complement strand
GCCCCCCTCCCTTGTAAAAATTCAGTCAAATGGGCACAACCTGATTTGTTTTTGTTTTCTCTATATCTGCCTGTCTTCCTCCATCCTTAACAAAAATTAATATTTTTTTTTGGCATATGATTGTATAGGCACAAATGCCACAGTGCTTATGTGGAGGTCAGAGGACAGCCTGCAGGAGTTGGTTCTCTCCTTCCACCATGCGGGTCCTCATGAGTAGCTCAGGCCTTACGGTTTGACAGCAATCACCTTTCCCCACTGAGCCATCTCACTGCCCCTTTCTCCCTCTTTTAATTCTCTTCTTTTGACTAGAAAAAAATAAAATCCTTCTACTATCCTCTCCTTCCCCTGACCATATGTGTGTCTGGCTTGGCCTGTGTCCTCTCTGGATGGTTTATGGCACCTTCCCTTTGCCCTCTGCTCTTTCTCCGTGTCTAATGGGAGAACCTTTGTGACATTTATGATTTTTCTCAGGAGCTAAGGGGCAGCTATGCACCTATCTCTCCATCCTCATTTGAAATGTGCCCCTCAAACCCACTCCCAGGAAAACAGCTCACTCCAGCCACCTTTTCCCCTACGCCCACCCCTCCTTGAGGAGCACCACAGACTCTGGCATTTATGCAATGTTTTCTCACCCTTTCCTCTGTCTTAACACTTTCCTTCACCCTAGAGTCAAGACTTACCTCCCCTGTGGCACCGTCTGAGGCAGCTTCTCAGTTCCACTCTTCATCCTTAGCTCAGGCGTCTTAAATATACGAATCCAGTCTTGGGCTTACCTCACACAGTGTTTATCCTCTCCTGTCCTTTGGGAGAAGTTAATTCTCCTGTTTTTGTGTATTCCCTCCCTTGCATAGTTTCAGCCACCTCTTCCACCATTTGGGTCAGTTCTGCGGCCGTGCCACTTAGCACGGGTATCTGATGAACATCACAGAATGTTTTTGATAGAGAGGCCAAGCGCATGAGTGGAGAGGGACCTGGTAAAAATTCAGGCTCTTGGCTCCACTGCTGTTGTTTTGAAGCTTTGCTTACTTTTTTTTTTAAAATGTTATTCTCTTTTCTGACTTCAATCTTCAATCCCACTTTTTTGTTTGTTTGTTTCTTCCTCACAATTATCCTTCCTGAAGCATTTTCTTCCAGGGTTTTTCTCAGTCACTTTCCTTGTGGCTTTCTAAGCCCTAGCTAATCTTTTGAGGCAGGATAGAAAGTCAGGGAAAACTGAGAGTGCCATGGGGAAGAAAAGGAACACTCAACTCCAGAGTCTGGCTGAAGTTTCTTGCCCACAGAGAGTCAAGTCTTTCAGTACCATTAACAAAATTGTCTATGAAGGTTACTTGCCCTAGAGATAATTCTCTTTTCTGTAGACATACTTTTAAATAAGAATGCTAAAACAGAGCCAGGCATGGTGGCGCATGCCTTTAATCTGAGAACTTGGGAGGCAGAGGCAGGCAGATCTCTATGAGTTCAAGGCCAGCCTGGTCTATAGAGCAGTTCCAGGACAGCCAGAGCTGTTAAACAGAAAAACCAAGTTTTGAAAAACAAACAAACAAACAAACAAACAAACAAAAATCTAGCCCCTAGATAGAGGGGCTGGAGAGACAATTCAGCAGTTGAGAGTACTGTCTGCATTTTCAGAGGTCTTGAGTTCAATTCCTCATAACCACTTGTTGGTTTACAACAATCATAATGTCATCTGGTGCCCTCTTCTGGCATCCAGGTGTACATGCAGGCAGAGCACTGTATTCATAATAATAATTAAAATGAAAACCAACAACCAGCCTGGATAATGGCTCAACAGTTGAGAGTGCAAGTCACTTTATCACAGGACTAGAAATTCAAACACCCACTTTCAGCTGCTCACAGACACCTGCAACTCCAGCTTCAAAAGACCAGAAGCCTTTGAAGTCACTTGTGGGTATACTTACACTGATACTTCCATTATTTTATTTTATTTTTGAATTTTTGAGACCTTTTTCATTTGAATGTAATCTTAATGCTATTAAATTCACAAATATGCTTTTTTTATTACCCAATCCTAATTATCTAAAACACACATTGCAAACATACAAATATCTATTCTCTCCACATGACAGTGCCCATTCATCATGGTTTTGGAATAGGGGGAATAGATTCCCTTTCAATTGCAAGTCAGTAGGTGTTTCTTTAAAGTTAACTTTAGCAAAATTCATACAAAATAATAATTAACAATCATCTTCTTTATTTGTTAAATTACAAGGAAACACCATCAAAACTGAATTTTGTTAAAGTTTCTGTACTAAAACGTAGAAAAATTGAATTACACAATTACACAAATATTGAAAAGTTAAAAATTCCTTAATTTTTTATTCCTGGTACCACTACCACAATTTACAGGGCAATACCTGATGTAATGAAAGACAAAGACAAAGACAAAGCTGCAACAGATAAAAGTCCTCAGGAATGTACATCTATTGGACACTCCATTGCATTAACCAATAGCTGCCCTTGTTGCAAACTGTGGCTATGACAGTCCTGAACAAGAAGGGTTTCCTGTTGAAGCTGTAGTAACTTTTCTGACTATGGATCACCGTTCTTCTGTGGCAGATTTTTACCATTTCTATAATGCATTTGGGACGACTGTCTCAAAGTAACCTGCAGCTTTCCTGACAATTCCTCGCTCTCTCTCCTGCTAAGAACTGTAGCCTTTTTCTGTTTTTATTTTCATTTTTATTTTTTTTAACCTTCTGTTACCATATCCACCACTTCCACCACCAGATCCATACCCACCACCATAGGGACTGCCTGAGCTTCTTCCACCAGAACTGCCCCCCTTCATGGGTCTATACTTTGATTGCTGTTGTCCGCTATAATTTCCAAAGTCATTATAGTTCCCACCACCACCATAGTTATTGCCACCAAAATTTCCTCCTTCACCATATCCATTACCTTGGTTCCCATATCCTGGTCCACCACCACCGTAGCCTCCTCTACTACTGTAACCAGGACCACCACCATAGTTGCCACCGTCACCTCCAAATCCACTATATCCACCATACTACCTCTGTAGCTACCTCTGCTGCCACCACCTCCACCACATCCTCTTCCACCAAAGTTGCTCCACCACGTCCGAAGTTTCTACCACAACCCATAAAGTTGCCAGATCCACCTCTACGACCTCTCTGTGATCCAGCAGACTGCATCTCTTGTTTAGAAAGAGCCTTTTTCAGTTTACTGTTATGCCCAATAATAGTGTGGTGTTTCTGAACAACAGTTTTATCAACTGTGTCATGACCATCAAAAGTTACAAAAGCAAATCCTCTCTTTTTTCCACTCTGCCTGTCTTCTATAACATCAATGCTTTCAGTCTTGCCATACTTCTCAAAGTAGTCTCTCAGATTATATTCTTCTGTATCTTCTTTAATACCATCAACAAAAATTTTCTTCACCATTAAGTAGGCACCAAGCTTTACAGAATCCTCTCTAGAAACAGCTCTTTTTTTGTTCCACCACACACCATCAACCTTGTGTGGCCGAGCACACATTGCAGCATCCACCTCTTCAACATGAGAGTAGGTCACAAAACCAAAGCCCCTGGATCGTTTTGTTTGGGGATCTCTCATTACCACACAGTCTGTATGCCGTGGACCGTCTCAGTCGGATATAGGTCCTTGAGGTCGGGAGTTCTAGAAGCGTCTGTGGGCAAAGATAGGCAAGTGACAAACAGAGACAAACCAGAGGTAGTGTTTGCATCTGAGTGTATTTCGCATACAAGCAAGCTAGGTTTTTATACATTCTTTTTTGAAACTGGAGTCTTTATGTGGTTATACTATTTTTCCATACAATTCAAAATACAGGAGGCAGTGTAATAATGTTGGCATCAATCTTGAACAATCATTCATAAGTCATTAGATTGGTATCAATGCATATGCCCTCTTTATCAAAGGTCGATGTTCTCTCATTATGCTAAACATCTGTGAGTCAGGACAGTTTTGTTTTGTTTTCTTCTTAGCTCTTCTGTCACTATCTGGAATTTTCTTAAACACCTTATATGTAAGTCATAATATAAACTATTTACTGGTGACTAATTCTTAGCCATGTTTTTATTAACAAATGGAATGGAACTGGAACTTAGTGGCTACAGTTTCAAGTCAAGGGTCACCTAGGAACACAGTTATGTCTGAAAAGTTCTTTGATAAGAAAAGTAAAAACAAAGCCAGAAACAGTCAGGATGTTCCAAAACAAATGAGTGAAAAGAGAAGGGAGGCTGCAATTAGTTACTCCTGGCAGGAACATCAGACCCATTTCCAGGAGGCTTTCCCTTGGGTAGGGGTCGCTTCGGGTTCTGTGGTAACTCTTGTCACACAGACTCCACTGGAGGGGTTGTGACATCGGTAAGTGTACCCCATTTCTCAAAATGTTCTCTTAAGCTATCATTTGTGCTTTCAAAGCTTAGACCACCAATAAACAGCTTCCTTAGCTGTTCTGGTTCCTTTAGATCATGGCCCTCCTCCCCTTCCCCCTCCCCTCCCCCAATCCCCCCCTTTCCTCCGTGGGGGCAGCGAAGTCATGCTGGTGGCGACCAGGTGGCCAGTTTTACCTCCATTTTCAGACTCCCTTTTTGTTTTTAAAAGAAGCCCATCTGATACTTTCCTCTGTGCCTCTCTTTTAACCCTGTGTTTAAATCTATGTTAAAATGCCTTACTAATAAACTCTATCTCAGCTTCATACTGATTGGTCCTGGAATCCTTTTCTGAGGTGAAGTCAAGAATCTCATCTTCACACCCTAGCCGCCCCTCCCCCCCCCCCCCCCCCCCCCCCCCCCACGCCTTGCTTACATGGTGGTTGTAAGTTCCCCCTCACCCCCAAGGAAGCTATCAATACTGGCCTGCTGCCAGCAATTTAATTCTGGCCCCTCTCAGTCAAAGACATCACTGGTAACAATCAGTTCCTGTCTAGAAAGTTGCCCTCAGAGAAAGTCTGCCTGGTAACCAGTCAGCCACTGGATCTACGCCCTGCCTCAGTTTCCCCAGTTGATGTCGAAGCTGGCCTTCCATATCTGAACATGTTTCTGTGCACAGACACTTGGTTGAGTGTCTTCTTCATTCACTCTCCCCGTATTTCTTTGTGGCTTGCTTTCTCTCTGCATCCAAGGCTTGCGTTTTCTCAGCGCGAATCTAACAAGCTGCAACAATCCTCCTGTCTCTGTTGCCTTTGGAGCTGGGATTATCAGTGTGTGCTGGCTACTTGGCTTGTTATGTGGCTGCTGCAATCTGAACTCTAGTCCTCATGTTTGTGTAGCAAATGCCCTTAACTTCTGAGCCCTCAACCCGAGATCTGGTTACCTGCTGTCCCTGCAGCCATGCCCGTCTTACATGTCCACCATTTTTTCTTTATTCCCTGCAGCCACACACATAAATAAATGTAATAAGATGCTATCATACTCCAAGGATAATGCCAAGTTTAGCAATCTTAGTGATGGTGGTAAAAGATGTGACCAAGGGGCATTAAAAAAAAAAAAAGCAAAAAACATAAAAACAAAACAGAGTCCAGAAAGAACCTGCTTTCATATCTGAAGCTCAGGTACAGCTCAGATTGAGTCAGGTGTCAAGGGGATGAGGCAAAGGTCAGGCTGGCACATGCTCACTTTCAGCCTTCAGGATGGTTTGTAGAGTTTCTAAGTCCCAAAGTGGACATATTCCTGTTATACTGATGTTAAGCTGCCCGCATGATGATGACTTGACTGAAAAAAAGTTTTTTGTTTTGTTTCTTTCTCACTGATGTTTTTCTTTTTTTCAATTTTGGTAATTAATCAAAGATTTGATCTAGAAGTCAGCTTTGAAAATGTTGTATTAAAGAAAGAGGGTTTTTGTTTTCTTTTGTTTGAGACAAGATTTCTCTCTGTAGCCTTGGCTTTCCTGGAACTCTCTTTGTGGACCAAGCTGGCCTCAAACCCACAGAAATCTGCCTGTCTCTGCCTCCTTGAGTGCTAGGATTAAAGGGTATGCCGCCACCACCTGGCAAAAAGAGTTTTTTGCTTTTTTTGTTTTGTTTTGTTGTTTGGTTTTTTTGAGACAAGATTTCTCTCTGTTAGCCTTGCCTGTCCTGGACTTGCTTTGTAGACCAGGCTGGCCTTAAACTCACATCGATCTGCCTGCCTCTGCCTCCCAAGTGCTGGGATTAAAGGCATCCACCACCACACCCAGCAAGAAAGAGCTTTAACTAGGATAAATTTTGATCTATTCATTCTGTCTTGGTCTGAGGTTTTGATGTTACCAAAAGTTAAGTGTTTAAGAATTCCCTTCTCTATCTTATTTTGTAACTCCACAAAATTATAGCCACATCATTTGTGAGAAGGTAGGCACAGAAGTACACAACTTCAAACCCAAAGTATATGGCATGTATGGAGCCCCTGAAGGTTGCTGCAGTGGCCATGCAGAGGGCATTTGCTGGGTTGAAATCCTCCTGGGACTCTCTTCTCCCAAGGAGAAAACTCCTGGCCAAGCTGAGGCTACACTGGGGCCTCACTGCTCCTCAGCCTTTGGGATCTCAGGCCCTCACCAGCTATACCCTTGGGATGGGTGTCTGTGCAATCCCCACTTCACTGATGTGGTTCATGTGTGTGGTCCCTGAGGCCTGCAGACTCAGAGTGGGGCCCTCTGAAGGCCTAGGAAGAAGAATAAGAGGCTTTCCTCTAAACAGTGCTGTTTCTCTTTGTGCTTTAGTCTCCATCAAGGGCCTGGGGTTTGGGAACTGTTGGGTTTGGACGGAGAAGGCAAGACTGGCAAGCCAAAGCTAGCGTGAAGTTCTGGACACTAAGCAGTGAGTGGAAGAGGAGCAAGAGACACAAGGATGGGCCTAGTCTAGTTCCTGTAAGTCTTCTAGGCTGGGGGTCAGCTTGCAAGGTATCCAAGAATGGGATGATAACGGAGAAGTGGGGTAGAGGAACAGTGAGGCTGGACGGAGAGTCCAGCCCCAGAAGGTTGGACCCTGATACGGGCTCCGAGGATTTTATCCATTGTCAGGGTTTCTAATATCCATGCTTATTAGGATATGACTGGGATGATGAAAATGTTACATAATAGTTTGCTATTTATTAAAATTTAAAACTTTAGTGTGTGTGTGTGTGTGTGTGTGTGTGTGTGTGTGTGTGTGTGTGTTAGAGGTGTCACAGCATGCATATGGAGGCCAGAGGACAACTTGAGGAGTCTGTTCTTTCCTTCCACCTTATGTGGGGATGCTGGGACTGACCTCAGGCGGTGGGTATCTCTACCCACTTAGCCATTCACCTGCCCCAAGCTTTGTTATTTATGAGGAGCTCATAATCTCCTCACTTCTATGAAGGAAAAAAAAAAAAGCACTTTGGGGATTTCAAATCATGTGTTCAATATTATATTAGTAGGAAACATATAGATCAAGCACATATCAACTTAGCTCTAAAAGTTATTTTTTAAGTTATCACTTAATTTACTTTATTTATTTAGTTTATGAGGTAGTGTCTCACTCTGTATTCTGGACTGGTCTGGAACTCGCTGTTTGATCCAGTCTGGCCTTAAACTCATGGAGACCTTCCAAGTACTCAGATTATGGGTCTTAATTGCTTTAAAGCTGTTTTCTGTACTGTACTGCGACTGTAAATTTTGTGAGTCTGCACGTATCTGGGCATGCGTGTCACTGTAATGTGTATTTCCACTCCATTCCGTATTCACTCATTCATTTTAGCCATGCATTAATTATGGTGGAGCATAAGAACAGAGGTGGGGAGGAAAGGGAGGTATGAAAAGGTAAATGTGTTCCGTGTCAACAAAAATCAGTGTCCTGTGCTTTACACATATATGATCAGTTTAGTGTAATTAGTGTTTTATAGCAATTGAATTTTAAGTAAGACAATAAAGTGGTGACTGTTGAAGTATCACAACCTTAAGCAAGATAGAAGACTGAACTCATGCATCGAGCAAAGTTGAGTGCTGCCACACACAGGTGGGACACTTCATTCACTCTTGCGTCTTAAAACATTTTCTGGAAAAAACTTTCAGCTAAGCCAAAATGAAGGGAATGAGCAATGGCAGTCAGTTCTAAACGTGTCTTAGGTTGATGGTGAGAACTCCTGGGAATTGTCGATAAAAAATAACAGTTATGACCTTGTACATGAAATGAAACTGCTTTTAGTGTTTTTACGTGGCTTGGTACATACTGACTTCCAATTTGCATAGGTTTATTTTGCTTTACATAGAAAGTAATACAGATTATATATATATATAATATGTACAGTTGATATATTGTATATACACAATTATGCAATATACACTCTATATTATATATATATATCAACTTATTGTTAGAGGCACAGACTCTGAGTATAATCATTTTTATTTGGCCTAATTATTGACATTCAGTTTATAAATGTTGAGTAGTACTGTTGTGAAGATATTACGAAAAATAAACAAAATTGGCATGATTTGCCATTACAGAGGTTAAAGTCTAGCCTGGAAGAGAAAATTTAAAATAAGTAATATAAATTTTATGAGTTTCAATAGAAGAAATAAAAATCTCTAATATAGAGAATTCCGGACACTGTTTCCAGGGGGTGAATGATTTAAGTGTGCAGAGTGGACTAGGCTTACGTGGCATAGTGAGTGGAATGTAGCTTTGCTGGCAGTGGAAAGACGGGGAGAAGCACTCCAAGTCAGGGGACATGTGCCCTCGGACTCATGGGGAGAAGCTCTCCAAGTCAGGGGACATGTGTCCTCGGACTCATGGGGAGAAGCGCTCCAAGTCAGGGGACATGTGTCCTCGGACTCACTAAAAACGGCCATGGACAGAACATGTACCTCTCCTTTTTTTTTTTTTCCTATCTAATGATTACATACTAATTTCCTTAAGATATTTTTAAGTAGCTTTATTTAATGTGCTTGTGGTGTGTGTGTGCGTGGGGGGGGCAGGGTACAGTGTGTGTGTGCTTGTGTGTACACATGCATGCGTGTGGAAGGCAGAGGACAGTCTGCAGGAGTCAGTTTCTTCTTCCATGTGGATCCTGCGCATCAAACTCAGGTCGTTGGACTTGGAGGAATGTGCCTTCGCCTGCTGATCCATCTCATGGACCCTCAGATGTGCTTTTTCCGATTTTCATGTTGCTAAGCTTTCTTTTGTTATATTTCAGTTTGTCCATAATGCATTTATTTATCCTTTTGTTTTATCCTTTCTGGGTTATTTTGTGTGTTTCACATGTCAACAACATATAATTGGATTTTACTTAAGGAAAACTTTACAGAGAACTCAGATTTCATAATAGAAACGTTCAAACAGTGCATGTTTACAGCCATAAGTGGTGTGGTTGGTGCCATATTGTTGACCTGGTTTGTGTTTTTAGTTTGCTGTGTGTTCTTTGTGCTGTGTAACCCTCGGTTGTTGCTATGCTGAGATCATGTGTTTTCTGTTTCGCATAGAGACTGATGGCAGTGTGGCGAATTTTGCTCGTGAACATAGAAGTTCTGGGAAAGACTTGGTGTTTGGTATTTGGCTCCTAGATTTATTATTTCCTTATTGTGTAGCTTTTGAAATGTTATTTCTCTCTGATTTAGTTCCTATATCTGTTAAATATGGATAAGATTATGATGTATCTTATAGGTTTTATTTTTCAAGAGAGGGTCTCATATATCCATCCAAGGTTGTCCTCAAACTTGCTATTTAGCCCAGATTGACCTTAACTTTTGATTCTCCCCAATGCTGGGATTACAGGCATATGATGGTACCAAGGATGCCTACAATGTCAGGGATGAAACCCATGGCAGGCAAGGCAAGCACTGTACCATCGGAGTTCAGCCTCAACCTTCCTAGAGGACGTTTAGGAGAGTTACAGAAGTAGTTCCATGCTAAGATCTTTCAATTGCAGTTAGAAGCTGAAAAGCTTCAAAACAAATCTTATTAAGTAGTTTCTTTGTTACTACTTCAACTCAGCATTTAGAATAAATAAATTCTGCATTCTTCCACTAGAGGTCCTACCAGCATTATTTTTAAAGAGTACAATTGACTCAAGTCTCCAGCCCCTCTTTCATCCTTAGGGTTGACTGGAACAACATCTTATTCCCCTTGAGGAGGCGTGAGGTATCTCTGTCTCAGAGAGCTGTTTGTCTGCAAGTTCCCGGTGTTGGATGACGTGACTGAGAGGTGTGCGGTCCTTGTTTGTATAGATTTTGATTCTGCTTATTACCATTCTTTCTTAAAATCTCTTTTGTGTATCCTTGGCATTTCACAGTGTCTGCAGGCACCACCTGGTAAAGGAGGACATTATGAAAGAGTGTTAGTCATAGAATCTAAAGCTTTGGCTCTAACCAGTTACTAAAGATGAGATCTTCCTTGGCCAGGTAGATGACTTCTGTTTCTCAAAACAGAACAAAGCAAAAACAAAAAGGCAACAATCTTTTTTTTTTTTTTTTTTCTTCCCTGAGACACAGTTTCACTGTGGATCTTTGGCTATCCTGGAACTTGCTCTGTAGGCCAGGTTGGGCTTGAAATCACAGATATACCTGTCTCGGTCTTGAGGGTGCTGGGATTAAAGGCCTGCACCACCACCTCCTGGAGATGAAATTCACTTTTTTTTTTTTTTGGTTGTTAGAGACAATGCTTTTCTGTGTAGCCTTGCCTGTCCTAGACTCGCTTTGTAGAACAGGCTGGCCTCGAACTCACAGCGATCCGCCTGCCTCTGCCTTCCGAGTGCTTGGCATTAAAGACGTGCTCACCACGCCCAGCCCGAAATTCATTTTTAATGAGAGGCTTCTAAATGAGATAACACTTAAGAGATGCTGGCGTACAGTAGGCATCCTCAATTGTTGTATTACCTCATGTTCCCAATAGTGAGATGTTCTTTTTCGTGTATTCCTGTTTCTGCATGCGGCTAGAAAACTTTCCCCTATACACAGCCATACAGTAGTGAATTAAACTGACTCAGAGAAAACTCGGCCATTTAAATAGGATTAGCATTTTATAAACTGATTCCGTTTCTAGAGAAACTTGGGAATTAACACCAAGAGTCTTATGACTCTTTCTCAAAGTCATGAGCGATCTCCCTTTGGCGGGGGTTATTTATTTTATTAATTTTTGTGTGTGAGTGTTTTGCCTGCATATCTGTATATGTGCATTATGTGTGTGCCTGGTGCCCACACTGGTCAGAAGAGTGTGTCAGATCCCCTGGGACTTGATTTAGCAATGGCTGTGACACCCACAACAATGGGTGTCAGAAATTGAACCCGGGTCCTCTGGAAGAGCAGTCAATGCTCTTAATCACTGAGCCATCTTTCCTGTCCATGAGTATTTCTGTTAATAGTAATATAATTTTCTTTTTTTTTTTTTTCAAATATCGGAAAGAGGACTGGTCCCAAAGAGGTTGTGGAGAAAGAAGTAACACACAGTTTCTTTTTCTCACCATACGCATTTGCTTTTAAGACAGAAGTATTCTTCAGATCTCAGTGGTCATGCACAATGTTAGTAGCTACAACACTGGGCCCTTCACCCTCTCAGGCATCCCTGGACTTGAGCAGTACCACGTCTGGATCAGTATTCCTTTCTGCTTTATCTATCTGGTGGCCATCATGGGCAACAGCATCCTTCTCTACCTCATTGTAGTGGAGCACAGTCTTCATTCCCCCATGTTCTTCTTCCTCTCCATGTTGGCCTTGACTGACCTCGTATTGTCTACCACCTGTGTCCCCAAGACCCTCAGCATCTTCTGGTTTGGTCCTCAGGAAATCAGTTTTCCTGGCTGTCTGACCCAGTTATTCTTTCTGCACTACAGCTTTGTCTTGGACTCTGCTATCTTGCTGGCCATGGCCTTTGACCGCTATGTGGCCATCTGCTCACCCTTGAGATATACCAGTATTCTCACACCTAAAGCCATTGTCAAAATTGCTGTAGGAATCTCGTTCCGGAGTTTCTGTGTTTTTGTACCATGTGTTTTCCTTGTGAACCGCCTACCTTTCTGCAGGACACACATCATTGCCCATACCTACTGCGAACACATTGGAGTTGCCCGGCTGGCGTGTGCCGATATCTCCATTAACATCTGGTATGGATTCTGTGTCCCCATCATGACGGTGATTATAGACGTGGTCCTCATAGCCATCTCCTACACCCTCATCCTATGTGCCGTTTTTCGCCTTCCCTCCCGAGATGCGCGCCAGAAGGCCCTGAGCACCTGTGGCTCCCACGTCTGTGTCATCCTCATGTTCTATATACCAGCATTCTTCTCCATTCTTGCTCACCGCTTTGGGCACAATGTCCCTCGCACTTTTCACATCATGTTTGCCAACCTGTACGTAATCATCCCACCTGCACTCAACCCTATTGTCTATGGAGTGAAGACCAAGCAGATACGGGACAAAGCCATTCTTCTGCTCTTTCCCAAATGGTCCCAATGACAGATGTCTGAAGTCTTGGACCTAGGGGCCTGTTCATAACGTATAGTAGGTAAAATGCTGAACCTACAACCACTGGTCTCTAAGAGAGGACACGTGGAACTGGCTCCTTCCTAATCAGAAGTGCGGTTTTGCTTTCTTAGTTATTTTATGCAGAAGCCTACTCAACCATTTTAGTTTTAGGAAAAGAAGCTCAGAGTCTAGAAGATAAAAGATAGTTATATTTCACTTCTGGAAATGAACAACTTATCTTAAATAATTATCTTGCAACTCGTTTTGGTTGTGCTAAGGTAATAAAGATTTATCTAAAATAACAAAATGATTGCTGTTTTACTTTAATTAAATATTTCTGAGGCATCGTAGTTATATTTACACACACCTTAACTGTGTATTCATGTATCACAATAAGGTAGGGAACTACCACTATTCTGTAAGTTTCTAGATTAAAAAGAATAATTTGTTTGTGTGTGCCTGTGCATGCATGTGTATGTGTGTGTATGTGTATGCATAGGGGCACACGCATGCCAAAGGTTTCTTGTGGAGGCCAGAGGGCAAGTTGTTGGGAAGTTAATTCTTTCCACTATATAGGTTGTGGGATCAAACACAGGTTTTCTGGCTTGGGAGCAAGCACCTTTACTTGCTGAGCCATCTAGCTGGTACAAGTTTTAGAGTTTTAATATAGTGGTTATTATTGATTTCTAGACAGCATCAATTATGTATCCTGTTACTTACCAGGTGCATAGGCAGCATTTATCAAATTAATGAATAGAACATCTTAGGAAATTATTAAATCAGTATTGCAAGTGTTTTGTTTGGTTGGTTGGTTTTGTGGGGGAGGATTAGGACAATGCTTATTTTTAAAAAATTGTTTTTTAAAGAAGAGATGCTGGAGAGATGGCTCAGCAATTAAGAGCACTGGCGTCTCTTCTAGAGGTCCTGGGTTTGATTCCTAGCACCCGCATGGCAGCTCACAACTGTCTGTCACTTCAGTTCTAGGGGATCTGACATCCTCTTCAGGCTTCTGAGAGCACCAGGCATGCATATGGTACATGCTCACAAAACTCACATACACAAAAAAATCTTTAACAAAAGAAGGAAAGCAGGAAAGCCAGGTGGTGGTGGTGCCTGCCTTTAATCCCAGCACTCAGGAGGCAGAGGCAGGTGGATTGCTGTGAGTTCGAGGCTAGCCTGGTTTACAAATCAAGTCCAGCACAGCCAAGGCTACACAGAGAAACCCTGTCCTGAAAAACAAAAAACAAACAAATAAAAGCCAACAACAACAACAACAACAACAACAAAAAAAAAAAAAAAAAAAAAAAAAAAGAAAGAAAGAAAAAAAGAGATAAGGAAATGAAAGGTTAGACTAGCTTTCCATGGGACCATGGGACTAAGGGATTCTCTAAATGAACTTAATTCTATATGTAAAAACAAAAGCTAAATTAGAGCTCAAATAATTGGCTAAAGGCTACAATCATAGCATGAGGGCTGGAGAGACGGTTCAGAGGACAAGAGTACTGGCTGCTCTTCCAGAGGTCCTGAGTTCAGTCTCCAACAGCAACACGGTGGCTCACAACCATCTATAATGGTGCCCTCTTCAGGTAGGCAGGCACACCTGTAGGCAGAACACTGTATACATAATAAGTAAATCTTTTAAAAAATGAAAGATTAAATCAGACATAAGGAAATTTCCATTTTAGTCCTTTAGATGCCTAGCCATCCAAAATACTAACAAAGTTTCAAATTAAAAAAATATCTCAGTAAAATATATGCAATTGAATCGTCAGACCTTTTGTTTTAAGATATTTTACTTCATATGAATTCCTCCAAGACAAAGAAAGAGCGGGGCCAGCTGCCTGTCAGTGTGCCACCCCTTGCTCCTGCTAAGAGGATTATATCCATGTGTAAAAGAATAGAGTCTTAAAGTTACTTAATTAGAGGAAAATATCAGATGGGATATTTTGAAGATGTGAATTACAAATAAGTAGAGTACGTATTTGAGCATGTGCCTACTTTAGTCCAGTGAAAATCATTTAGATATACAAGGACTTTGTGTATATTGGTTTAGGTTCTAATGACAAAATTAGGCTCTGACTTCTGTATGTTCCAATGTAACCAGGTATGAAAGAAAGAAAGAAAGAAAGAAAGAAAGAAAGAAAGAAAGAAAGAAAGAAATAGAGAAAGAAGTTGGCTGTTTTATGAAGACATAGAGAAGTCAAAGAGAAGAATAACAAATGTCTGAGTCTTAAGCCTACCTTACTAGTCATACAAAGTAACGATCCAGGATAAACTGGCTGCTAGTATATTCCAGTGAAAGAGGGAGGGAGGGAGGAACAGGATGATACAATTGAGGGAATAACAATTGAGATATAATCTGAATAAATTAATTAAATAATAATAAAAAAGTAGTACTCTACATTTGACTGATATTTAAATAATTAGTCTTGCAATATTGGACACTGAAAATAGCACTTCAACATCCAATTATTGGTAATATTCCCTGTCTAACCAGAAGGGGACTCAATTAAAGTTAATAGTGCGCCAGGGAGATGGTTCAGTGGGTAAGGTGTTTGGTGCATTGGTGTGAGGACCAGAATTTGGTTCCCCACAACCAATGTAAATGTTGGGTGGGTGTGTGGCTTGCCTGCAACTCCAGCTTCATGAGGTAGAAACAGGGTCTCCAGACAAAGTTGGCTAGTGACACTAACCGTATCTGTGGGCTCTGTGTGTGAATGTGAGACCCTGCCTTGACATCAACCTTAGGTTTCCATAGGCACTTGCCACACACATGCACCCACACACTTGGAAACATACATGCACACACATGCACACCACACATAACACATAAACCACACATACTCACAAACCACGTGCACAGAAATGTAAAGAAAAAAAATACTGAAGGGATACAAATTAGCAATTTTGTAGTCCACATTTTACAGTTATTGTTGGATATACTTTTAGATATAACATAGCTGTTGAATCTGGGTTCACCAAACTTAGGGAAGTTAATACGGCCATTAGAATTGGTCAATAAGAACCTCTTCAATATAAATTAGTAATGAATGAATGAATGGATGGATGGATGAATGAAACAAAAAATAAAATTGAAACAGGCTTTTAGCAAGTTTGACCTATCTTCCCGCTAGAAATGTACTTCAATGGTTGGATTACTTTTACCAATTAAAAGTTTATAATAGCTAGGCATGGTGGCACACTTTTAATCCCAGTGGGAGGCAGAGGCAGGTGGGTCTCTGTGAGTTCGAGGCCAGTCTGGTCTACAAAGTGAGTCCAGGACAGTCAAGGCTACACAGAGAAACCTTGTCTCAAAACACCAAACCAAACCAGAACAAAAGTTTATAATAAAGCATCAGTTTGAATTGAGTTCGCAATGGCAGAAATACAGCAATGCCAGAAAGGTCTGGATGTAGGTGATTAAAGGAAGATGAGTCAGCAAATAACTGAACTCTGAGATGAGAGTAAAAATGAGATGCCATTCCGGTTAGGAAATGGTGTAGTCTAGAGAATCACACTCTAGAGAGAGTGGCAGTCCATCCTGGCTTTTCTGGAAGAGCAGCCAGTGATCTTACACACCGAGGCATCACTTCAGCCCTCTCTTTCTTACACAGTTTTCTTGGGTATTTTGCCAAAGAGATGAAAAATAACCTATAGACAGAAGTTTATTCTGATGCCATTATTATTACGGGGAAATCTAGAACATCATCCTCAATTCTCTGTCTGGTAAGTGAGGTCTTGAGTTTGAAACATAGGTGGTATGGCAGACATACATGCACGTCTGGCCTTTGTGCCATATATCACACCAAACCAGACACAGCCTGTCCATAGAGGCCGTGGAGCATGTAGGGTTAATAGAAACATCTCTGCCCTTCCTTGGAGACTGAGAGAGATAGCATGTGTATCCCTTAGGGCTTGCCTCCCCCTTGCATACACACTTTAATACCGATGAGATAATATAAAGAGGCTTGGAATCAACTCCTTGGAATTCCTACCTTCTCCACTTGGCATTTTGCCCCTTGTAGATTTTCTGTGTATTTTCTTCTTCCTGTGTGGCCTGATTCCCACGTTTAGGTGAGTGCTCGCTCTTTGAATGGGCTCGACTGCACGTAAGATTTGGTGAGAGAGAGGGAGTGCAAAGCCCAGTGCCCCGTTGTTTAGAAGCCACCTATAAACTGAGACTGCGTCTCTAGTGCTCGTGTTATTGCTTTGTTGAATGGGCGTGTAAAGATTAAAGCTAATGAACAGTTATGCGGCTGAGCTGAGAATGGCCATACTTAGCGTTGTTCAAGCACCTTCTGTGCTGGGACACATAGGAAACCTAAAAAGTAGAGTGCAGTGTGCAGGGGCATTTGTGTGCCTAGAGATGCTCTTGTTAATTTTTTATCCAGTTGCCTTTTTCTACCCTCGTTGTACATACAGCTAATGATAAATATTCATGATATGAAGTCCATACAATCTTGATACAGTAGCAAAGCTTCCCACAAGATGACTATGCTCCAGAGAGTGTATTTTGGAGGCATGTTTTATTGTGTATATTATAAACCACAAGAATTAGAGATGTCAGATCCTTTCAAAAGTGAAGAGTCTAAGAACGATATATTTCAAGCAGCTTTCCAAATTCGTATAGATAAAAGCTAGAAAGTAGGATAAAAGTTAACTATGTAACCTGGCTTTCTGTCTTCACAACATATACTCTGTACTTATAGCTTTTTTAATAGTATTTTTGGCCCATCTGTATATGTGTCTAATAGTTTTGTAGCATTTGGCACATTTGATGAAATTAACATTGACTGCTCTATACTGAGTAATAGCCAGTCCTACTTAGCTCACACTGAAATTTCCTCAAGTGCTATTTCTTTTCTTTTGTTTCATTTATATATCTCTATCTATTTACTTACTTGTGTGTATTTGTGTGGGGGCATGGTGTACATGTGGAGGCCACAGGGCAGCTCATTGGAGTCAGTTCTTTTCCTTTCACCGTGTGGGTCCTGGGAATTCAACTCAGGTTGTCAAGCTTGGCAGATGTGTGTGAACTCATGGCCAGCCTGTTATACAGAGTGAGTTCCAGGGCAGCCAGGGATAGACAGGAATCCTGTTTTTTTGAGGGGGAAAAGCCTCCTTTGCTCTTTTAATGGGTGTGATGTGAGATCTTGTTTGGAAGTAATGATGCGTGGGAAGGAAGCAGGCTTGCCTTCAGATTCTGCCTTGCATTCTGGCCATGACTCCCGGAAGCCTGGATTTGTCTGCTGAGTCCTTTCTTCTCCTATGTTGTTTTTGGTCAGGCTCTTGTTGTCACAGCCCTCCAAAACTAAAGTGGAACAGTTATGTTGGCCCTGTGTAGAGAGAATGCAGGTTGGGGTTTTACTGAAACTCGATTGCATGCCCTTTTGGACTAAATAATCTTTGTTTTGGACACAAATCTTAACCTATAGTGTTATTAAGCCCAAAAATCAAGCTATTACATACTTGTGTAGTATATGGTGTAGTGGAAACTCGCTCTCTCCTTTTATTTTGAGGTAAGGGACCCCTGAGTTCCAGCTATAATACTTTTCTAATTTAAATTTTAGTTACATATGTGATCCAGCATCATATTGGAATGCAACTCGTATTTACTGATTTGGATCTGATTGCTACTTAGTAATACAAGATTTTTGTCCTCAAAAATCTAAGAGCTATTGTCTTCAGGTCATTTGGAAGCAAATAGTTGTTTGTCTTGGGACATAGGTAGATGTGCTACAATGACTGTGGGCAAGCAAGGATTAACCAATTATGCCAATAAAAACTGCAAGCTGCTAATCTGTAAAAAAATAAAAATAAAAAATAAAAATGTGTCTTATAATCAGTTTACACCAGAGGGCAGTGTGGAGTATAGGGCATAAATAATCTATAAAGCTCCCTAGAAAGCAAATGCCAATTAGACAGTAGCCGGAAGAACAAAAGATTTTTTTCCTTAGATTGAGTAACCACGGTGTGTCTGGGATGGCCTGATACATGCACTTTACTGTCATCATTATCAACTATTTGTCACTTCAAAAAGTCACATTGGATGATAAATTACCTTAAGAGTCCATAATGGTACTTGGTTGGAAGTGAGTGTGACTTAAGTGTTGTTGAATGGTGTTATCTTTCTCTGTTCTTAGGCTAGGTGTCAATGTGCCCTGCTGCGACTACCTTTAATGCAAGCAATTACAACCCAGGGCCCTTCTTTTTGATGGGGATCCCAGGCTTGGAGCAATTCCATGTGTGGATTGGCATTCCCTTCTGTGTGATCTATGTCATCGCTGTGATGGGAAACTGTATCCTTCTCTGTCTCATCGCAGTGGAACGGAGCCTTCACGAACCCATGTTTTTTTTCCTGTCCATGCTGGCAATGACCGATCTCATCTTGTCCACAGCTGGCGTGCCTAAAACACTCAGCATCTTCTGGATGGGGGCTCGGGAAATCACATTCCCAGGCTGCCTCACGCAAATGTTCTTCCTCCACTATAGCTTTGTCCTGGACTCGGCCATTCTGATGGCCATGGCATTTGATCGCTATGTGGCCATCTGCTCACCCTTGAGATATGCAACCATCTTGACCCCTAAGACTATTCTGAAGATTGCTGTGGGCATCTCCTTTCGAAGCTTCTGCATCATCTTGCCTGATGTCTTCTTGTTGACACGCTTACCTTTCTGTAGGACACACATCATACCTCACACATATTGCGAGCACATAGGTGTTGCACGGCTGGCATGTGCAGATATCTCCATCAACATCTGGTATGGGTTCTGTGTCCCCATCATGACAGTCATCTCAGATGTGGTCCTCATAGCCATCTCCTACACCCTCATCCTATGTGCCGTTTTTCGCCTTCCCTCTCGAGATGCGCGCCAGAAGGCCCTGGGCACCTGTGGCTCCCATGTCTGTGTCATCCTCATGTTTTACACACCTGCCTTTTTCTCCATCCTTGCTCATCGTTTCGGACACAATGTCTCCCTCACATTCCACATCATGTTCGCCAATCTTTACATTGTTATTCCACCAGCAATGAACCCTATTGTCTATGGGGTGAAAACCAAGCAGATCAGAGATAAGGTCATTCTTTTGTTTTCTGCCAAGAGCACAGAAGGTTGATCTACGTATCAGCAGAAAAGGCAGGAGAATTTCACAGTGTACATACTTTTAGCAAGAATGAGACAGAGTGGCAAAAAGCAAAAGAGAAGTCTATTTAAGGCAAGAATTGCTTGTGGATGCTTTGTATACCAGGCAGGACTATGCAATAGATGGTCTTACGAATAAAAGAGAATCCTTGAGAACTTCTTTTGTTGTATGATAAGACACTGACAGAGGAGAAGGAGATGAAGACAGAAGACAGAGTAGCAGTAACCTAGATGAAAAAAATCAATATGATTTGGAAACTGAGATTGGCAATTCCAATAAGAGACATGTGTTAAGGCAGAGATACTGAAGAAAAGAAACTAAATGAAAAAAAAAAGATAGGTGAAAAATCACTCATTTAAGGGATTATCAGGTAGATTTTAGGATATTCATACTATTCAGTCATATTTACTGTACATTTTAGGTTTCTGAATAATTGCCTTTAAATGCGTCTCCCAAAACTCTCCAAAGCCTTTTAGCCCAACAAAAACAACTGGGCAGCAGTGCTATAGAGATGAGAAAATTAGCATGCATACCAATGCCAGTGGTGCTAGCTAGCTTGGCATAGCGAGGAAACAGCTTCTGGCCTCCAAAGTTCATCCTGAATTTAAGCAGCAGAAGTCTTTTTTTTTTT
>OU015752.1:119632609-119644532 GCA_907169655.1 Acomys percivali | reverse complement strand
GGGGGGGCAGGGGGCGGTCAACCAAATGTATGGAACTATCACAGTGAAACCCCTGTTACTCTGTATAGTAATTAAGAAATAAAGGAATTAAGCCAGTAGCTTATTGTTATCCAAAGATAACAGAAGAAAACAAACAACAAGATGCAGAGATAGACCCCCCCCCCACCCTCTCTACAACAGCGAACACTGGGGCAAGGAGGGCCTCCTTATCCACATCTCCTTCTCTGAAGTGACCTTTTCAGGTTTGTAGCAAGGAGGCCACTAATGCAGACCTGGCAGAAAGTCTTAGGGACTTTCCGACTGAGCTGAGAATTATGAAAATAGACTAAGGATGGGAAAAATACTTAGGAGTTGAAGGGCCTGTTTCCATTACTGTTGTTAACTGTAGTTGTCTTTTCAAAATTATTTAAATTGTGTAGTTACTATTTTTTTGAAAAATCGAGATGGCATATGCTTTGCATCGAAGATATTCTGTACATTAAAGAAAATAGATGCACAGTATAATGTATATTGCTATACATACATACATATATTGTGAAATGATTAAATCAATATAATTGACAGATCTATCTCCTTATTTATTTATTTATTTATTTATAGCAGGAACATTTTTTACCTATCTTTAAAAAGGAATTTTGAAGTACAAAATGTGTTATTTTCACAACCCAGTCTAATCACCACAAGGTCGCCAGGGCTTACTTTTTAAATATCTATATCTCCCAGTTTATTGCCTCTTGCCACCGTCTCACTCTATGGCTACTTGAAGTCTAGTCATCAAAAATTAAGGCCCATCATACTTCATGACAATTCTACTTTCTGTGCTAGGCTGCTAAAACTGTTCACAGGTGGCAGAAAAAATTTCTGGCAGGTTTTTTTTTTTTTCTTTTTCTTTTTTTCTTTTTTTTTTTCCCCCTTCTGGTAATTCTCATCTTGTTGAGAACGTGGATTAGCTAAGAGTTGATGTTTTAAAAGCCTTCTGAGGAGTCAATAAATAAATAGATTGTGAGTTAAGATAACTTGAAAGCACATACTCTGTTTATTCAGGTAGGAAATAAAACCCATGATTATTCACTGACACGCACGAATGGCTTCCATGAAAGACTAATGGAGTTACAGAGCAAAGCAAAACAGAGAAGAGACCATTGTGTGTACTGTCTCCTCTTCCTTCTCCCACTCCTGTCTTCTGCTCAGATAGCTGCTATTACATTTCTATCTTCCTTCTCAAGAGAATGTACCTTCTATAACTCTGTGGCCTCTGTCAGAAATCCTTTATGATGAGCTTTGTTTTTTTTTTAATTAATTTATTCAAATTACATCTCAATTGTTATACCATCACTTCTATCCTTCCATTCCTCGTTCCTCCCTCCCTCCCTCTTTCATCCTATTCCCCTCCCCTAGGTCTGTGACAGAAGGGGACCCCTCCCCCATGATATGATCACAGCCTATCAAGTCTAATCCTGGTAGCCTGCTTATTCTTTCTCTGAGTGCCGCCAGGCCTCCCCACCAAGGGGAAGTGGTCAAATATGGGGCACTAGAGTTCATGTCAGAGTCAGTTCCTGCTCTCCTCCCAACTGTGGAGAATGTCTTGTCTATTGGCTAGATCTCAGTAGGGGTTCAATGTTTACTGCATGTATTATTTTTGGTTGGTGCAGTAGTTTAAGTAGACACCCCTGGGTCCAGATCCACCTGTCATGATGTTCTTCTTGTAGGTTTCTAGGACCCTCTAGATCCTTCTATTTCCCCATTCCACCATATTTCTCTCACATAGAGTCCCAATAGGAAGTCCTCGCATCTATCCCAATCTCCTGGTGAGGGAAGACTTTCATTGGACATCCCTTTTGGGCTAGTGTCCAGTTATAAGTGAGTATATAACATATGAGTCTTTCTGGGTCTGGGTTAGCTCACTCATTATGATCATTTCTAGTCCCATCCATTGTCTGCAGATTTCAGGATTTCCTTGTTTTTAATAGCTGAGTAGTATTCTATAGTGTAAATGTACCACAGTTTCTTTATGCATTCTTCAACTGAGGGACATTTAGGTTGTTTCCAGATTCTGGCTATTATGAAAAAGAGTGCTGGTCTAACTGGATGTTTACATGTAGAAAAATGCAAGTAGACCCATATTTATCACCATGCACAAAACTCAAGTCTAAGTGGATTAAAGACCTCAACATAAAACCAGAGACACTAAATCAGTTAGAAGAAAAAGTGGGGAAGAGCCTGGAACTCATTGGCACTCAAGAGACAACTTCCTGAACAGAAGTCCAACAGCCCAGGCCTTAAGGTCAACAATTAATAAATGGGACCTCATGAGTCTGAGAAACTTCTGAAAGGCAGAAGAGATTATCAAGAGAACAAAGCAATAGCCTACAGACTGGGAAAAGATTTTCACCAACCCTACATCTGACAAAGGCCTAATATCCAAAATATATAAAGAACTCAAGAAATTAAACACCACCAAACCAAATAACCCAATTAAGAAATGGGGCTCAGAATTAAACAGAGAATTCTCAACAGAGGAATGTCGAATGGCTGAGAAACACTTAAAGAAATGCTCAACATCCTTAGTTATCAGAGAAATGCAAATCAAAACAACTCGAGATTCCATCTTACACCCATCAGAATGACTAAGATAAAAAATTCAAGGTACAGCACATGCTGGCGAGGATGTGGAGAAAGGGGAACACTCTTCCATTGCTGGTGGGAGTGTAAACTTGTACAACCACTTTGGAAATCAATCTGGCACTTTCTCAGAAAACTCAAGACCCAGCTATTCCACTTCTACGAATATACCCAGAAGATGCTCCTCCACACAACAAGAACATATGCTCATCCATGTTCATAGCAGCCTTTTTTTTTTTTTTTTTTTTTGAGATAGGGTTTCTCTGTGTAGCCTTGGCTGTCCTGGACTTGCTTTGTAGACCAGGCTGGCCTCAAATTCACAGAAATCCACTTGCCTCTGCCTCCCCAGTACTGGGATTACAAGCATGCACCATCATGCCTAGCTGAGCCTTGATTCTTATATGTGATCTTTCTTACCAAATTTAATTAGCTAATTAATTACTTTTATTAGTTGACAATTTTATACAATGTATTTTGATCATATTTACCCTCCCCACCCCCCAGCTACTCCATGTCCACCCACCTTCCCCACTCACTCAGCCCAACCTTGTGTTCTTTTTTCTTTTTAAACCCATCAAGTCCAGTTTGTGCTGCCAGTATACTCTTGGATATGTGGCCATTTGCTGGAGCCTCTATCCACTAGGTGCCATATCATTAAAGAAAACCGACTCTGTCCCAGAAACCATCATCTTCCCTGGGAATGTGGGCTTTCTGACCTCGTAGGGTCAGTCCTAAAGGAAAGTCTTTGGGTTTGCTGATTGTTTTAGCCTCTCTGTCAGTGTCTATACTGTTGTCGTTGCTGCTCTTACTTCAGATCCAGCAAGTTGAAAACTGATGTTATAGTTTTTAAAGCCTCCTCCTCTTAACTGTTTATTCAAGGAGAAATAAAGGCCCATTTTCTCTTCCTAGAAATTCAGATTTACAACCCTACCTATCCATGGCTGTTTGTGGCATATTGGGTTACAATCTTTCTGTCTCACCATCAGATCGTGGATGATAGTCTACGTTGAAAGGTAATAATTATACAAAAAAAAAAAAAAACCCAGGTGACTTTTTCACATATAAACTGTCCAATCCTATGTATTATTTTTTATGTGTGAATTCTTCAGTGATAGACTTCTATTGATTATTTTTCTTGTTATCCGACCTATAAGTGCATGCACAAAATTTCATTATAACTGGGAACTAAAACCAAGCATGAACTTGGATTTCTGTGGTGACAGTGAGGCCTGTTAAGTTGTTCAAAATGGGAAATTGTGCAGTGTTTGAGGAGAAGGAAGCGCTGTGAAGAATAATGTCTGTTTTTGGTGTATAAGAGCCTCCATGTAGGTCTAGCTGACATCTAAGGTAGGCAGGGTTTGCCTTCAACCTGCTCCTGCCAAGTCACACAACCTCTTGTATCAATTCAGGTGCATTAAATGTACTTGGAGGATGCTTCATGTATGTTACTGTCGTGGACACAGCTAGTTTCTTTTTTGGAGGCGGGGGATGTGCCATCTTCATCACACCAAGAAAACACTAAGCTTGGAAGAGTGCTCAAGGCTGCATAGTCGTGACATTTTATTTCAAAGTTTAGCCTGGAAGAAAACCATCCAGGCTGTTTCCATCAAAATACCCACTCCTTTTACAGAGCTTAAGGGACAGGAACAGTCCCTAAGAACAACAGTAACTTCCCAATGACAAATGGCTTTACCATTTGTCTAGAGAGAAGAGACTGTCTCTCTGGTTTTGCTGCTGTCATCTTTGGGAACCTCTTGGCCCAGTTTTCATTTCTCTTTAGGTTCTGAGTACGTCAGGTATATAAACCTGGGGCCCAGGGAAGTCCACAGAGATGGCCTCAAATCTTTGCTAAGTCCTCACTAACACCCCACAGCTGAGACCTCAGGCCCGCAGGGGCATGGGGCTCATTGCCCCTGAGAGGTGCTCACAGGAGAAGCTCATGAATCCTGTTCACTCACACCTGTGTTCTCTGAGCTTGCCACATAAGCATATTTGGAGTTTCTGCCATTCTAGGTATCCTGTCCTATGAAGGAACTGGAGAAGCAAGACCCAAGGCAGAAATTGGTGGAGAGAGACAAGGTCCTTTTTCCTCATCTTTACTCCAGCTTCCACGGCATAGAGGTGAGAAATTCATGTCCCATGAGCAATAGCAGAATATTGTTGGCCAAGACTGTTCGGATCCTAGACACGATCTGAAGACTCCTGTAAGAAAGCCTCTCTTATTAGCTCTCCTTGGATTTCTTCCACATTCAGGTCAACGCCGAAGGTCCAAAGTAATGAAGCAAGTTGTCCAGACTTTAATTTTCCTTTTCACAGAACCGGAGGAGTAAGCTTCCATTGCAATGTGCCCTGTGTGTGCTCCTCAACCCTCTGCGCTTAGCTTCCTGCTCTGCCGAGAAGGGCCACTCTGCCCTCACCTTTGAGAATCTGGCACCAAGCACTATTCTTCTTCCTCTGTCTCACTGTTTTTTATCAGAATGGGAAGGCAAGGTGGCATGTGAGGGTATAGCCCACACTTCTCATGTTGTTTACCAAGGGTCTAGTAACCAGCCTAATCACAACGGCTTCTATTGCCAAAGGCAGTTGATTCTTTGATCTAACGAAAATCACCTTCTATTCACCCTTTGAATCAATTGAACAAATTAAGTTCAGACCCATTAGGCTGCTCACAATTTTTGCTTTAGTCTCCAACTCACGCTTTGTGTCAAGTTTTAAATTTAAGGTAGGGAAAGATGGTCCATCACATGTGCACACTCAATAGAAAGGGTCTCTGAAGGATAGATTCAAGGAAGTAAAGAAAGCGCACTTGCAAATTCAATAATGTGTAATGTGTGCTGAGTACTTACTACCACATAGTCACTGTTGAACCTTGTAACATTACATAGTTTTTGAGTTGTGGTTTGTTTAGTTTCCTTGTACTGTAAGGGCTTAAGCCTAGGGTCTTACACAAGCTAGGGAAGTGCTTAACCACTGAGCTACATCCCCAGTCCTTTAGATTTGTAACACTTTACATATATATATATATATATATATAAAATCACTATACACACACACACACACACACACACACTCCTGGAGAGTACATGCACTTATGATTATCCTCATTTTAGAAATAAGAAAATAAGGACAGAGAGACGCTAATGACCTTGTATAAAGCCACAGATTTTGTGCGGCAGAAGTAGTATCTGCAGCAGAACAGTGCGGCTCCCGAGCTTGCTCTGAATTTTTGTCATTGTGCTGAAATGAGAACAAACAGGAACAATAGAAATATAATTTGATGTCATATTCCAATCCTTACTCCTTCCAAAGTCAGGCAAGGACCCACAATTAGATCAAATCAGATTCCAAGTTAATTGAGTCTCCTCAGATCTTAAAAGAAAAAAAACTGAACAAGTTTTTTTTTTTAACCCTTTCACTACATCTTCTGTCTATCTGGCTGAATTTCATCTGGTGCTCTGTTTTGCTCAGGACAGTCATCCCCAAAGCCTCTTAGGCAGGAGCTTGTTCATGAGACACCTGGAGAGGAGGAGCTGCAAGGAGAGTGAGTCCTCAGGAAAAACAGAAGAGATGGTGATGACCTCACGGTTCTGGAGGCAGCAAGGGGTAGGGACAAACCTTGGTTCCTAGATGGGTTATGAACCACCCATGTCCCAGGGCTGATGTTGGTAAAGACAAGCCCATACGAGTCAGAATGGAGACACCTTCTAGAAAGGGACACACAGCCAGATAGACATTCAGAATCTAAGCAAGTGCTGCGGGCAGCTTCCACCAAAAGGAAACCACTGTCCCAAGAGGAAGGGAGCTGGGGATGGCAGAGGAGGGACAACCTTGGACTGGATCTGGGGGAATCTGATGTGTCCCCCAGCTCTGTGACCGTAGCCTTAATGTACAGGCATTTTCTGATCCCAGCAAGCAGCCCGAGGTAATGTGACATGTCTGCAGTAGTGTCCCCACCTACTCTGTGCCACAGCCCTGGTTGTGTTCTAGCTAGTTCTGGAAGCTAAGGGAGAATTGAATACTGTTACTTCTCTTCCCTCTGTATGCCTCTTGATAAATGGTCCTGCCATGATGAGGTTCCCATGTGAGGTGAGGGCTCAGTGTGTTAAGAGAATAGAGCAGGCAGGTAGAAAAATGTGATGTCTGCAGAGAGTCAGGACAGGCAGAGGGAAGGCTAGGGCAGCGGTTCTCAACCTGTCGATCACAACCTCTTTGGCAGATTGAATGGCTTTTTCCCAGGGGTTGGCTAAGACAATCAGAAAACACAGATATCTACACTGTGACTCATAGCAGTAACAACATTACAGTTATGAAGTAGCAGCAAAAATAATTTTATGCTTTGGGGGGGTCAACAAAGCACGAGGAAATGTTTTGAAGGGTTGCAGCATTTAGGAAGGTTGAGAACCACTGGGCTAGAGGGTACATGGAGGGTGAGAGTCCCCAGCTTTCTTCTTCTCCCCGTCTTCACTTAGTGTGTAGAGGGAAATGGAAGAGGTAATGCTGTGGGTATGAAGGGTCCAAAGCAGTTGTCCTTGGAAAGGTGCCAACAGGATGTATGCCACCAGAGCCCTCACCCTGAGCACAGGACTTTGTTAAGGGCCCCATGCTGGGGAACAGGGTGTACTTACCCCTGTGTTTGGGGACAGACATTCCCAGCTACTGAGGGAGTTGATATGTTAGGCTCCTTGTGGTCTGCCCTGTGTAAGCCCCCGCCCTCCCCCGCCTGAACAGGATATTCTCGGCATCCAGAGGAGTTTATGGGGCCCAATGGCAGGGGGACAGGGCTGGGCCCCATGACTTGGCAAAACAACTCCTTCCAGAAGGAAGCTCTGGTTCCTAATCAGTGACTTCCATGTGGTAATGCCTGGTGTGGGTTTTAACCTCTCTTTTCTGTGGGAGGCTGTTCTGTGGGAGGCTGTTCAGATGAGTGCCCAGCCTAGAGGTGCCTCTACTAAACTTGACAGCTCTGCCAAACTGTTCTCTGGTCCTCCGTCCCAGGGTCCTCAGTCTGCAATTGAATAGTCTAACAGACAAGGTTAGAGTGAGTGCCAGATTCCACTTTTCAGGAACCTAAATGATAAAACTGACCTCAGGTAGAGCACAAAAACTATCCCACTACAATTCTTTCTCCCAGGCTGTGTGGTGTGGTGTGTGTGGTGTGGTGTGGTGTGATGGGGTGGGGTGGTATGGTGTGATGGGGTGGTGGTGGTGGTGGTGGTGGTGGTGATGGTGGTGGTGGTTTCGGTATCTGAGGTAGCCTAGGGTGACTTAGAACCCACAATCTTCCTGCCTCAGCCCCTAAAGTGCTGGAATTGCACGTTTGTACTATCATTTTTGACTCGGGTTTACCCAGCTCCGGAGACAGAAGCAGATGGATCTCTGTGAGTTTGAGGCTAGTCAGGGCTAATAGAGACTCTCTCCACCCCCTCTCTCTCCACCCCACCCCCTCACAGTCTGCCCTAACTCCAGCACCACTGTCTTAATTTGACCACTGCTATGGAGACACCCAGCCTCTGTTCCTTCCACTGCTCCCCTAGATTTAATGACCTTTATCCTTAGTGGGCACAGATTTTCCCAAACTGATTCCATAGACTCCATAGTATCTTCTCATGGACAAAGGACAGAGGAAACAGGAACCACAAAATTGGATCTGAGGAATCTCAGGTGTAAATACTGATCAAAGAAGATACTATGTTCCACAAAATCAGGTACTTAGAGCTTTGATGGACCAGAATTAGAGGAGGAGATATCATGGGCCGTGGGAAAACATCCTGTACACAGTGGGAGGGATGTAACATTTGGGAGAGTGAATATAACCTTAATATACTCTGAGGAAAAGATCGTGGGCCAGGAGCTCCACCTTAGTATGTGTCAGTGAATGGACTGGAAGAGACACTGCCTGTCTCCTTCATCCTGATTGCTTTGATGTGCATTTCCTGCTTGTCACTTAGTAAGAATGATTTCCCCCACATGCCTGGGCTGATACAGGAAACATTCCATGCAGAGTAAGGAACACTCAAAAGTGCATGGTGTTTAGGCAGATGAGATTCGACTCAAACCCTAACTCTTCTGTTTGCCTGCCATGTGACTAGGCATCTGTTAACCACTTAGATCCCCAATTCTTCCATCCATCATATGGAAACGCTAACAACCTCACAATACTGTTGGGAAGTCCATTGTTCAGCATAGCAGTCTGTGGTGCAGCCATCAGAAAGTGCTGCACTCACCCATTCCCTTCTGTAACCCTGACTTCACCTAAAATATCTGTAGACCTGCAGTTGCCGCTCACAGGCCTCCTTTATGCCCTGCAGGGACAGAGCCAGCCGGAAGCAGAAGATGGAGCTGGACCCTGCACTGCTCGCCCTCAATGAGACACTTTCTGGGCCTGGGCCCTTTGTCCTGCTGGGTGTGCCAGGACTTGAGAGCCTGCATGCCTGGCTTTCTGTGCCCATGTGCCTACTGTATCTGGCATCATTGGTAGGGAATACCCTTCTTCTGGGGTTGGTAGCAGTTGACAAAACCCTCCAGGCTCCCATGTACCAGCTTCTGGGGCTTCTAGCAGCTGCTGACCTGATTCTGGCCACGTCCACGGTGCCTAAAGCTCTGGCTGTGCTCTGGGGCTTGTCGGATGAAATCTCCTTTGGGGGATGTTTAGCTCAGCTCTTTGTTGCTCACGTGGCCTTCATTGCTGAGTCCTCAGTGCTGCTGGCCATGGCGGTGGACCGCTATGTGGCCATTTGCCAGCCATTACGCTATGGGGCTTTGCTGAGCCAGCGTGTGGTAGGTATAGTGGCCGTAGCAGCCGTGACTCGTGGCGCCTGCGTCATGGCACCTCCTGTGGTCCTTCTCCAGAGACTCCCTTACTGTGGGCATCGGGCCTTGCCTCACACTTATTGTGAGCATATGGGCGTGGCTCGTCTCGCATGTGGTGACACGCGCCCCAATATCTGGTATGGACTGGCCACCACACTGCTCTCCCCAGCCCTGGACCTAGGGCTCATAGGTGCTTCCTATGGCCTCATACTCCGTGCTGTCTGTCACTTGCCATCCCATGGTGCCCGCCACAAGGCCTTGGGTACATGTGGGGCCCATGCTGGTGTCATTGTTCTCTTTTACACGCCTGCTCTCTTTTCCTTCCTGGCTCACCGTTTCGGCCGCCACACAGTTCCCGGCCACATCCACATCCTTTTGGCAAATCTCTACGTGGTAGTCCCTCCAGCACTTAATCCTGTGGTCTATGGAGTGCGCACGCAGCAGATCACTCAGAGGCTTAGGCACTTGCTACAAACAGTGAGAAAGGTGGGCTCTGACAGTCAAGCCGAACCACAAGCTTCATCTGGGTGAACCTAAGGTACCATAGTACCATCTGCCACTAGGTGGTAATATGACCACACTACCTATTTCAGACATGTGGGCAGGCTGAGTACATTAAACTGACCTCTCCCTAGCTGCACCATACGGTCCAGGGACAAATCACGACAAAATAGAAGAGTGTGGGCCCACCAGTGACACACAAGGAGGCCCAGGACACATCGCCGAGACCACAACCTCTCCCATTCACTCTACGCAGAGTCAGATTGGGTTGTGTGAGAACCTTTGTAAGGTACCCAGCATCAAGCAAGTATTTCACGTTTGCTGAAGGGATGAAGACAGGAGGAGCTGGAGAAATAGTGTAGTGTGGATAAAGGAACAGAACCCTAGAAACTGTTTTCTGATCTGGGGGGTTAATACCTTGGGCTCTGGAAAGCTGTGTGTGTGAGTGTGGGGCGGGGGAAGAATACTTTGGCTACCTCACCAGGAGGGTTCCTATTTCTGATCAGATTCTGAGGGAGTTCCTGCCTTTTCCCCATGCATCATTGGCGCAGTTGCTATGGTTCGGGGACACAGCTGCAGCTCATGTTGCCATGCTTCTTGTCCTGGCTACTGTCCTACTTGTCCTTCCTTCCATCTGCTCCTCCATCAAACCCAGATCTAGCGACACTCACTTGACCCTGATTCCAGACGTTCTCATATCGTGTGCACATTTGGTTTTAGAACCAACTCCCAAGATAGCCAGGGGTTGTTTTTTTTTCCAACCTTCATGTTTCCTGGATGAAAAGACCAGGGTAATGGGACTCAGTGGAGAATGAGTTTTGAGTAGGGAGCAAGACAGTGACAATCTATAAGTCAGGATAAAATATAACCTCATAGAAAAGATTTCCCAATATTGCAGCATAATATTATTCCTTAGAGTTATATCTGTCTCTGCTCTTCAAGTCTTTCTAGAGAAGGAAATGGAGACTTTATGTGCCTTTTCAAATGAGGTGTACAGTGACGATAGAATCTCAAAGGATGAGTGAGTAGTCAGAGGGCCATGGTGCTAAGTATCCATAGAATCTGAATTTAGGGTCACTTTGAGAAGTAGGGAAACAGCAGTAGGCATACCTAGCAGTTATAGACACTGACCTTCTCAATAAAAATGGAATGATAAGCCCTTCATGGAAACTTTCCAGTGAAATCTAGTGTCTCCCAAGGAGACCCCACATTGCTTGAGTAGTAAAAAAAAAATCAAGTAATATGACAGACAGACAGAGAGACAGACAGACAGACAGAGATATTTAGGATAGCCAAAGCTGAGAGCCTTAAGCTGCGATTTCTTGTCCAGGCCTTAGGAACCAGACTCTTCTTTCTCTATAAGAATATCTATCAGAGAACTGAGGCTTGGTCGCCTCCTGTTGCTGGTGGCATGGAGGCTTCTTAGAGCACAGACAGCAGACAGGCTGTGGCCATGCAGCCCAGGGGGATTAGGAGAGCATTTGGCGTGAAGTGGAGTAGAAATGTTTAGGGTATTCAGTATAGTGAAAACGGGAGATTGCTAAGGGCGCGGGAAAGGTTGTAACTGGGCAACATACTGCAGTGTTGCTTAAGCAATCCGCCCCCCCACACCCACCCAGGGGCACACTTTGGTCCCCATCCAAGGGACATGGTTAAGTGGTTAAGTAAATGGCATTTGTCCTTAGGTTGAACAGGTTAGGTGGCATTTCCTTCTAGAGCCTTCCTCCCTTGAAAGTTGAGGAAAAGATCATAATCCCCGCTGAAAGGGCCCCATCCAAGGCCCCTCTAGATATCTCAGGTTTGCATTAATCTATTTGTACAGGAGGGCCTGGCTAGGGCTTGGGATGGATGAGGGCAACCTGTTTTCAGAGAGGACACTGACTTCCACCCACGTTTGCAATCACCAGTGTGTTCCAACACCCTTTCCCACCCTTCAAGACCCTCCCCCCATCCTTGCCCTTTTGATGTTGAAATCTTTGTCCCCTCCTAC
>OU015752.1:119609141-119624225 GCA_907169655.1 Acomys percivali | reverse complement strand
ACACACACACACACACACACACACACACACACACACACTTCTAAAAAGTCTAGTTAGTGTTTCCTATATGTACACATGTGTAGGGCTGACCACTTGGGCATGGGAAATCTGTTAAGGAGTTTGCCCTGAAGACAACAGACTCTCCTTCTTTCCACGGCTGTGGACTGCTTGTAGCTCTTCACCTGGAGCTGTGACCTCATAAGTCTTTCCCACATCTATGTTGGAATGTTTATTGGTCTAATGCAGGTGACCATATTGTTGTGAGTTCATTGGTGCAACATCCCTGTCATATCCAAGAGATCCTGGTCCTTTGGCTGTTACACTTAATCTCTCCATCCATCCCCTCCCCTGTGCTCCCTGTGGCTTGAATGTAGGGATTGGGTTATAGATGTGCCATTTGGGGATGAGGAGCTGACTATGCTCATACTGCTTTTACTACCCTGGTTAATGCTGTCACTTACTGGCTCTAATGTTGGGGGGCTTGGTCTAGGTACTTTGACTCCTACAGCCTGCCCAAATCCTATGGCGACCTGGTTCTGTTGAAGCACCGTGAGCAGTGGATGGGCTACGGTGATGGCAGTGGCAATGCCGTGTACAAGAACTTCATGTACTTCAACTACTATGGCACAAGAGACATGGCGAAGGTGGACCTCTCCTCCAACAGCCTAGTGTTGAAACGCTCTTTGCCCGGTGCCACCTACAACAACCGTTTCTCATACGCTGGTGTGCCTTGGACTGACTTTGATTTTGCTGGTGATGAGAAGGGGCTGTGGGTGCTCTATGCCACAGAGGAGAGCAAGGGTAATCTGGTTGTAAGTCGTCTCAATGATAGCACCCTAGAAGTGGAGCAAACCTGGCATACCAGCCAGTATAAGCCTGCTCTTTCAGGGGCTTTCATGGCCTGTGGGGTGCTCTATGCTCTACGCTCACTAAACACCCGCCAAGAGGAGATCTTTTATGCTTTTGACACAACCACCGGGCAGGAACACCACCTCAGCATCCTGTTGGACAAGATGCTGGAAACACTGCATGGCATCAATTACTGCCCGTGGGATCACAAGCTCTATGTTTATAATGATGGATTCTTAATAAATTATGACCTCACCTTCCTGACACTAAAGCAAAAGCTACCAAGTTCTCCCAATAAAAGGCCTTCTGGGGCTCCAGCTCCATCCAAACGTATCAAGTCCAACAAGCCCTCTGGGTCAGGAGACTCCTTGACTCACCAGGGTACTTACTAGTTGAAGCATGTTTTTTTCCTCACCTCTAGAAGGTCAGCTCCCTTAATAACCATCCACCCAAATGAATGAGGTTCGCTGATTAACTACATTTTATATATAATCAATCTGTCAGTCAACACATTAAGGTGCCAATAATGGCCTGCAAGGATTTGATTAAGAAACAAAATACATTATTAGCTAGCGTGGAGTTGGAAGGGCAGCTGAGTGCTGAGTCATGTGTTTAGTATGTACCATGTCATAGATTAAATCCTTAGTACAGTATGTGGGAAGAAAAGTCATCATTCCATCCTTAGCACTAAAAATAACAAGAAAAAGAAATCAGCCAGATAAATGATACCCTATTTTTTCTGATGCTTGGGCATCATGCTTAAAAACTTACCCAGTAGTACCTAGGATTCTGAGATTATGTGACCTTTAGTTCTCAGGACTGAGTGCCTCTGATTCCAGTGTAGAAGATTCATGGAAGCTGGTACGGAGTGGGGTACAGAAGTTCCCTCTGGTGCCTCCATACTTTTGCAGAGAAGGGGGGAAGAATCTTGGTCTGAAGATAAATTTTTTTTTTAATCTTAATTTGTTCACTTTACATCCCTATTGTCTCCTCCTCCCTCATTGTCTCCCAGTCCCACCCTCCCTTCCACATCCCCCCTCCCTCCCTTCCCTAGTCCTTAGAAAGGGGGAGCCCTCCTCCCCTATCATCTGACCTCAGCCAATCAGGTCTCACCTGGGCTGCGTGTGTCCTCTTTCTCTGTGGCCTGGCAAGGCTGCTCCACCACGGAGGAAGTGATTAACATGTGGAGGCCAGAGTCTATGTCAGAAGTAGTCCTTACTCGCCATATTATGGGACCCACAATTTACTGCCCTCAGCCAATCTCATTTTAGTAGTCTTAAAAGGCATTTAGGCCTAGCTCTGTTCTAGGATCTTAGCAACTGAATTGGGATTAGTAGCCTGGGTTATGGATTGGACTGTGGCTTGAGACATTCTCAATAAAGCCTTCTTGGTGTGATTGCAGGAATTCTCCTAGAATGCGTTTGTCCTTTCTTTTCCCCTCTTCAACACCCTAAGAACATGTGATTTCAAACTCTCTGAGTGTCCCTTATCTGTCCACACAATGCTCCCCTTTCTCTAGGTAGCTGTATAAACACAGATTCCCAAGCTATTCTAGTCACAGAGGATGCATGCACTTTCCTTTTGTGTATATTCCCAAACATGAATCCTAGAACATGTGTACTTTTAATATATGTGTGTGTGTGTGTGTGTGTGTGTGTGTGTGTGTGTATTAATCTACTACTAATTCCTGAGCTTCTTGACAAAAATAATCAAATACTAACTCCAAGAATCTGAGTCCTTGGAATCTTGACTTTTCACTTGTAGAAACCTGTCTCCCTTAGGAAATGCATTGCTAATCACTTTCACTGCTGCCACTTGATCTAGAGGTGCCTGTGTTCCTTGGTGTTTTCACATAAAACTGGGCAAAGACCTTGAAATTAAGCACTCAAAAAGTTTGTTATGATGGCATATATAAAGACCAAACCACATGTAAATTATGTGAATAAAAAAGTGCTATAAATAGTCAAGTGTTCACCTCTACTTCAGGGGTACCCTCATAGACTGTTTCCTTGGCCAGTCCCACTCTACTTTCCAGAAAAGAAAAAACATCCCCTACTATATGGGCACATTCCCACTTAAGCCTAGACTCCCACAGTCTCAGCATTCTCAGAGGGAAACATAGCTTCCCTTATCACATTAAGATGTTCACTTTTGTTTCATTTTCCTTTCTTTAAAATTATTGTTTTATTTAATTTTTGAGACAAGGTCTCACTATGTAGCCCCGGCTGGCCTGGAACTCACTGTGTAGACTAAGCTCACCTAGAGATCTGCCTGTCTCTGCTTCCAGAGAGCTGGGATTGCAGGTGAGTCCCATAAACTCTAGTCTCCATTTTCCTTCCTAATGGTCATTTTGTCAAGATCATCAGCAAAATTAACAAGTCATTCCTGTGATGCAGACTCCATTTGTACTCTCTGGAATGAGTTTTTTTAAACAATGGTCTCAGCCGACTCAACACTTTATACAATAAGCCGAACCATTCCAAAGAGGGACCTACACTTAGCACTGTAAAAAGTACATATTCCATATCTGTTTTATTTGGTAGTACTATTGTTATTATTTACTAGGAAAAATTTTCCTCCATTTTTGAAAAACCTATACTAATACTTTTTCATTACAAAGAGAGGCATCTCTACTCTCTCAAACTTATTCATCCTCATTTCATCATGACATATTGTGAGGCTTAAATTGACATCACAATATTTCTTTTCTGAACAGGTCATGCCCTTGGGGGTGGGGCAGCTGTGAAGGGTCATCACTACTTAGTCCACCCTGTGTCAAGTATGAGTCAGTAGCCACGCCAGGCCTCAGCTGGGCCATATTGGGGTGAGGGCATAACATCGAATAATATTGGCTTTAGTCCATTCATCCCTTTGGGGGGGCATCAAGAAAAACTATCCTATGACCTCAGAACACAACACCTGCAGCAAAGGCCAGCTGGACCATTTGCCTGCCCTCACCTCCTGCTTCTGCCTGCTCCTCATCTGCCTATCCAGTAAGGTCTATGCCACATATCATATCTCAAACACCTAGAATGCCTCAGAGCAGGTGTCCTGCAGGTGTGCCTGCAGATGGGAATACCTCTCCAGGTGTCATTCAAGTGATTGTGAAGACACCAGGCAACCAGAACACCTTTACAGTGGCTAATGACACCTCAGTGAAGCAATTCAAGGAGACGCTCTCTGCTCACTTCAAATGTCAAATCGACCAACTGGTACTGGTGTTTATGGGCCGCCTTCTCAAAGACCATGACACACTGAACCAGAGAGGCATCATAGATGGCCATACCATCCACTTGGTCATCAAGTCCAAGCATGGCTCCAGATCCCTGGCTCACTTTTTCCGGAACCGGTTAGCAAACAATCCTTGCCATCAAGACAGAAGCAACAAAGGAAATAACAGTAGGGTGTCCCAATCCGAAGGCATGAGCCAAGCCAAAATGGAATCATCCCTTCTCATGGAGTCTGATGCACCCGAGGTGGGTACTCGGGAACCAGAAATGGAAAGTCCAGAGCATATTGCACAGATGCTGGAGAATCTTTGTGTCCAGAGACTGTTGTCCAATATGGGCCAGCTGATCTCAGAATACCCAAATATACCAGAACTGATACAGCAGAACCCAGGAGCCTCCCTTCTCCTTGACAATTCTGAGATCCTATGCCAGACTCTGGAGCTGGCCAGGAACCTTGCCATCATCCAAGAGATACTACAGCTCCAGCAGCCAGAACAGAACCTTGAGCATCCATTGAACCCACAGCCATACCTAGGCTTAGAGACAGTTCCAAATGGGACCAATGCCCTGGACCAGAGCTATGATGATTGCAATGACCAAATGCTCAATGGCATGCATGATCTTTTGGGGGACAACTCTTTTACATCTGTTCTGGCTGGACAAGTCCTAGAGCAAGTCCAGACTCCTTCCCTACCTCCACTGTCTGAGGAACAATGGGACCAGCTCCCTACTGCCCAAGTCATTTATGTTAATTCCTGTGGATTACCATCAATCATCCCAGAAAGTGCTACTCCAAACAATCTCAACCTTGCTTCCAGGGAAAATGCAGCCATGGTAGCCACAAAGGGCCAAAGCCATGTCTGTGCTGTCCAGCAGCCAGCTGGGATTCCAGCCTTACCCAGCATAGCAGTCACCCAGGGGCTTCAGGAGGATGACAAGGGTACCACTACCTCTCCAGGTACCTCTGACCAGTGTTTAGAGGAAGCTCTCCAGTGGGCAGATGAGCAGACCAGCTCTCAGATTACAGGAGGCGTGGTCGAGTTGCTTAGGAACCACCCACACATGGTAGCACAGATGCTGCTGCTCCTGAGTACATCCCAGCTGAGTGAGCAGTTGAGGCAGCAATGCACCACGTCCTTGCAGTCATCACAGCTTTCTGACCTGCTGTCAGCCGTAGCCAACCCTAAAACATCACAAGCAATATTACAAATTGAGCATGGTCTGCAGCTCTTGGCTTCAGAAGCTCCTGCTCTTTTGCCCTGCGTTGAACCTTACCTGTGGCGTCTGGGTTGTCTTCCTCCTTCCAGCTGTAGCTACCCGGATTCAGTGCCCTCGACCTGGAATCCGCCAGACACAGATGAGCCTCAGTGTCCTGAATGCTGTCCCAAATCTGGAACAGTCCTTCAGAGATTACAGCCCCTGTCTGGAGACCCTTCCCATTCCTCACAAGCCCCTGAGGTTTGTTTCAGTAAACAGATGGAATGTCTCCAGGCCATGGGATTTGTGAATTATAATGCCAATCTGCAAGCTCTAATTTCTACTGATGGTGACACGAATGCTGCTGTTCTCAAACTCCAGAGACCTCAGGGACTCTAACCATTATGTCTCCCTATCTACTTTCTACCTGCATGCTGACCCACTTGACCATTAGGCCTTTCCTAACTTTCCTGATGCTTCCAACCTGGAGAAGTCCTGGAACAGGAGAAACCAATCAATTCTTGCTCAACTGAATACTAGATCGTTGGCTCTTGGCTGGAAGATTCTGTCAATAAAATGGCTACACCTACTTGTCTTCATCTGAGTCTTGCCTCAGTTTTGTTGTTGTTTATGAGACAGGGACTTTCTATGTAGACCAAGCTGGCCCTCAACCTGTAACAGCCCCTCTGCGTCTGCTGCTTGAGTGCTGGACTTACTCATGAGCACCACTGTGTTTAGCTTGACTTTTTCCTCTCTCAGGAAATCAACAAAATGTGCTTAAAGTCTTTGTTTTACTTACAGATGCACAGACACATACATTGGATGCTTGTTGAGAGATAATCTTATGTAATGATCAAGTGTCAGAGAACACACACATGTAAACCAGAGGTGTGTATACACAGGTAGATACAAATACCTATTGGCACAAGAATAGATCATATGCAGTGGAAGAGACTTGTCAAACAAAGGGAAACATTATATGGGCCCAGATATTTAGCCATAGTGATATTTAGTCATGTTTCTCAAAACCAAATTTAACTTGCAAGAAGAGCAAAGATAGATCCTGATAGGTCCAGGTGGGAGGAATTCACATATAAATGAGACACTGTATTCATAATTGGTGCCTATTATGAATCACTACTTTCATATATATACTTTTCATTTTTATTATTTACTTTACATCCTGATCATGGCTTCTTCTCCCTCCTCTCCTCCCAGTCTCACCCTCTCACCTCACCTCTCCCCATCGACCCCTCCTCTCCTTGTCCTCAAAAAAGAGGAGGCCTCCCATGGATATAAACTGGCCTTGGCATATCAAGTTGCAGTAAGATTAGACAAGGCAGCCCAGTTAGGGGAAAAGGGATCCAAAGGCAGGAAATGCAGTCAGAGACAGCCCCTGCTCCCACCTAAGGAGTCCCACATGACGATCCAGCTGCACAGCTGTCACATGTATGCAGGGAACCTAGGTCTGTCCCATTCATGCTCTCTGCTTGGTGGTTCAGCCTCTATGAGCCCTGATGGACCCAGGTTAGTTGATTCTGTAGGGTTTTCTTGTGGTGCCTTTGACCCCCCTGGCTCCTTCAATTCTTCCTCTCTCTCTTCCACAGGATTTCCCAAGCTCCACTTAATGTTTGACTGTCAATCAAATATCCCAAAGGTGGTATCAAATTTACCACCATCAGCAATTATAAAGTGGGCAGGAGCACAAAGTTTCTGTCACTTCTAGTAAGCCTCTTTCTAAACCCTACTTCACTACTATAGCTTATCAGAAGCATTCAGGAAAGAAATTATAGCTATACTCTGTTTGTCTCAGTTTATATAAATAATTCAAGATAGGTAAATGATAGGTAGATATGGAGAGCAGATGATAAATTGAAAGATATATATATATATGTAAATGATGATAGGCATATATATGTAGATGATAGATAGATACATAGATAGATAGACAGATAGATGATAATCAGATAGAGATGAACCTTTCTTTGTAGCCCAGGCTATCCTAGAACTTGAGATCTTCTGGCCTCTGCCTCTCCAAGTGCTGGAATAACAATTATATACCAACCATGCCTGGTGTGATATCATCTTCCTATTTTTCATTGCACTATGCTTTGAACATACCCCATTGTGGAACTCTGCTGTTAAGGATAAAGTCTGTCATTTCCTGATAGCCTCTGAGCTTGGTATAAGATGACAGACTCCCTTTCTCAGATAAGTTCCCTCTTTGACTGATCTGGGGAACCCCCGATATTCTAAGGAGCTCACCTAGCCTTGAGGGAGATTACAAGCCTAATCCTTTCCTGAAAGAAACCTCCTGATAAGAAATCTCTTCAGTGGGCTGAAGAGATGGCTCAGTGGTTAAGAGAACCACCTGCTCTTCCAGAGGTCCTGAGTTCAATTCCCAGAAACAACATGGTGGCTCACAACCATCTATAATGAGTTCTGGTGCCCTCTTTTGACCTTCAGGTGTACATGCAGGCTGAATACTGTATATGTAATAAATAAATAAATCTTAAAAAAAAGAAAAAAGAAAAAAATCTCTTCAGCAAGCACCTGTAGATTCCTGGAAACACTCACCGTATGCTAATGAGACCTTAGCATTCAGCGAATGGCCTTTAATTGTACCTGGAATTCTTCCACTACGCATAGGATAATCAAGTATTATGTTTCCCTTATTATGTTAGGGCTGTACTAGTGCATGCAAATGAAGTATCTCTGGTTGCCCCTAGCCCCAGTGAATCAAACACATTCACCCTTAAGACCCCTCCTGCTGCCCAAGGTTTCTAAGTCCCTGTTTCAAAAGAAATAAAGGGGCTAGCATTATCTGTTTTATCAAAGACCATCTGATACTCATTTATTCTGAGGAAGAAAAGGCTCCCCTTCCCTTGGAAGAATTCATTGCTGGACCACTGGGTTTGGCTGCTGGTCAGTCAGCCATGTGCTGCTGGCCACTGTGAGCTTCTGCCATTCACCAGTGTGTCCGCTTGGATCACTGCCACCATCTTTCTAGCACTGCTGTGCCCACCACAGTGCCTGTCATTGGGAGCAAGCTGCTGGCTGTTCTTTTCTTTCTTCATATATATATATATGAATTTCGCTACAGGGTTTCTCTGTGTAGCCCTTTGCAGGCTCCACTGGGTCCAGATCTGCAGGGCTTGATGGTCTCCTTGTGGGGTTCCTGAGCCCTCTGTGTCCTTCCATTCCCCCCCCAATTCTTCCATACCACTCTCAGAGCTCCATCCAGAGTCTATCAGTGAGTCTCCCAGCATCTGTCCCAATCCCCTGCTGGGTGGAGTCTCTTAGAGGACATCAATGTTGGGCTAATATCCACTTGTAAGTGAGTATATACCACTCTCAGTTTTGGAGCTCCAAGCGAGCCTCTGTTACTGGCTGCTCATGAAATGGCCACAATAACTTGCTCTGCCTTTGTTGCCACCTGGCTCGGGTTTGGGAGCCCTGAGTTCCATTGACCCTGCACTTCACTCTTTCCCACCCCGGAGCATGCACGTCCAGGTTGATGCTCAACACGGCCAAGTTTTCCTGTAGAGTACCCGACAAAGCTCAGAGTCCTAGATGAGGATTGACACCCCATCTGACTCTGTTTATATTCATTGTCGTGAAAGTCACTATTTCCCACAAATATCTCCATCTTACAGCGAGGTGCACATAACTTAGGCCTTAATAAAAACCCTCATGCATACAACCTTCTTTCAAAGATTCTCTTAACTGTTTTCTGTAATGGAAGCTGTCCACTGAAGTCCCGCTTTTCCATCACAGTGTGTGTGACATTTTCATTATCAATGTTTTCAGAAGTAGGTGTCATGCTTGCACCTTCTGGATGCTTCTTGACCCAAATTCTCTAGTGTCAAGATAACACTGGGATCCATCAACAAAACACATCTCTAACAAATTCATCATAGTTATACTCAACTCTGCCTAACTGGTGTAGGCTAAGAAAGCACATATTTTTTTTGTTTTATTTAAATATATTACCAAAGCCCAGTTAATCTATTCCTAACCACATATTTATGGGCAGTGATTCTCACTAGAATCCACATCAGAATCATACAGGGCTGGGTGTTTTAAAACACAGTGCATCGTTGGTCTGATGTATTTTGATGCTAATTAATAAAAGGCAGGGCAAATGAGATAGGCGTGGCTGAGGTTCCCAGGCACGGGGAGACAGAGAGAATCTTGGAAAGAAGAAGGAGGCTGCCATGAGTAAGATGAAAGAGAAGCACATGGCCAGCATGAATGGAGATTTGGCCCAGATGAGGAACATTAGCAAGTATATGGGATTATGGATGGGAGGTAACTTGATAGAAATTATTATTAGAAGCAGATGGCATGGGATTCGCATGTCTGCTCCACTATGGGAAATAGTTTAGAGGCTTTATATCTGCCCTGCCCTGGGTAAACTAAGGCTATTTTAAAATATAACAGGTGTCTGTGTCTTGATTGATTGCTAGCAGGTTAGAAAACACTGTTGTAATGATAATTATAGTTCTGATAATAAACATTATTAGGTCATACTGGTAAACTTTAACAGCAACAGTACATCTAGAGTGGGGCTCAGATTTCTTACAAATTTCCTGTGATACACATGCTACTGGTCTGGTCAGATCAGCAGACCTGGTCATTTCTTATCTTTTGTGATGAATATGTAATATCTTTTTCTGTATTTCTCAAAACTTTCAGTATATCATCTTCTTTTACTCTGTGTGTCAAAGGATATTTTACCTATTTTAACCAAAAGACAGAAGGGATCCAAAGAGACAGTCATGAGCATTTGCTGCCAAATGACAAAGCAACGTAACACCCCATTTTACCCATTCAGCTGTCCATTCTTGTACGAAGAGTAAGCAGTTCATGTTTACAAGTCAGGCCATCCACTTGCGCACTTGCGCACTCGCTCACTCTGCCTTCTCAGGATCCAGGCTTCTGATCACGTTTTCTATTCTTGCATCACTTTCCTCCTCCTCACTGGAATGTTCTCATCAAAACATTCAAACAGTCATCAACATAAAATTACCACATGCTAGTCTTCCAAAAACAAAGCACAGAGCACCAAAAAGCCTTTAAGCACCCCATGCCTCTTCTCTCCTTTGCTCTACTCAGGTTTCCTCTGCTTGTTCTGACTCATTCCTGTTCCCCACCCTTATTCCACAGCTGGTCTCCTGCTTTCTTTTATTCAAATTCAGTAGTCTACCTGAGTTCTTAGGCACAAATAGACTCTCTAGATAAACCTTCCCCAAAGCTCAGGGAACATCATGAAAGTGTGGTGAAGAGAATGTAAGAGTCAGAGGATAGGGAGGAGTGCTAAAATGACACCTTCTGGCGTGCCATGGACATTGCACTCATGAACTCCCTGCAGGTATAGTTCCCTACAGAAGAGCTGTGCAAAGTCAAACCAAGAGGATCAGTCAATGTGCCAGCAGACTGCACTAATTGGACTAACAGTTACTGTTATTTTCTTGTAACCTACTAATTACAAGAAACAAAGGTTATAAGAAACAAAAAACAACCAAAAGAGAGTTCAAGATGGTGGAAGGGGGTGTGTGTGTTGAGAGTTGTCCCAGGGGAGTAGGAGGGGGAATTATGGTTAGATATGATCACTATATACATGTATGAGATTATCAAAGAAAAATAGATAAAAATTCTAGAGACAATCAGTCCTTCAAATCTGTCAGCCCAATTTTAGATACTTGGATACTGTTTCACTTCTGCAATACCATTTGATCCCTCCTTCATCTTGACCCTTCTTTGAATTATAATAGTCCAGATTTTTAAACGTTGTGTGAGTATTTTTATATCTATTCCTTTTTATGTACTAACTAGATAATCTTGTGTATAATGAGAACTTTTAGTACTTTTTCATCTTACTATACTTTTTTAATTTATTATTTTTATTTTTTATTTTTTATTAATTTATTCTTGTTACATCTTAATGGTTATCCCATCCCTTGTATCCTCCCATTCTTCCCTCCCTCCCATTTTCCCCTTATTCCCCTCCCCTATGACTGTTCCTGAGGGAAATTACCTCCCCCTGCATATGTTCATAGGGTATCAAGTCTCTTCTTGGTAACCTGCTATCCTTCCTCTGAGTGCCACTAGGTCTCCCCCTCCAGGGGACATGGTCAAATGTGAGGCACCAGAGTACATGAGAAAGTCATATCCCACTCTCCACTCTTACTATGCTTTTTAATATATTGAGTAGCTAGTCTTAAGCAGTCTATATTTCACGTAATCTAAATACTGATATACTCTAGACTTCCAATATTTAACTACTTGGCCATATTTCTGTTAAAAATAAATACCTCAAATCTCTACAACTATATACATCTAAATTGCATATAATTTCACTCATGTAGTTTCTTTATATAGCCATTTCTCTGTACAAAAAAGATCATGTGATTAAAAAATTTCCAGTGCATGCCTTTAGTCCCAGCACCCAGAGGGTGTGGCAGAGATGGGCATTTCTTTGTGAGTCTGAGGCCAGCCTGGTCTACAAAACAAGTCCAGAATAGCCAGGGCTATTACACAGAGAAACTCTGTCTCAAAAAAATAAAAAATAAATAATAAACAAACACTTAAATTTTTCAGTTATTTTCAACTCTTCTCTCAATTCTATAGTCTATCAACAAATATGCTTTTTGAAAATGTATATAATTATATATTCTGGTTTAACATAGGCTATTGAATATAGAGAAAAAGGAATTGAAGATTCCAGAAAGAAATCTTCAAGTTTGGGCAACTGAATTCAGTTCTTAGTAGAGACACTACATGTTCCTAAGAAACTTTTTATGGAAACGCAACTCCATTCTGAGTCTCCATCCACCATATATGGTGTTATGTGGAGGAGGGCTATTGGCCTGAAAAGAAATTGCTAGCCCCACGTCCTCATTATTAATATGTAATTGAGATAAAGGTAATAGAAGTTAAGTGGGCGAGTTCGGGATTTCCAGGGACTCCGCTCATTTTGGAATCTCCAGTATCCATGGTGTGAGGCTGTGATGTCAGTGCTGAGCTCACAGAGGTGACCTGATGGAATGGATTCCAACCCAGAAGGCCTACCGGGTGGCTGTGCAGCAAGATGAGGGCTGTTTGGAGCCCTGCCTAGGAGGAAGGACGGGGCCACAGCAGATTGGTGTGTATCCCCCCAACCCTGGCCCTTTTATTTCCCCTCATTCAATTACTCATCATCTAAAGACCGTGTCCCTGGGCCCTGAGTGTTTCTCCCTGAACAACACATTTTAATTCCATAATTTCCTCAAAGTGTCCCTCTCCAAGTGACCTAATGGTCCTTTCCGTGTGGATGCTACACCTCTCCCTGCCCCAAGACCCAAGGCCCTCTTTATATGCCTTTCTTACTTTTACCATTGTTTGAAAGGATGACCTCCATCTTTCACCCCCATTCCCTCAGCTGTGTCCCCACAGACCTGGGCCTCCTGCTGCCCACCATGGCCAAAAGTGGAGAGTCTCTACCACAGGGCAGCCCAGTGCCAGCCCAGGATTCCCACCTCATCCGGGTGACAGTGAAGACACCCAAGGACAAGGAGGATTTCTCAGTTGTAGACACGTGTACCATCCGGCAGCTGAAGGAAGAGATATCACACCGCTTTAAGGCACATCCAAATCAGCTGGTCCTCATCTTTGCTGGAAAGATCCTCAAGGATCCTGACTCACTGGCACAGTGTGGAGTGCGAGATGGCCTCACAGTTCACCTGGTCATTAAGATGCAGCGTCGGACCACAGGCACTGAGTGTCCAGCCCCACCAGTCTCTACTCCAGGTCCCAATCCTGGCGTACTCCCTCAGCCAGGCTCTGTTTACCCTGTGGATGGGGCTCCTTTCAGTTTAGGTGTCCTTACAGGCCTCAGTGGGCTAGGGCTGACCTCCGGTAGCTTCCCTGACCAGCCAGACTCACCAATGTGGCATCACCTCTCAGTGCCTGAACTTGTTGCTCAGCTTGTCGATGACCCCTTCATCCAGGGTCTGCTGTCCAACACGGGCCTAGTGCGCCAGCTGGTCCTTGACAATCCTCACATGCAGCAGCTTATCCAGCAGAACCCCGAGATTGGTCATATTCTGAACAACCCCGAGATCATGCGGCAGACGATGGAGTTTCTTCGCAACCCTTCCATGATGCAGGAGATGATGCGTAGCCAGGACCGTGCACTCAATAACCTGGAGAGCATCCCTGGTGGCTACAACGTGCTCCGTACTATGTACACAGATATTATGGATCCCATGCTTAATGCAGTCCAGGAGCAGTTTGGTGGCAATCCTTTCGCTGCTGCTACTACTGCCAGTGCCACCACTACTAACAGCCAGCCATCAAGGACAGAGAATTGTGACCCTCTTCCTAACCCCTGGACAACCACATATGGGGTCTCAGGTGGCAGGCAAGGAAGACAGCCTGGAGACCGGGATGCATCTGAGAGTAGAAATAGGCTTCCAAGCTTTCTGGGGAACATAGGACTCTTTGATTATATCCAACAGTTACATGAGACTTCCCAGTCCCTGGGTCCTTATTTGCAGGGTACTACTGTGCCAACTTCGAGGCCAAGCCAGGAAGCACCACTACCAGGAAACAGAGTTCCTCCAACTTTACCCTCAGCCCACAAACCTGGGTCAAGCCAGCCTCTCCCCAAAGAGTCAGTAGCTGTCAAGGGAAAGTCATCCTGCCCAGCTTTCTTGAGACACTCGTCAGAGAACAGTACCAGACAAGGTGAAAGCCTGCATGATGCAGGGAAGGACTCTAATGGCCAGAGCACTAGCCTACCCAATCATATCTCTCAGATAGGAGATTCTGCCAACCGCCCCCGGTGTGTTCCTGCACCCTCTTCCCTGACGTCCGCCACTCCTGGAGTCCCGGAATCTCCTTGGTTGCCTCCAACAGGTTACCCAAGACTTCCGAGGCCAGCCGGCACAAACCAAGTCCCTCGAACGCATAATGACGTACATCAACAGATAACACTCCTGTTGCACCTTCAGGCAGCCATGGCAAACCCCCGCGTCATGCAAGCCTTGCTGCAGATTGAGCAGGGTCTGCAGATCTTGGCTACCGAAGCACCTCGCCTCCTGCTCTGGTTCATGCCCTGCCTGGCGGGATTGAATGGAGTAACGACAGGAGGTACAGAATCCCGAGAGTGTGCTGTCATGTCTGAGGATCCCTGCCCAGCCCCGGCTCCTCAGGTTTCCCCAGCACAGGGTTCTGCAGAGCTGGGTTTCCATGCCACCCCCTTCCTCCAAGTGTTGCAAGCCTTAGCTAGTACCAATACCCAGCAGCTACAGCTGGAGGCTCATTTCCGGGTGCAACTGGAACAGCTTCGGGCTATGGGCTTTCCGAATCTCGAAGCCAATCTTCAGGCCCTCATTGCTACAGGGGGTGACGTAGATGCTGCTGTGGAGAAACTGAGGAAGTCTTAGGAGCTCTAGTTATTTGGACTGTATCTTTTCCTTTATGCTTTCCACCCCCTACCCCCCATGCCTTATTACCCTAGTTCTCCTATTCAGCTGCACTATAAACCAAATTACGATGATGTTCTTTACTGTGGAGACAATGTTCTGAAGTCAACGAGGAAGACTGACAAGCCAGAAAAATAGGGCGGGGATGCTGTGTGACCCAACTGTGCCTGCCACTGTCCTACCTGGGGCCCTCAACTGAGTTCTTTGTGTACTTATCTTGAGATGCAATTACATGGAACCTCTAGTGCAGCCGTTGCCTGAGTCTGATTCTTGTAGAGCCTGAGAAGAAAGGTGTGTGTGTGTGTGTGTGTGTGTGTGTGTGTGTGTGTGTGTGTGTG
>OU015752.1:119599117-119609131 GCA_907169655.1 Acomys percivali | reverse complement strand
GTGTGTGTGTGTGTGTGTGTGTGTGTGTGTGTGTGTGTGTGTGTGTGTTCTTTCTCTGGAGGGCCTATGAAGCTAAACTGGTGGAAGGCAGAAGAGCCTAACACTTGGAGGTGGGAGAGAATGTGGCTGTCACCCTTTGAAGTGGGAGGCTCAGGGATTTCCTGGTATCCTGGGAGTTTTTCAGATTTTGGCATATTATAGGAGCTGTTCCCACAGTCTGTTTTATGGTCTGTCTGATTACCTGCCTGGTTAGAGAAAGGACACAGTTTCTTACATTTCTTATTCCTAAAGGCTATCCCACAGACTTGAAATGAATCTCTGAGTGGGTACGATCTGCAGCAGCGATAATGAACTCTTGATTAAAATGATAAATTCTTCAATCTCAGTTTATATTATTTCTTATAGGCTAATTCAGAGAAAAGGAAGTTCTTCTCTTTTCTTTTTTGTTATCATTTTTCTTTTTTGAAGATTCATTTAGTTGTTATGTGTGTTTTGTGTAACATATGTGTACAGTGTGTGTCCTGGTGCTTAAAAAGAGATCCAGAAGACGGTATCAGATCCTGGGCAATTGGATGGAGAGGCAGTTGTGAGCCACCTGATATGGGTTCTGGGAAGTGAGCCCAGGTCCGCTTCAAGAGCAGTAAGCACTCTAAACTACCAGGAGAGTTGAATTCTTACATTTGCTAGCTCAAATATGAAGTGGCTAGCCTGTGCTTAGCATCTAGGTATTAGGAATTTAATGTGAGTAAAACAGATACAACTCTACTCTCACTTGTTTATCGTACACTGGCAGCACATTTTCAAACAAAACATTTTATTTGTGGTTATAGTCTATGATAAGTTTGGAAGAAAATGTAAGTGCATAAAAACACTTACACCCAAATGTTGGGACCCAAGTTTCAAATCCTCAAAAGCCACATAAAAGCTGGGATTGTAGCAGGAGCATCTTTAATCCCAGTGCTCCTACAGAAAACTGTGAGGTGGAGACAAGAGATTTTTCAGATGTTCATGGCCTACTGGCCTGGTGTGAACAGTTGAAAAATAACAATGGAGACGCTTACACTCCAGGTTGCTCTCTGATGTCCACGTGTGCACAGTAGTGCCAGCGTGCTTGCTCTTGTACACCACATAGTGCACACACAAAAGAAAACAGGTGAAGAGCTATGAAGAAGCATGAGCAGGCTTATTACTAGTCTGGTCTGGGAAGACATGAACGCCACCTGAGGATAAAACTTGAAAAGTGTTCAGAGTGAAGCGGATAAAATTTTGAAGGGGGAGGAAGGCTACACCCGCAGGAGGAATATTATGCACAGCCACTGTGGTAAGAGGGATTTATGACACAGACCTTAGACAGACGAGAGTGTTGTCCCCATTAGCTGTGTATTTCTAGGTCCATAAGCGAATCAAGTGAGCTATGATTTTCAGTACCTACACACATGAATGTGTACATAAATACATATTGGAAGAAACGCACAAACAGTGCATTTCTGAACATACCCTATGCACAGGTGTGCATGTCTGTATACTAAATATGATCCACTAAGTGAACGTTTTCACACGGAGTAGGAGCACAAATCAAAACATGCATGCTATAGTGCAGCCAGGGAAGGAAAGAGGTCTTCGGTGGATTATATATCTCTGTGGGAAAACTGCCTGTGGTGTGTATTTACATGTCTCCCTTTCCCCTTACCTTCCATAACCATCCAAATCTCGGAGTAGTCAGACCAGCCACTGGGATGTGGTGGGAAGGTGAGACCAGGCTTTAGAGACAACTTTTCCTGGAGACTTGCATTTTGATCTCTAGGTGGGGCATACAGCTGTTAGGCTCCCCCACTTTTCCCTTCCTGTTTCCTGTGATTGGGGAAAATCTTGTCCAAATGGAAAGAAAATCTCTTACTGCAGCACTAAGACAAATCAAAAGGCAAGCTTATCCCCGCCATTTCCTGCAACTCAGAAGGCGTGGTGCTTTGCAGGGTGTGCCTACCTGCCAAAGATGTTTGATACAACACATAGTTTCCATCATTGGAAAACCAAGAGGAAAATAATCTTCATACAAAGAAATGTCTTGGGGTTGGAGAAATGGCTCCGTGTTTAAGCCTGCATTACTGCTTTTGCAGAGGACCCAATTTTGGTTCTCAGAACCCATCTTCGCATGTACACAGACCCATATGCCTACACAAAAGTAAATCTTAATTACATGATGTGTAAGAGAAATCCTGAGGGCTGCTCTGAAAGGCTAGCTGTGATGAACTTTAAAGTCTTGGCGAGGAGAGTGCTTGGTGAATTGTTTTCTTATCATAGCTTCTGCATACAATGTTTCCATTAACATGCATTCATTGTATGTACTAATAGAGTCTAGGGAGATAGTTCCATCCTGAATACTATACATACATGCATCAAATCCAACCTCCTCTTTTCCTTCCTTCCTATGCTCTTCCCAGTGTGATTTCTACTTTATGTTCAAATTGACTGATGGTTGAACCCAAGGCCTCCCTCAAACCAGGGAAGCACTCTTTACAGCTCGGCCTCCAACTGACTTAAGCTTTACGACAGAGAACACAAGAGTCCTTGTTTTTTTCTGCACTTAACTTATTTCAAATAAAAACGTTCTTTACCACCGTGCATTTCATTGCAAATGACAGGGCTTTATTCTACTTATAGGCAAATAATACCCCATGGTATATGTGTACCAGACTTTTTTATTCATCCACCTAGGCTGTTGCAGATATTAGGAGTTGGGATACTGCTATAGTAAATACAGGCATTGCAAGTGTCTCTTTGCTATACTGAATTTATTTCCATTGCTGGGTCACATGATAGATTTATTAAGTTTCTGAGGATTCGCCACATTATTATCTATAATTGTTGCAATAGTTTACCATCTTATCAACATGGTAGAGACCTCCAGAGTTGATTAAGTGCTTAGAATCTTCGCTATAGCTTCATCAGAGAAACTGAACATGCCAGCAGCATGGTGGTGTACCCAGGAAACAGAGTCCCGGGGCAGAGAAGGTTGTTGTCTTCCATCCATAAGCTAAGGTGAGATCTGACATGTGGAACACAGTAGATTATGAAATAATAGAACCTTGAAATATGAGTAAGTAGAAAGGTAAATGAATGAGAAAAATTTTGGGAGACCAGGCAATATAAACCAAGTAGAAGCTACGTGCAACAGAGATGGTGTCTGAGGGAGGAAAGGTCATTGGAATTTGAGGGAGAGAAGACTCTTACAGGTTGATGTGGCTGAAAGTGCATGTCTTCTGGGACTTCTCATCTACTGTCCCTGCCCTGAGTCTTCCTATCAGCTATGGTCCAATCTGAAATACCTGGGACTTGACAAGATGTGGTGTGGGGTCATTCAGGTGGAGAAGAAAATGCAGACTCAGCTGACACTGAGCCTAGTGTCTGGATCCTTTATCAAGAGATTTACTAGGACCCAAACCAAGCAAAAAACAGTGATTAAATATTCATCTGCTTGATCCCAGACAGGAGTTGGGCATTACTTTAGTAAAAAGATTTTGAGTCACACACCTAGGACATCATCTGTGAGATAGAATCTCCCATATAACAGGGAGCTGCAGCTATGAAATCTCAGCAACAGTTTCCTAAACAGGGCCTGCACAATAACTGCACATCTCAACCTGGATGTAGGAAATCTCACAAGACCGCCACAGATAGATAAAGGACTGCAGGCAATTAATGGATGCTGAGGAGAAGGAGAATCGGACTTCTCCAGGAATGAGCTTACTGATAGGTTATCTAACACCAAGAGTCAGCCCTCAACACATGTACATATGAACAGCACTGAATGGACTCAGCAGCTTGTATTTGTGTGTGTGTGTGTGTGTGTGTGTGTGTGTGTGTGTGTGTGTGTGTGTATATATATATATATATATATATATATAACTGGTAAAAAGTCATGAAGTTGAGAAGGAGTGAGAGAAGCACAGGAGGAGTGGATGAGGGAGAAGGAGGTGTGGAAAAGATGTAACATCAGTACTCAAGCAATTCTCAAAAAATTAAAAACTTAAAACAATGCCCATGCCAAAGGACTACTTTAAGAATCAGACACACAGAGACTGGAACAGGACCAGGCCTAGAGAACACCAGTCGGTGACAGCCACCCACAAATCAAGTGTAAATAGAGAAGCCCTAACATCTAGAAGAAAAAAAAAGCCTGCCATTTATGATGGAAGTGCAGCGTGTGTTTTTAGAAGGACACAGGTACAAAGAAAAGATTTCTGATATTCTTTTTGAGTTGGGATCTCACTGCACAGCCACACTGGCTTCACACTTGAAGCAGAGCCTCCTTCCTCAGCCTCCTGAGTGCTGGGATTATAGACATTAAGCCACCACAGCTGCATGGATTGATTAATTTCCTTTTAATGTCGATTTTATGTTTTATTTTTAAAATTTCATACAAGGGTACTACATCACCCCCACCCACACTTTCCCCTCTTCAACTTCTCCATGATCCTTCATTCCCCTTCAACATCATAGCTTCTTTGTCTTTATAACACACACACACACACACACACACACACACACACACACTCATACACACATAGTATATATATACAACCTGATGGCTTTATTGTCGACTGTGTTCGAGTGTTAAGCCTGACCAGTTGGGATTGCACACATATTAGGCGGCTTGTCCCTGGAGAACACTGACTTCCCTTTCTCCATAGCCATGTTGTTATTTCTTATTTAGGGACGAGGAAAGCTGAAGCACACAAGGAGGGGGACACACACAGCTGAAGTTAGGAAGTATCCTATTAGAGTCAGGGTTTGAAATTAGACAATTTACTTCTAAGCTCCACGCTGGTAATCACTGTGCTCTAAGAAATGAGTTTCTGCTTTAGTCCTGAATTCCCAACATGTGAATAGGGTGTGATTTGTAGTATTTTTTTTGGGGGGGGGGAGTTTTGAATCTCTGACTCCTTCAAATATAGACATGGAGTCAGTATCTCATCATTGTTTACACATGTGTAAGCCCTTACTTACATCCCTGTGCTCTTATTTTATCTTCATTTAATCATAGTTAATTGTTATAACTTCAGGAAACTGATGATTAAAAAGTAAATGCTCAGACCCATCATTCCGCACAAAATGCCATTGATTTTTATTTGTTCACTTTTCTAAACACTTTGGAGCAGAATTCAAGTTTCCAAAAAGGCAACTGAGGTTTTGATTGGCTTTTCATGACAGTTATAATTTAGCAGAGATCTGAGAAAGTCACAACAGATGTCTTTGCTTCTAGAGAAGAAAATGCTTCCATTTATTCAAGTTTTCTCTGTTTACTTAATGTCATAGTGTAATACCCAGATTTCCCAGATTGTAAGACCCCCCCCCAAAAGACCACCAGGACTCGATACCAATGCAACATACACAGGGTCCTGTATTACAGGCTCAAGCTTGGGTCACAATCTTTCCTGATGCAACAGCATAGGAGAGTGGCACCGAAGCTTCCGGGGTAATGGATTTATAAAGGGGAGAAACTGATAGTAGGGGTTGTGGGTCACAGGAGTGTCAGGCAGGTTGAGTGGAGGCTGGATCACAAGGGGGAAGTTGTGGGTCACAGGAGTGTCAGGCGCGTTGAGTGGGATTTCTGCAGACTGCTGGCAGGTGCCGTTTACAGCAGTATGTGGTCATTCCCGGAATGCAGGGAGAAGTAAGGATCGCCTAGAAGTCAAGCACTCACAGAAAATACAGACCCTGGCATTAGTTACAGAACATGGAACATGACTAGTTTGGTCCCTACATTAGGGACCATAAGTCCTTCAACTCCGAGGTGGTTCAAACATTAAATTTTAATGGCTGGGATTTTTGAGTAGATGCTTTTCTGCTGCATATTCTGAGTAGATACTGTGAGGGGAAAAATGCATCCTTAATGGTCATATAATGATGAATCCTCCTTTCAAACAGAAGGCGTGCTAATTCTTAGGCAAGTGAGATAAGAGATAGAAAGCCCCCACTATTCTAGTGAGGCTTGATACAGCTAAGTTGCAGATATGTTGATGGGAAGAATAAGAATACAAAGAACAAAAATAATTTCACTTTTAGGATACTACACTTAGTACCATGATGCTGGTCTTTCTACATGTTTTAATAGAATTGTGGTTGTTGGGACCTGGAAAGATAGCTCAGTAGTTAAGAACACTTGTTTTAGTTAGGGTTCTATTTCTGTGAAGAGTCACCAAGACCATGGCAAACTCTTATAAATGAAAACATTTAAATGGGGATGGCTTACAGTTTCAGAGGTTTAGTCCGTTATTATCATGGTGGGAAGCATGGCAGCATGCAGGCAGACATGGTGCTGGAGAAGGAGCTTAAAGTACTATGTCCCAATTGGCGGGTGGCTGAAGTGACTGTGTGCCACTAGGCTTGATTTTGAGCTTCGGAGACACACTTCCTCCAGCAAAGCCACACCTACTCCAACAAGGCCACACTCCTTAATAGTGCCACTCCCTACTGACCTATAGGGGCCATTTTTATTCAAATCACCACATTCAAATCACTATAGGTTTGTAGCCATATCATAATGCAAAATGCATCCACTCCAACTTCAAAAGGCCCCAAAGCCTATCACAGTATGCATGCCTTTGTAAGGACCAAACTAATGCCATGGTCTGTATTTTTTGTGAGAACTTGTCTTCTAGGTGACCCTTACTTCTCCCTGCATTCTGGGAATAACCACGTACTGCTATAAACTGCATCTGCCAGCAGTCTCCAGAAACGCCACCAGAGAGATTAGATACAATCAGCACCCAATGTTCCTCTGAGATTAAAAACGAAACAAAACTTCCCTTCGAGATTCAGCCTCTACCCAACCCACCTGAAGGTCGATACTCCTATGACTCACAACTTCCCCTTATGACCCAGCCTCCACCCAACCCACCTAAAGGTTGACATTCCTGTGACCCACAATCCCCTCTTATGGTTTTTTCCCTTTATAAACCCATTACCCTTGAAGCTCCGGGCCATTCTCCTATCCTGTTGCATCAGGAAGGACTGTAGCCCAAGCTCGAGCCCATAATACAGGACCCTGTATATATTATATCGAATCCTGGTGGTCTTTCTTTTGGTGGGGGTGGGCTCTCAATCTGAGCAATCTGGGTATTACACCTTTAATCCCATCACTTCGGGGGCAGAGGCAGGCAGATCGCTGTGAGTTCAAGGCCAGCCTGATCTATAAAATGAGTCCAGGACAGCCAAGGCTACACAGAGAAACCCTGTCTTGAAAAACCAAAAATCAAAAACAAAAAATCAAAAACAAAAAACCCCCAAAAAAACAACCAACCAAAACCAAAACAAACAAACAAACAAAAGTTTAAAGTTTCTTCTGAGACTCATGCAATATCTTAATTGTAATCCCCTGTAAAATCAAAGTGAAAAGCAGCCCACAAGCTTCCAACATACAGTGGCACAGGATGTACATTATGATACCAAAAGGGAGTATAGTGAGGAAATATTGGACCAAAGCAAGACTGAAATCCAGCAAACAACGAACTCTGCATTTCTATGTCTGATGTCAAAGCGTTCTTCAGATCTCCAACTCCTTTCAGCTTTGATAACTGCAACACACTTCTCTCTCTTGGGCCGGTCCCACTCCCTGTTAGCAGTTTCCTGGCCAGAAATCGCATGGCTCTATAGCATCTCCACTATCTTGGGGTCCCTAAGGCAATGCATGCTTCACACTTACAGCTTCACGTGCGGAGACACCCCTGACACATGCCTGGACTCGGCAGCTTCTGTTAGTCTCGGAAGAAGATTGCATAACCTTCTATCATTGACTTTAAGTCAAAACCACTTGGCTGTAGTTTCCAAGTTCTGTTGTTTTCTGGGGCTGGGACGTGCCCCCTTGTTCATATACATTTTTATCAGCTTTCTGTTTCCTATGGTTTCCTTCACTGCCTCAGCCTGGCTGTCCTGGAACTTGCCCTGTAGACCAGACTGGCCTCGAACTTAGAAATCTACATTTCTTTGTCTCCTGAGTGCTGGAACTAAAGGTGTGTACCACCACACCTGGGCTAAGCTTTTCTTTATTTCCTTTTCACAAGTTGGATGATTAGCTGGGTGGGGTCTTGCTCTGAGGTCACCATTCCCTTTATTCATCTTATCCTCAGGTTTTTCTTCAATCTGTTTATCTCCTTGAACACAGCAGAGTTTACCTCCTAGTTCCTTTTTTCTCTTCAAATTGTACATTTTATATTTTTCTTTGCTCAGCTTGTTCCTTTTCATTATAAATCTGCAAGGCATAAACACTAATAACTACATGACAAAGTTGATATTAGGTTGTTTTGAGATTTCCTTTGCAAATGTAATTAATCCAAAAACTTTTCAATTTAGCCACAGGCAGATTTTTTTTTTTAAACCCTAACCTTAACCCTAACTCTATCCCTGACCACCTCCCCTTAGTGAGGAGGCCTGGTGGCTCTCAAAGAAAGAATAAGCAGGCTACCAAGATGAGACTTGATAGCCTATAACTATATAGTGGGGGAGGAGATCCCCCTCAGTCTTAGACCTAGGGGAGGGGAATAGGGTGAAAGCAGGAGGGAGGGAGGAATGGGAGGATACAAGTGGTGGGATAACAATTGAGTTGTAATCTGAATAAATTAATAAAAAATAGTTCAGACAAATAAATAGGGTCTCAGAAAGGAGCAAGTAAATGGGTCATTTTTAAAACTTCAGTTTTAGAATACTTAAGCAGAAATAAAATATGTTTTCACTAAAAAACAAAAAACAAAAAACAAAAAACAAAAAACAAAAAACAAAAACCAAAAGGTCCCAGCACTCGGGAGGCAGAGGCAGGTGAATCGCTGTGAGTTCGAGGCCAACCTGGTCTACAAAGAGAGTCCAGGACAGCCAAGGCTACACAGAGAAACCCTGTCTAGAAAAAAACCAAAAAAAAAAAAAAAGAAAACGACAGAAAGAAGCCATATTCTTCACTAAAACATCACAAGAACAGTCTCTAGGCTACTTACTAACATTCTCTTCTGGAACTTCTTGATCTAGGGCCCCTTAGTTGAAATCACACTCAGCCACACTGTCTTCCCACTCCTACTATAATGACCCCTGAAGCCCCCACTTAAAATGTTCAACTGCTTTTCTAATGCAAAGTTTCAGAGTCCACATCCCTCCAAACAGAAGCGTGGGTCAGGCCTGTCCTAGCAATATCCCACCCAGTTCCTGGTACCAACTTCTGAACCAACAAAAATCCATGGGAACATCTGTTGCGGTTTCTTAATGCTGTGAAGAGACACCACGAGGACAGCAACCCTTAGGTAAAGGAAGACATTTAATTGGGGCTGGCTTGTAGTTTCAGAGGTTTAGTCCACTACTGTCTTAGTGGGGAACATGGCAGTGAACAGGCAGACATGGCGCTGGAGAAGGAGCTGAAAGTTCTACATTTCAGATGTTGAAATGACCATGAGCCACTAGGCCTGGTTTTGAGCTTCTGAGACCTCAAGGCCCAGCTCCTAGTGACACTCTTCCTCCAACAAGGCCACACCTAATCCAAAAGGCCACACCTAATAGTGCCACACCTTATGCACCTATAGGGGCAATTTTTTTTTATTCAAACCATCACACTGTTCTTGCAGAAGTTCTCAGAAGCCACACTGGAAAGTTTGAAGCCACCTGTAACTCTTGCTCCAGGGGAATCTCACAGTGTTCTGGGCTCTGCTAGTATCTATCTGCATACACATGGCCTATGTACACAGAGACACAGAGACATAAAATGAAAAGCAAAATCCCAACTCTGGTTGTCAAATTCCTGGATTTCTGGTGTTTCTCTTCCCTGCAGTTTGTATGAATATGTGTCTGCACATACACTGGCTCATGCATATGCATATGAAAGACGGAGGTTCATATTGACTGCGTATGCTCCCCGTTAGCTTTTGAGACAATGTCACCTATTGAAACTAGTAGGTACTTTTCCAGCTAGACTGACTGTTCAGAAGCCTAGTGGTCACTGGTCTCTATATATGCCGCCCCCACCCCCCACCTCCC
>OU015752.1:119588044-119598717 GCA_907169655.1 Acomys percivali | reverse complement strand
AAAAAAAAACCAAAAAAAAAAAAAAAAAAAAAAAAAAGAAAACGACAGAAAGAAGCCATATTCTTCACTAAAACATCACAAGAACAGTCTCTAGGCTACTTACTAACATTCTCTTCTGGAACTTCTTGATCTAGGGCCCCTTAGTTGAAATCACACTCAGCCACACTGTCTTCCCACTCCTACTATAATGACCCCTGAAGCCCCACTTAAAATGTTCAACTGCTTTTCTAATGCAAAGTTTCAGAGTCCACATCCCTCCAAACAGAAGCGTGGGTCAGGCCTGTCCTAGCAATATCCCACCCAGTTCCTGGTACCAACTTCTGAACCAACAAAAATCCATGGGAACATCTGTTGCGGTTTCTTAATGCTGTGAAGAGACACCACGAGGACAGCAACCCTTAGGTAAAGGAAGACATTTAATTGGGGCTGGCTTGTAGTTTCAGAGGTTTAGTCCACTACTGTCTTAGTGGGGAACATGGTGGTGAACAGGCAGACATGGCGCTGGAGAAGGAGCTGAAAGTTCTACATTTCAGATGTTGAAATGACCATGAGCCACTAGGCCTGGTTTTGAGCTTCTGAGACCTCAAGGCCCAGCTCCTAGTGACACTCTTCCTCCAACAAGGCCACACCTAATCCAAAAGGCCACACTTAATAGTGCCACACCTTATGCACCTATAGGGGCAATTTTTTTTTTTATTCAAACCATCACACTGTTCTTGCAGAAGTTCTCAGAAGCCTCACTGGAAAGTTTGAAGCCACCTGTAACTCTTGCTCCAGGGGAATCTCACAGTGTTCTGGGCTCTGCTAGTATCTATCTGCATACACATGGCCTATGTACACAGAGACACAGAGACATAAAATGAAAAGCAAAATCCCAACTCTGGTTGTCAAATTCCTGGATTTCTGGTGTTTCTCTTCCCTGCAGTTTGTATGAATATGTGTCTGCACATACACTGGCTCATGCATATGCATATGAAAGACGGAGGTTCATATTGACTGCGTATGCTCCCCATTAGCTTTTGAGACAATGTCACCTATTGAAACTAGTAGGTACTTTTCCAGCTAGACTGACTGTTCAGAAGCCTAGTGGTCACTGGTCTCTATATATGCCGCCCCCACCCCCCACCTCCCCGAGTGCGCAAGTTACAGTGGTACATCATTGTGTTTGGGTTTTTACATGGGTGATGGGATTCTTAACTCAGGTCATCGTGAATGAATGGAAAGGTCTTCTCTTCTTTTCACTTCTTCCCTTTTCTCTCCTTCCTTCCTTCCCTTTTTTTGGGTGGGGTGGGGGTGCTGTTTGAGACAGGGTTTCTCTGTAACCGTGGCTGTCTGGAACTTCTTTGTAGATCAGGCTGGCCTTGAACTCCTGGAGATCCACCTGCCTCTGCCTCCCTAATGCTGTGATTAAAGGCATGTGCCACCATCACCCCTGGTGAAAAGTTTTCTAATTAACCAAGAAATCACAATTTTAGGTACTTTTCCACAGTAACACATTAGATGGCTGCAAAACCCAAGTGTGTTAAGGGACGTGGAATGACAATGCCATTGAAATAGTAACTGTTAATATTTGTTTTAAATTTAAAATGTGATTACATTGCTTCCCCCATTCCCTACCCTCCCTCCAACCCCTCCCATGTTGGGGGCAATGCAAAGTGAAACTCACGAAGCCACAATTGTATGGTAAAAGTTGTTCCCTGGGGAGACTAGAAGTCAGCCAGCCAGGGCACCATCAAAGTTCCCAAGAGAGAGAAATGCTTTCAGACTCTGAAATTACATCTCATCATGTCTTGCTATTGGCTTATACTGCTGGTTCATGCCTTCCAAAGGTTAAAAGCATTGATAAATATTGCAGGTACAGAGTCACCTCAGTGGTCATTTTACCTCCTGCCAGATCCCCTTGAGGTGGCATTCTAGGAAGATAAATTCTTGTCACTGATTTTTGTGGTTACTGGAAATTTTAGAACTGGAAAAAAAAGGTGTGTGTGTGTGTGTGTGTGTGTGTGTGTGTGTGTGAGAGAGAGAGAGAGAGAGAGAGAGAGAGAGAGAGAGAGAGAGAGAGAGAGAGAGAGAGAGAAACTTCTGTTAATGACACAAACCTAATGCAGCCAAATCTATCTTTAATATTAACAAATAACTGCTGGAGAGATTACATTTTTCCTAGGGCTTTACCTGCCTGGAGTGGTCCAAACAGCTTAAATAGTTCCTTCTCACACTGTCTTAAAGTAATATATTTAGACCTAGATTCCAAGTGCTGCTGTGATTTCTCTTAAGGCCACCAACCTCTGAGTTAACACTATATTTTTCTTTCTAAAAATTATTTATTTGTGTATATCTTCTTCATGTATGGGGGCCTTCAGAAACTAGAAGAGGGCATGGATCCCTGGGAGGTGGAGTTTTTGTCAGTTGAGAGCTGTGTGGAGGGGGTGCTGGGAACTGAATTTGGGTCCTCTGGAAAATCAACAATCCCTCTAAACCATGTAGCAGTCTCCCCAGGACCACCATCCCTCCTCACTTTATTTTCTGAAGCAGCCCTGCTCTCGGGGCTTTGGAATATCATGCCTTTGAGACCATGTAGACAGATTATCTCCCTAAGGGCCTAGGATACAAGTATACCATTGAAAATGCAAACTGATTCCGTTCTGTTCAGATAGAAACCGGGCCTGAGGCCTCAGGTAGACCGTGATGAGGGGACAGTAATTCAGTGGAGGCTTGGTGAACAGGATGAATGCTTCGTTAGCCAATCCTTAGACCTTGCTTTCCTATTCAACCATCATTACTTGTCAAGCTTAGTGTTAATTAAGATTTGAAGAGGGACAAGTGTTTGTGTGAAATGTGTTTCTAGATAGGGACATGTTCCCTGTTCCCCCGCACCAGGCTCCTTGGTGTTTTCAATCAAATCAGAAAGAAAACCCAACCCCAGGCAGGTGGTAGACTTCTGCCCTGCCCCCATTCAGGTCTACCTTTCAACTGTGACCTCATCACTGACACCATCTCCTCTAAAGACAACCCAAGAGAGGAGGGGCTGCCCCAGCTCTGGGAGCCAGGTGGCTCTAGGGCTACACTGGGAGGTGGCATCTGCAGGACGTAGGTGAAAAGACATCAGCTGGACACCTACTGGTCCTTGCACCCAGGTGTGCTCGGTGCCACATCAAAGCTTCTACAGGTGTGTCCTCCACTGTGCCCTGAGGTAAGCCTGCATCCTCTTCTTCAGGAAATATGGCACGGGCTAGGGAAGAAGCAGGGGACAGCCAGCTGGTGTCTGGTAGGGAACCGTTCTCGCGTATCATCAGAGTGTCTGTCAAGACCCCACAGGACTGCCAGGAATTTTGGGTGGCAGAAAACAGCAACGTTCACCGCTTTAAGAAGCAAATCTCCAAATACCTTCACTGTGACACTGACCGGCTGGTGCTCATCTTCACTGGCAAAATCCTCCGGGATCACGACATACTGAGCCAGCGCGGCATTTTTGATGGCTCTACAGTCCACGTGGTCGTGAGGACTCGTTTGAAAGGGTCAGCCTGTACAGGAACTCTGGCAGGCCCCACAGGCAACTGTACCCACCGTTCGGAACCATCGGCCTCTGATAACGCTGCGGTGCTAGCCAGGTTGGGTCGGCTGGCCCGGAGCTCACCTGACCTAGCTGATTTCTTCAGCCAGCTTGTCCAACTGCTGACGACAGCACCAGAGTCTGTGGTGCAGTTCTTGGAGGACCCTTTGATTCAAGGACTGGTAAATGAGAAACAAGCCAATGGCATGCACGTTCCCGAGTCCTCAAAGACGGTACAGAAACGGGACCCCGCTCTCAAGTTTCCGGAAACTTTTCAGAAACCTGCGCGACAACAGGAAGTCCTTCAGGAACACAAGCAAAGGCTGGAGGCCCCGAAAGTCGTGCCAGGAGGAGACAATGCTATGCGTCCTGGCTGGTCTGATATCCAGCAGATCATCCTTTCCACTCTGGCCTTATTGGTGGCCTCTAAAGGCCACATTTCCGGCTCAGAGCTCTGTCGGGGAGAAGCCAGCACCGCTCATGGAAGTTCTGATCCCATCACCTCAGCTCCAGTCAGGACCTTGGCACAAGAGGTCAGTACAGGAGGTGTTACTCAGGCCAAGGGCACAGTTCCAAGTCAGGCCAGTTCAGGGTGCCGACCTGGTACACTTGACTTACACCCAGGCTCAGACTGCCCCACCCAAGAGAGCCAGCAGCCGGTGGAGAAAACCCCTCTAACCACTCAGCCGAAACTCTCGCCCTCTGTCCTACGTCGAGCCGTGAATGTCCTGCAGAAGAATCCATCTCTGCTACACCAGCTGGCAACTGGCAGTCCCCTCCTACAGCATATGCCCCTTCTCCCGATCCTGACCAACCCTCGAGCGCTGCAGGCATTGCTCCAAATAGAACAAGGCCTACAGACGCTGTCTAGGGAGGTGCCCGAGCTGGGACCGTTCCTATGGAACTCAGCTAAACCACGCGGGGCTAGAGGAACCCCAGAAACTAGGGGAACAAGACAAGCCTACAGAGAAGACACCACACAACACTCCTTGGCCTTTCTCCAGCTCTTCCATTCCTTGGCCAATGCCTGTTCTCTGTTTACCCAAAGTGCACTGTCCTCAGCCCTCCTCGTTGAAGGTCGTTACCAGCAAGAACTGGAGCAGCTGAAGGCCTTGGGTTTTTCTAACCGTGATGCAAACCTGCAGGCCCTTATAGCCACGGATGGAGATATCCACGCCGCCATTGAGATGCTTCTAGGGCCTCCGCAGGTCTAGTCTCTCCAGCGGATGCCCACAATTGCACCATTCTGTGGAGAGGGAGGAAAAGGGGAGAGGGAGGGAAGGCACTTATTTTAGAAATTCCTCCTCCTCGGCTTATGAGCACATTTGGGCAGCCCTTCTCACACTGCCCAAGCCTGTTCTACATTAAAGGAGATTGCTTGGAGCTCCTGTGTGTTGTAGATTTGAGACTGGGTGGGCACCATAGTCTTTGTGGAAAGGGACTTGAATATTGCTCTGGGACCATGCATTTCTTATTTTCATGTCTCTACGGATCCTTTTACTTTTTAAAGGTATTGTGGCTGGGGACCTGGTACAAATGGTCCTGGGCAGAGTGCTTCCTGTGCAAGCATGAAGACTGTGTTAAGACCCCTAGCACTCAAAGGAAAACCCAGACACAGTGGTGGATCCCTTACCCGAGCACTAGGGAGTGGAGTGTGGAAACAGGGGCACAGCTGGAGCTCACTGACCAGACAAACCTAGCCAATCAATGATCTCATGCTCAGTCTCAAAATACAAGGTGGAAAGCAGTAGTGGTAGACACCTGATATCAACCTCTGCCCTACACATACACACACACACACACACACACACACACACACACACACAGAGAGAGAGAGAGAGAGAGAGAGAGAGAGAGAGAGAGAGAGAGAGGAGAAGAAACAGTGAATCCTGAAATTTTGATATTTTTACTCACACCCAGCCAACATCTATGTCTCCTGCCAGCACAGCCGTCACCTCTATTAGCTCCTACCATAGTGACAGAATCCTAGGTGTTACTCTTCCAAGAAGTCATGACTTAAGACTTTTTGAAACCATGTCTTTGCCCATATGTTTCTCTCTCTCTCTCTCTCTCTCTCTCTCTCTCTCTCTCTCTCTCTCTCTCTCTCTCTCTCACGTCTCTCTGTGCTATAGTTCTTCCTTTGTTTTTTGCCTGTGTTTAGGATGCTGCTCTGTGAAGTTAACCTCTGTCAGAAGCACCGTCTTCCCTCCTCTACAGTGTTCTTCCTTTCCTCTTGCAGGATGCTTGCCTCTGCCGCCCTGTCAGGCAGTGCTCTATTTCTGCAGTTCTTGCTTCTGAAGTTTTACATGTCTTCCTTCCAGATGAAATATTTTTTCCATTCATTTATTTAGTCACTTCACAGCCTGATCGCAGCCCCCTCTCTCCTCTCCTCCCAGCTCCATCTTCATGCTTGCTCCTTCCTCCCCAGGAGCAAATTTTTATGCACATCTGCCATTATGGAGTTACCCCAATAAGATGCAGGAGCCTTTTCAAAATGAAAATTTTCCTCACATTTTATTAATAGTTAGACCTGTAGAGTCTTGTTTCTTTGATAAGTGTCCTCCTTTAATCATCTTGAGAAACTCAACTCTTTAAAGTGCTTTAAATGTGGAGTATGCTATACCAATACTTTAAAAACTTATCTCTCAGAAGTTTGTCCCCTTTCATAACAAAAGTTCTGGCTCTTTTGTATTCATGGCTTCCAAGTTTATAACAGTTGTGCTCTTGTATTTCCTGTAGCCTGCTGATGTTCTCTTTTGGGTGTCCTGGGGCTGTGTCCATGGCTCAGAATTTCCACATGCAGTTTAGTATCTTTCCCCTGCCTCATTCCCACTCTGAATCCTACATTTATACCCCATATCTTAATGAAAGTAACCCACACCTTCCCAATGTATTTGGATATCTCCTGTAAATTTCTGGGTTGTCATGGGTATGACTCACGGAGTAGAAAGATGCAGCATGCTCCATCCAGACTGTCCGCAGTTCAATAGCAGCAGTGGAGCAGGAACAAAGGCAACAGACAGATGCAAGTGAGGAGAGGTCATAGTTGGAAAATTACTTAAGGAAGTATGAAAGACCGAAAATTCAAATTGGCCCTAGGAATCAGTCAAGCCTGGGCTAATGCACATCTGAGTTTCAGTCTTCCTTAAGGCTGAGAAGGTCTATTAATTCCTCGGAGGCAGATACTGTAACTTAATTGTTATGTGATGCCCTATGAGCCTAGGCACCCAAAGATTATAGTGGTGGGCTAGGTCATCCTTCCCCAGCAATGAGCCTCGTACACACTTAATTCTTGGTTTTCCTAGCAGGCATGTTAACACATTTTTTATTTTATTTTATAACGTGACATTGCTAGAAAAGTGTCCAATTGAGTTACAACCCTCCCCCACTGTAAAATCATATAATATTTTAAGTTGTGATTTTGCCCTGGGGCACAATTATAGCTATTTTTGGCTGCAGATTGGACATGGCAGGGTCTAGTTAGAGTATTGGTCTGAAATTCTGTAACATCAGTTCTGGAATAGGATGACATTTTTAGGAACGAGGGAAGGATACTTGGCAGAATGGGCATTGGATACCCACACTGAATGTGTCTTAATACATCAGCCTATATGGTTATACACTGGAAAAAATGTTCATTGAAACAGGAAATAATCATATACTGAAGCAATACTAGATAATATGGAAGATATTAAGCTGGCTTGCAGGAGTTATGTTCTAGATGATAAACTGTGCTAGATATGCATATACATTTCTATCAGCATAAGCTAGAGGTACAGAAGCACATATCCTTATTCGATAGCATCTATCTATAATGTGTCTATAGTATCGGGAACTTAAACCATTGAGCTAACAAGTGCCTGTTGTTGCAATGATCCACACCTTCCGTTTTATCATCTGTAAGATGGTGGCCAGGTCATCTACAGGAATTAGCAAATATTCCTCTAAGTTCACGTGTAGCACTTGCCATTCCAGGTTTTCAGGCGAATATTTTCCTCTATCTCCAAAAACTCTACAAGACTCAACAGGCAGGTAACAGTGAGTCGTGTCTAGGATCCTTGCTTAATTTACTATCTACTCAAATCGCATCTGTACAGCAGTGGAAAAGAGTTTCATAGTGCCTGCCCCAAGAGAAATTAACAGTCAGGATTAAGGAGAGAGGAAAGTGGAGAAAGTTGAATTTCCCTCAGCTACTGCATTTAGACGTTTTCTTGTTACTAACTCCCTTAGTACAGGGCCCGTAAACCTTTGTACCAAGGAAATCCCTTACTTGGAAGCATTAGAACCTACAGTTGAGTGTGGAGGAGGCATAGGCACTATTGTTTCACGTGTCTGTGTATAATCCCAAATTCAGTCCCAAGGGCCTGCATCATGGTATGAGGAGCATGTCAGTGTGTTCATGAGGTAGGCTGGGTGTGGGTCAGGGATGGACAGTGTCTGGTACCTGCTGTCAATGAAACATGCAAAACGGTCTTCATCCTTGCTTTGCCATGGCTCACCCTTTTTTCTCTTTCACATCTCAGCTTTAGAACTCTCTACACTTTTTACCTCCAGTCTGGATTTGCTCTTTGTTGCAGAAACCAGCCACTAAAGTCAACGATGGTTTCTTAAAAGACAAATCCAGTAGATAACTGGCCCTTGTATTCACCTCCCCATTTTCATGCCACTCCCTGTGAGGCCTCACACCCTTTGTTTTTGCTTAGCCTGCCAAAACAACAACACCTTCTTTTGTCTTGTTTTTTCCTTTCCTTTCCTTTTTTTGAGACAGGGTTTCTTTGTGTAGCACTGGCTATCCTGGGCTCACTTTGTAGACCAGGCTAGCCTCAAACTCAGAGATCCACCTGTTTCTGCCTCCTGAGAGCATGTTCTTTTCTATTCATGAGTTTGTTTGGAAAATTTACTTAGAGAGAGAGAGAGAGAGAGAGAGAGAGAGAGAGAGAGAGAGAGAGAGAGAGAAAGGCTGATTTGGAATACACACAAATTTCTATACCAATGTCCAGGCGAATGTGGTTTTGTGCTGATGTATTCTGTCTGTTCTGTCACTGTGGACAAAATCACTATCACCAGCTCTTCTACTAAAATACTGACTTCCTTTTTCTCTTATCTTTCCAGCTACAGTCTTTTACCCTTCCTGTTCCATCAGTCCTTTTTCCTTTTCCTTACTAAATTATTCTCCAATATATATATTCTACTATTTACCTGTCTAAAAAAAAATAGACCAACAGATCAGGGAATAATAATGTCTTGTGCCCTCTAGTTCCCTCCTATTTTTCTGCTTATCCCTATAGTGAGCATATGGTATCTACATTTGATGACACTAGTTTCTCCTTATTAAGTCTTTGCAAGCATCCAAGCAAAGTTTGAGTCCCTTCATGTCAGGACCACAGAGCTCTGTGTACCAAGTCCTATGGGCAACCCTCAGTCATCACCCAGATCATATTTGAGTAATTTTTCTGGTTGACATAATAGAGCCTCTTATTTATTAACATGCTTCCCATTGTTATTTTAACTGTTTTTTTTTAAACCTTTTATTTTTGGCAGGCAGTTGCATACACATATAGAATACTGTGGTCATACCACCTTCACCAATGCTTTCTCTAATCCTTCTTTCACTTTTCTGAGGCTATTTTTTTCTAGCTATTTTCCTTATTATGCTGATTTATTTCATCTTTTTGGGTGCTCATCTAATGTAGGTAGCCATGGCTCTTTGTGTTCATACTCGTGACAGAAAGCCATATGCAGAAGACAGCATTTTGTAGTGTTCCTTGCTATCCTTTGGCTCTTACCATATTTTCACGCCCTCTTCTATGATGTTTCTGTATCGTGTAGGATGTGGTGTAGATGCCCCATTGCGTACTGATCACTCAACATTCACGTTCTCAGCACTTTGACACCATGTCGTCATATATATTTTAAGCTTTCATGTTTTATAGGCTCAAACTGGCCACAATTCCCTAACCTCTTAATTTTGAAGTCATTCTTTGTCATCTTTCATTTCCATGTTGTTTTCACCTGGTTATGTGGATTTAAACATGCCTTGCAGGTTCACATTTGTAGGCTAGACACTTTCTCTGGATCTCAAAGTAGGATAGCCAAACTATGAGAGCTTTCAGTATGATGTGTTACAAATGATGAATAAAAATTAAAAAGAAGAATTCTATTTGTTCTTGTTAGAAATATATAGCCATCTTGTCATTGTAATTTGGGTTGTCTCCTGAGCTGTCATTCTAAACTTCTAAAGATACGAAAGATGCTGTCCATTCCCTTGTCTCAAGACAATGCTCACATCTGTCATCTTCTGAAAACATGTCCCCTTTTCATTTTCCACATTTTCCAAAAAAGAGGAAAAAAAGAAGGGAAGAAGGAAAGAAGGAAGTAAGTAAGAGGAGGGGAGGAAGGATGGCAGAGGAGGAAGAAACGGAGGAGGAAATAAACAAGAAACAAAAAGGGGAAATAGCAAATCCATTTTTCGAACCAAATACATTACAGACCTCACTCCAACCTTTCTCCCTCCCTGACTTCCCAGTCTGCTAAAAATTATGAGAGTGCTTGAAAGGCTTTGAATCCGACCACTTTAAAAAAATACCCACACTGCTGCTATGCTAAGTTCACTACTATGAAAATAAATAATAAAGTAATATACTAAAGAGAGTAAGCTTAATAGCAGAACACTGTACTGGGGGATGTAGTTGCCTTTGTAAATGATGGGTGTATTGACACAAACAAGCCAGTATCTTCAAATGTCAAACAAGGAGAATTACAGTTTTGAGACAGAAAACATTGGTTATAGGAGCTATATTGACCCCAGACCATCAGTGGAGATGATTAGGTAAGTGTTGATTAGGTAAGTGTTCTGCACCAGGATACCTATCTTTGTGACTCATATAGCAAAGTGCACTTTGGGAAATTCTAGGTTTGGTTACAAGCATATGTGCCTAAGAGCCTTTCATGCGGTCTGTGTTATTTCTTTATTGTAGATGTGTGCGTGCAGAGGTCTGTCCACTTCAACTCCACTGCTGTACTTTGCTTAGGCATATCATGTGACTTTATTTGGATGTTGACACTATTCACACTGATATTACACTAGTATTTAAAACAGGAGTCATCTCATCACCCTTTCCTC
>OU015752.1:119570062-119587644 GCA_907169655.1 Acomys percivali | reverse complement strand
TATTACACTAGTATTTAAAACAGGAGTCATCTCATCACCCTTTCCTCCCCACATCTCACCTTTATTTTCACCATAGCAGCAGCCATACTGATCTTTGTATACATAAAGGCAAATTACATTGAATTACAAAGATAATGAACAGGCACAGAAAAGATCCACTATTTCCTCACAGTGTCACAGTTTGTGGTTGACAGAGATGTAGGGGCCCCACACATTATTTCTTAACCGTATGATGCTTCACATGCAGGATCATCAGGCTTCCTAAAGTGAGCCTCGTCTTGATACAGAGGAACAGACAGCATCTTTTCTCTATCTTCAGAGGTTGAGAATTTCATTTTCAGAAGAACAGCTCAGAAGACAACCCAGATCACAATGACAAGATGGCTCTATAATTTCTAACAAGAACAAATAGAATTCTTTTTTTTTAACTCTTCGAAACAATACATTCCAACTGCATATCCCCCTCTCTCCACTCCTCCTGGTCTCCCCTCCAAGTCTCCCTCTCCCAGATCCACCCCTCCTCCATTTCCTTTCAGAAAAGTATACAACCATCAACCAAGCACAGCACGACAAGTTACAATAACACCAGGCAGAAATACCACATCAAGGCTGGGTGAGGCAACCCAATAGAAAAAGGGTCCCAAGAGAAGCAAAGAGTCAGAGATAACCTCCTGTCCCACTGTTAAGGAGACCCACAAAAACACCAATCTAACAACCAAAACGTATGTGTAGAGGGCCCCGTGCAGACCCATGCTGGCTCCGTGATTGCTGCTTCAGTCTCTGTGAGCCTCTATGAGCCTTGCTTAGTTGACAGTGTCCTTGACCCTTCTGGCTCCTACATTTGTAGGGCTCATTGAGCTCTGAGGGGGAGGGAAGCTTGATGGAGAGCTCCAACTTGGGATCTCACTGCACATAGAATTTTTAAATAAATTATTGCTTACATTTAAAACCCAACTAGAATACCATGTCTACATAGATCAAGGAAGAGGTGGGTCCTAAAGAAGCTTTCTTGGAGTGAGAAGAAAATGATAGCATTCTTGTGATGTCTATAGAAAGAGTTCAGAGGAGACATACAGAGTGTAGTATAGAAAATAGACGCAGTTTATTAAAAATGGGGACACTCTCAATGCTGAGAGTGGGCAGAGGACCAACAGTCACTGCTGATGGACAATGGCCAGAGAGACTACAGTGCCAACCTGCATGATTAGGCAGTCTTTTTCTTACAGTCCCCAGAACTGATGATTTTTCTATCCAGGCAATGGGTCCACTTGGATTAGCTCCTAAGGTAAGAGATCGTGGTATAGCTCTGTTCTTTTTCAGAAAGCCAATGGGCAGACAGTAATCCGATGATCATCTGAGAACTTTAGAATGTCGAGTCTCCACCAAGATATGACTCATATCCCTTTCTTTTGATCATTAAAAAATGCCTTACTGTTTCACATTTTGGTTTTATCAGATGCTGATTGTGAAAGGTCTGTTTTCAAGCCTGCTGGTATCTTACCTGCTACCTAAGAAAAGGACTGGTTTTTCTTTTTCAAATCATACACACACACACACGCACACGCACATGCACATGCACACACACACATACACATACACTAACATGTGTTTGTTGTGTGTATATGTGGGGTGGTGGCATGAAGATGGACTATGGTGTTGATAAATATTGCATAAGAATTTTTGGTACCTCACCATGGCTGAATCATCTTAGTGGGATCCAACCATCCTCCCATGAGGCCTCCTTGTTACTTAGCTACTTTGGGTCTATGGATCATAGCATGGTTATCCTGTACTTTATGGCTAATATCTACTTATGTGTGACTACATACCACACGTGTCTTTCTGGGGCTGGGTTACCTTGCTCAGGATGATTGTTCTAGTTCCATCCATCTGCTTGCATACAACATATTGTAATTATGGTACTCCTCTCTTAGATCCTCCCTGCCTTCTGTCCCACCTAACTCCATACCCTCTTTGTTTTCTTTTTCTTTAGAAAACAGGCAAATAAAAGTAACAAGAATTAAAAAAAAAACCCAATGTAAAAGCATAAGAAACACACACAGATATGCAAAACCAAACTTGTAAAAACACAAAATCAGAATGAAAATGCAAAAGGAGAAGACCATTCAGTTAAAAAATGCACAAATAAAGTATTATGAGACAAAAACACCACAAAATTAGTTCTGTGTTGACCATATACTGCTGGACATGGATTATATTGCCAGTGAGCCTCTGTGGAAGAAAATTAATTTTTCCTTGAAAGAAGACGCCAATTGGAGTTCGTTGCAAACAAGCAAAAGAACTTTGTGTTAAGTGCTGCCATTTTGTTTTCAGACTCCATTTAGTCACAGAGGGAAACTTAGGTACACAAGTCATAGTGTAAATAACTGATTGCCTGGCATGACCTAGTTGGCTATGTGCAGTTTTCCCACTCTTTTCTTCCCTTATCACTTTGAGTTACCGTCCAGATGTCCAGGATTAGGCCTGACTAGCAAGGCCCTTGAAAGCAGGTGGCCCAAATAAGGCCTGATCTGCAGTGTTTCCTCCCTCCTGGAGGTAGAAAGAAGACTGAGATGCTAAGGTTTAAGCCCCTGGCCAGCAGGTCCAGAGCTTATACTATTTCTACCACAAAAGGCTATGTAATATACTGTCTATGAAAATATGTAACCTTAGGTATTTCTCTGAATTACAGGCTCTTATTTTAAAACGCAAATAATAGTAATCATCTGTTTGGAGCCCTTGTAAGCGTTTGAACTGAGATTACTGACAGAGCCTGACTGTTTCTCTGAATGTTAGAAAGGGGCAACTTCAGGTCTGAAATGAAATAGCTCCCAAACCAGAAGACTGGAGGAAGGATAGGCAGAAACTCAGTTTAATTGGGGATCAATTATACCTCAAACACCATTAACATAGTGCAGATTTGTTCTGCAGTGTAGTTACGATAGTAACTCTGTGAAGTACAATAATTTCTTTTTAAAAAAGTGAAATATTGCTTACTAGTGTTTAGAGAGGTTGTGTAACTTTTTCATTTTATTTGCTTATTGAACCTTTATAAGAAATGCACTAAAAATTCCACACAGTTATTGACATATGTAGCTCACACTCCAGTATGTGTTAGATGTTAATACTGCCGTTCAATAACTAGGCAAACTGAGGCACAGAGATGCTGACCTTCAAGTTCAAAGCTACACAATACGTAAGTAGGAGAGTTTAGGTTTGGGCACACTGACTTGACACTTTGTGCCTTAATTGCCACCTGAAGGGGTGAAGTGGTAGAACTCAGATTTAAATTCACTCTAATTTCATTTTTATTTTCCATCTGGACTCACAGCATAGTGTCCCTTTCAAAAAGTCCAGTCTTTTCTTAAGGCTGGTAACTTACTTCTTTAGTAAGCAGTAGCTACTTTTACAGCTTAGATTTACTATTGCTATGATGAAACACCATGACCAAAGCCACTTGGGGGGAGGAAAGGGTTAATTTCACTCACAGTTCCATATAACTGTTCATCACTCAAAGCAGTGAGGGAAGGAACTGACACAGAGGCCAGAGGTAGGTGTTGCTTCCTGGCTTGCCCAGGCTCTCTTCTTATAGAACCCAGGCCACCAGCACAGGAGTGGCACCACCCACCACGGGCTGGGCCTGATGGCTAGACAATATGGAGGCATGTCCTCAGTTGAGGTTCCCTCCTTTCAGATGACTCTAGCTGGGTCAAGATGACATAGAACTAAGCAGGACACCACTTTTGAGAGAAGAGTGAAAATATCATCCCTCTGGACTATTCAGAATTTCTTTAATAGCCCAGAAAAAAAAAATTGGTCACTTTAATTTGAGCATTAAGTCCCCACTTCATCTCTCCAACTCTCTTCCTGATGTAATATCCAGAATATTTTATTTTTCTTATCTCCAACCTCTGCTTAAGACATTATAACAAGTCCTTCCCGAAGTGGAGCAGCCTCACAAGCCGACTCCGAATCTCCTTGGTTCTCGCTCCATAGATAATAGGGTTGAGCACAGGAGGCACCAGCACATAGAGGTTAGCCAGGAAGATGTGCACATGCTTGGGAACTCGATTGTGACCAAACCGGTGGGTGAGGAAGGAGAAGAAAGCAGGTATATAGAAAACCAGGATGACACCAAGGTGAGACCCACAAGTACTCAGAGCCTTGTGCTGAGCATCACGGGATGGAAGACGGAAGACAGCCCGGAGGATGAAGCCATAGGAGATGGCGATGAGGATAGAATCCAGGCCCATGGCCAGCAGAGCCACAGTCAGACCATAGACAATGTTGACAGTGATGTTGGCACAGGCAAGCCTCGCAATGCCCATATGCTCACAGTATGTGTGAGCCATGACACGGTGACCACAGTAGGACAGTCGCCTCAGCAGAAAGATGAAGGGGGAGACAACAGCCACACTACGGACTATTCCAGCAAAGACAATTTGGCCTATGACAGTGTGGTTGAGGATGGTTGTATATCTCAGCGGGTTGCAGATAGCCACATATCGATCAAAGGCCATGGCTAGGAGAACTGAAGACTCCAAGGCATAGATAGAATGGACACAAAACATCTGGGCTAGGCATCCACTAAAAGAAATCTCATTAGCATGGAGCCACAGAATGGCTAGCATTTTAGGTACAGTGGTGGAGCTGAGAGCCAGGTCAGTGAGTGAGAGCAGGCAGAGGAAGAGGTACATGGGTGCATGAAGAGCACTCTCTGTCCCAATGATGAGGATGAGGGCAACGTTACCAAGAAGGGCTACCAGATACATGACACAGAAAGGGATGGCAATCCAGAAGTGGGCAAACTCCAGCCCTGGGATCCCAGTCAGGAAGAGAGTGACTGGGAGACTGTCACTCATGTTGGAGGCTGATGATCGTCTTGGCACATGAAGGGCTCTATCCAAGTAGTGACAGCATGCCTGCCCTGAAACATTAGGTATCTGCTTCATTCACATAGCTATAGGATGAAACAATGTGTGTTTTTCTTCAAGAATCCTTTTAAGGCTCTGCTATTTCCTATATTATACATCAATGCTTGCTTCTATATTTAACACAAGGTAAGTATATATGTTCCCAGATGGATACTCCCTGACTTATCTTGTGAAATGTCCTGCGTATCATCTAGAGACCTTTAGCCCCTTCCCTTGGATGGATACTCCTTACTTTTCTTCACTCATATTCCCCCACTGCATCACAGTTTTCTTTAGTTCCCATATACAATATATATATATTTACTTCAGGTAAGTTTCAAGGGGCCTTCAGTCTCTATTATGCTTCTTAGCCATCTTTAAATTCTTGCCTTTTTTGAGGGTCTCTGTGCTACTTGTAGGACTTAAACTTCGTCTCATATATCCAGATTCTGAGTTGGGTCTTTTCACTCCACATTCAATTTTCTATCGCTTCCAGAAAAACACGTTATTCCATGTCACTTCCTAATGCTAAGATAGCCTTTTAAAAATATCTTATTAATTTATTCATATTACATCCCAATTGTTAGCCCATCCCTTGTGTCCTCCCATTCCTCCCTCCCTCCTGCTTTCCTCCTACTCCTCTCCCCTACGTCTGTGACTGAGGGGGACCTCCTCCCCCTGCATATGTTCATAGGGTATCAAGTCTCTTCTTGGTGACCTGCTGTCCTTCCTCTGAGTGTCACAAGGCCTCCCCATCAAGGGGATTGGTCAAAAATGGGGCACCAGAGTTTGCATGAAAGTCAGACCCCAAAGATAGCTTTATTCAGTATCTGGACATCAGACCCTCTCCCTGTTTGCTCTTTAGTGATAAGCCAGGGTAGTTTTGGCTGAGCCCTGACATAGGCCTGTGTGATAGAATCGGGCAAGCTGTAATCACTACAAACCCTCTTTCCCTGTTTTTGGCTCAGTATTATACCTGTGCATTTTTTCCAGTTATTGCTGTCAGATAATATCTGCTGCTCTGTCAGCATCTGTGGCTGAGAGGGCTGGGAAAGGCAGAGGACAAGCACAGAGTGTTTTTCTTCCATTAAGAGACAGTGTGAAAGTACAGTGAACCTGTGTGTGTCCCACTTGGTTTCACAATGGCTGTCTCCTTCCAAATTCGCCTCAGCCTTTTGAAAGTCAGTAACTGGGTTTTTGAGGTTTTGCTTAGGCAAATACAGTTTAGTCAAACTTAGACATCAATGTAGCAACTCTGAGATTGTTTTGTTTTTGTTTTTCCCTAATCAAACACAGATTTTTATAAAAAATCTAATTTAGAAGAAGAAAAACTCTTACCTGTGCAAGAGGCATCCATTTTTGGTGAAGTGTGCCAAGAGTCGATCTCTGCAAAGGAGCTCTGTGTGGGTGTACAGCTACTGGGCGATGTGTTACATGAGTGCTACATTGCTCGGGAGAGAGAGCAGAGGTGCATGGCTTGGGCAGGTGTGTGCCTACGCTTGAAGTTTTGTTTGGAGGAGTGGAAGGTGTGTGCCCTTACAAATGCAGATGGGCGTGGTATGAGAGAGTGGGAAGACTCTATTCCTGTAGAATTGTCTGCTCCTTTCTGAACTCTCTGAATATCTTCAGCATGGCCACCTGGCTCATCAAGTGAGGTTATTTATTGTCTCATTCTGCAATACTCAAGAGTAAAGACTCAGGTGTCCTCTTCCTCCAAGGTACCTGCTGCATACCTCTTGGGGGAGAAAGAGAAAATGGAAAGTTGTTAAATGAGGAGAAAAAAATCAAGTGAGAAAAAAAAATTGCAGTAACTTTTGAAGAAAAGTGGAAGTGTGTGCTTTATTCTCTCTCCTGGTCTGTGTCTGTCTGTCTTTGTTTGACTCATTTTTCTTTCTTTCATTCTGGGTTTTCTTGAAAGCTCAATTATTGCGGTTAATTTGCATTCTGTGCACAGAATCAGAGAAGTGTGTGAATAGAGTAGTAAGTGGTGGAGAGTGCTATTGTGCCACCAGATGCCACTTAAAAACACACAAAGGCACTAGAGAGATGGCTCAGCAGGGAAGGATATTGGCTGCTCTTCCAGAAGATCTGGGTTTGAGTCCCATCACTCACATAGCAGCTCACAACTGCAAGTTTAGTTCCAGGGAATATGATGCCCACTTGGCCTCTGAGGCCATGCATACATGTTGTGCAGACATATATGCAGGCAAACATCCAGAAACATAAGATAAAAATATGCACAGTCAGCATGCACAGGGTCTAAGCCAGATGGGGTCCCACTGTGAGAGGGGAAGCGGGCACCAGCTCTCATTCCTAATGCATAAGCTTTCTCCAGTTGATAACTACTCTCATAGAAAACAAAGTTTTCTCTGAGAGAGCCTCACAGTTGGCTAGGCTGCTTCAGAGATCCTCTTGTATTGACATCCCCAGCCCTCAGATTACAGATGCTATCATGTCTGACTTTTTACATTGATGATGGGACTTAAACTCATGCCCTCACACTTGTACGACAAGCACTTTACTAATCGAATCATTTCCCTAGTCACTGGACTATTTGTAGACTAGAAAATCCTAAGTCACCATTATCAAATGAACTTTGGTTAACTATGAGAAATTTATTGCTTTTGACTTCTTGAAGCTGGCCCATTATTCCACTTATTTTTCCCTAATTATTTAATTATGATCACTCTTTCAAGACATCTATATAAATTAAAACTATTATTTGTATTATTTTTAAAAATAGGCTTTGCATATTAAACTATTTTAGTATAATTATTACAAGAATGCATTAACAATTGAAACATTTTCTTACTTCATCACTTATTAGATATAGGAACCAATATTCCAGGAAACATTTTTCTCTAATTAGATGAATACAACTTCCTCTTTTCTTTCAAATTATTTCATGTGTTCAACGTTGAAGGAATGGAACATGGTTAACATGCAGTCACTTTTAATTTTATTTATACAAAGTGGTGAGCTATAAGAACATGACTTACATAAACAGCATCATTCGGAATAGCTTTTAGGTCTGCCAGGTAGGATTTGTACTGTAGCTAGAGGTTACCAAGAGTTTTAAGAGTTCTGGTTATCTGAAACCTACACCCCAGACCCTGTGAGAGGTAAGGTACACTGGTGTGATGAAGGTAGCCAAAGGGGAGAAATTGAAAAATCAACTACTAATGAAAAGTGTGGTGCCAAATGATACTACAAAGGTGAGATATGGATAGTAATGTCAATCCACTCTCAGTCTTTTGCCTTTGCAGTCTGCCTTCCAGGCCTCCTTTTGGCAGAGTTCTCACAGGCAGCTGGCTGGCAAAGGAAAAGATGTAGTCTGAGCCCAGTCATCTTAGCCAGAGAGTAGAGGATGGTTTCAGAGCTGACAGAAATAGCTTAGCGTTCATCACAGTGATCTTTGGTACCTGCATGTGGTGGTTTGTATGAGAAATGTCTCAGACATCCTCTCAGGCATTTGAACACTTGGTCTTCCCTTGCTGGTAGGTGATATCTCCTTGCTGGGGGAAGTATACCACTGGGGACAGGTTTTGAGATGGAAAAGCCTTGCTTACTTCCAGTTTTGTGGGAAGCCACAGTATTCTACTGTGTGCCTCACCCCAAGATGGCGCCTGGCATGTAGCCAGCTATGCCTCAAAAGTAGTAACCAAGTCCTTATTAGGGCATGGCCCGCTGCCTGCAATAGTTCCGCTTTCAAGAGCCAATAGAGTACGGAAACGTGGCGTTGCTTGATTGGATGCTTGGATGTCTATAAAAGGGTATGAGGGGAGTGGTTCGGGGGAGAAGACAGCAAGAAGAGTCTGAATAAACTGCTTGAGAGAAGAACCAGGTGCCGCGTCTTCCTTGTTGGTCGAATGGGACACGACACAGTTTGCTCTCTTTCCTTCATTTCTATAGTTCAAGATGAGAGCTCTCAGCTTTCTGTGGTAACCTGGACTCATCCCTCTGGAACCATATACCCAAATAAACGTTTTCTTAAGTTGCCATTGATCATGGTGTTTTATCAGAGCAACAGAACAATAACAATTATACTATGTAAACATATGTAGAATAATTTGATTGGTGTTTTATGATTAAATAAATGTGAAGCATGTTAAAACTAGAAATAAATTAATTTGTTATATCTTGCTGTAGGTTTTTCTACATTTAATGTAAGAAAAACTACATTCTCATGAAATATTTTATGGGACTAAAGTATATTAAGATTAAATTAATGGTAACATTTTATAAAATATTTGATAAAATAGTTTTTAATGAAATAATGACTATCTTCTCTGTGTATGTCTTCTTGAGAAGGCAAACAAACGTGTGTAATAATAACTTTGTGTTGTTTTTAAGTGTCATTTACTGAGTTTTGAGGATAGATGTATGTGCATATTTGAGTATCCTCAGTAAAGAGCAAAGTCCCCCTTACAGCTCTCAGCACCTTTGGGTCTAAATGGAGGCAGTGGTTGTGATTTTCACTTTGTTAATGCCAAATGGTGAATGGGAGATGTGAAGGGAGGGCTAACACTCACCGCGTTGCTGCTGTGTGACAAGCTAAGCAAGGATCTTTGTATATACAATACAAGTGTGAAATATGTAAGACATTCTAATTTTCACATTAGAGATCTGAGTACACTGTGGATTACGGCTTAAGATCATGAAAACGGCAAGTGACTCACTTGGTAATTATACCAAGTTTGATTAAAAAACTGTTTCCTCAAATACAGGATACCCCACTCTTTTCATCCTAATAGTGTTTTGGGGTTACATCATAACCACCAAATATATGCACGTGTGTAGGTGTTAGATTTGTATGTGTTTTTGTGTATGTGTGGTATGGTATAATTGTGAGTGTTATGTTTTTATGTATATTTGTGCAGGTGTGGTATGTTTGTAGTATGTGTGTGTATGTGTGTGTGTGTGTGTGTGTGTGTGTGTGTGTGGTGATAATCTCAATATTATTGACAGTGTAAAAAGCAATGAGGAAATGGTGACAATATTGTTAGGGTTAACTTTTTCAGAATTACAGCTGTTAAAGCAATGGCTTGTGTTAATCTAGAAAGTTTTTATGTACAAAATGGCTGAATTTTGTTAATATTAGTGGCTTTTTGCATTGCAGTCTCTCCTCACCCCATCCCCTCCTCTGTTTTCAAGCTCTTCAGTTGCACGTGAGCAAGAGCACGGTTCACAGTCAAAGCTAGTACCGTGGGGCCACTCAGAGGAAGCAGGCTTGGCTGGAACGCTCGCAGTGTTCTTTACAGTGATGTTGATGTTTGGACATCTGCTGCTTCCCCTGAAAAGCCTGTTTGTAAGCCTGTCTAAATGTGGCAGGATCCAGAGATCAGTCACCCATGTGAATGGCCTTTTCTAGGCAATCATAGCGGATTAACTGTGTAGCTCCCTGTGACATCAGAACAGGCAGAGCAGACAAAGTGCTATCCCAAAGACGAGCCTGAGAAATTGAAGAATAGGTATTTTCACAAAGTGAATTAACCATACATTTCATTGGGTCTCATGTGATATTTCCATAAAATATATCATGCACTGGCCATGTTTACTCTTCCTTCTGTCCCCTCCTGTCTTCCCCTCACTCCACTCTGCCTGGTTCCCTTTCCACACGGGCTGCTTCGGCAATACATGCGCCCTCTTTGTACAGGCAGCATGCTAACCTACTCTGCATCATTTCAATTTAGTACAGTGCTACTAAGCACTAAAATGCTTCACATGCCTTGGAAACTTTTACTCGCATATCCATAGCAGGCCGTGTCCATGTCTGGGGTTTACATATCACACCAGAAGACGTCTGAGAAGACATCCTTGTTTACTTTGAGTCTGTGCAAAAGACAAGACTGAACTAAAGCTGCAAAATAAATTCCCTAGAGCTATGGTTCTAGCGCAAAAGCTTGCCCTTATCAAACACAGATCTGCTTCTGGCTCTTAGAGAAACATCTTTTCAATTCTTCTTCCTTTTTTTTTTTTTTTTTTAATGGTCTGCAAAATAATTCTCCCTAGTAATGAATGCAAAGTCCAACTGCTAATGTCACCTACCAACCAATGGCAGGATCCTTTTTTAATTAATGTTTTAAAATTTTCAAAGTATATTTTTTCATATAACGTATTGTGAATCTCTGTTAACATCCATCTACTACAATATACTGGTTTTTTCTTTACCTTAAAGATTTGTGGTAATGCTGCGTCATACACCTACAGGTTGCATGTTTATAATACTCTAATGACCATAAGTACTTTTTTTAACAATAAAAATTTCTTTTTAGACTGTGCAGCACAGGCTGACCTGGAACTCACATTGTAGGGTGGGCAATTTTTGAAGTAGCAATCCTCCTGCTTCGAGCCTGCACAGTGTTTGTATTGTAGGTGTTCGGGTCTATGTTTTGGTACTGAATTACTTTACAGTTAAAGTATATACATTGTTTTGTTTATCATGCTGCTGTTAACCACATCCCAGACAATACTACAGTATGAGCAACTTTCATATACACCAGGAAATATAAACAGGCTTGGGTGATTCACTTTACAGAGCTATTTCCTTTATTTTAATTGTCCTGCTACAGATCGTTGGATATATCTAAGGTATGAGTGTATGTAAAGTATATTCATTTTCAACAGAAAAGGTTTTTTGTTCTTTCTCTAGGTAGATGCTTTATTTTTTTCTCAATACCTAGGGCTAGATTGACTTGATTATCAGTGACTTGTGTTTAATTAAATAAAGCAAGTAGTTAGCAATTTACATATTGATGGCCAATGTATGGAGAAAATCTAGCTCCACCAACCCGTGCCCACCAATGCAATGGCTAATCTGTCTCATTGTGGTTTGCTTTGTATTTCTCTGATGTCTCATGAAATATTAACCTTCTGTGTGTGTCTTTCGATTGTGTCCAATATAAAATTTTCATATGTACAAAGAAAGAAGCATGGCCCAGGCACACACACAAAAAAATAACAAGACAAAATTATTATTCAGAAAAATAAAATTTGGGCTTACTTAACCAAGAGTTTAATTAGGTATTTAAATATATTTGAAGAACTAAAGGGACATATGTCTAAAGATAGAAAGGAAAGTGCAATATGACTTTATTACCAAATATATATATATGTAAAAGAATTAGAAAAAAAATTCTTAAAAAAAAAAACTCCACAAAACTCAAATGAAAAATTCCCAAAGCTAGCAGGAGACTGGGCCAAAGACTGGGCAGAAAACAGAGGCAGCAAACTTGAAGATGTGTCAGTGGATATTTCCAGTCCAAGTAACTGGTAAGAGAAAAAAACAGAAACCAAAAACAAAGGTAAATTAGCTGAGAACCTCGGAGACCCTGAGACACGCCAAGAATATCCATGTGCATGCATCGGTACTGTGGGAGAGAAAGTGAGGGAAATGTATTTAAAAATCACAAGCTGTGGAAGCAGACAGAGCCAATGGCCAAGACAAGGTAAAAGAAGTCCTCAATAGTTCCTGCCTCACAAATATGTCTGTCAGATATATTGGGCCAGAAGGCTGAAGATGATGCTTCAACATTATAGAGAGTTATCAGTGACTGTCTCTGTCATTTTTTTTTCATTTGCAAGCTGCTAACTTGCACTTCCTGTTTACTCAGGTAATTAATTTTTTTCCTTCTCAAGTCTCCAATGAGGTTGAAGACCAAATAGTTTAGATTCCCAACTAAGCTTAGTTGTTTAGGAGTTATGATGTTTTTAGGATGAGATAGATGTTTTAAGTTGATAGAGATAGGATATGATAGATATTGCTTTACAGTCAGAATTTTAGACTCACCAAGATAAGAAAATGTTTTCTTCAAAGTTGCCGAATACAAATAGCCAAACCGGTTGGGCGTGGTGGCACACGCCTTTAATCCCAGCTCTCGGGAGGCAGAGGCAAGTAGATCGCTGTGAGTTCGAGGCCAGCCAGCCTGGTCTACAAAGCGAGTCCAGGACAGCCCAGGCTACACAGAGAAACCTTGTCTCAAAAAAAAAAAAAAAAAAAAAAAAAAAACCCAAATAGCCAAACCACTATGAACGTAACATTAATATAATTCTTGATTGTTTTGTGGTTCTTCTTGCTGTATGTAGTTTAATATATATATATATATATATATATATATATATATATATATATATACATATATATATAATGTATATGTAAAAATATTATTAATTTAAAAAAAGAATCACAAGCTGACTGTTTTCTAAATTCAGTGAGAAACATTGGTGTTCACTCCAGGAAGCACCACAACTTCTCAGTGGGAGAAGCTTAAACATCACTCAGTGGTGAAGACAGAAGAGACTATGTATTCATGAAGACAGCTTGGCCCCAAATCACCTTCCCTACACACTTAGGAAGGGTACATTCACGACTAAAAGAAAATAAAGCTTAGACATGAAGTGCAAAAGATGTATTGGAAACAAATAATAGTTTTATTAAGTACTCATCATATCAATTACTGTCTATTTTATATAGGTGTTCTAAAATAGTTACAATTCTATGATGGGAGATTATATAAGAAGTCTATGTAAAAAGTTTTATACAAAAGCTAATAATGTTTTGAGATTAAACATTTTTTATTCACATTTACTTATTGAACATTTTACATTTTAGGCACCATTCCGGATTTAGGACACACACTCAATAATTTATCTAGTCTTTATCACAATCCCAAAGGCATTTCCATAGTCTGGTTTCAAACCTGGCTTTACCTGATGGAAGAAGATCTGGTTCAAAGCAGAAAACCAAGTAAGAGAGAACATATTCAAACCTATGTCCCCGTCAAACACATGGGTCCACCCTCGAGCTTTACATGTTCAATTTATGTTCATTCTGAGTGCCATCTTGATTTTTTTTCTATATTGTACCAGGAGATTATTTCAATCCTGAGATGCAGTATTCTCCTCAGAACACACCTGCTTTTCCTCTTCTCCTTTCCCTTTTCCTCACACCCCCTTTCCTTTCTCCTTCTAGCGAATTGTATCTCCTTCTAAGGTAACAGAAAAAAAGCAGAATGACGTATCTGTGTAAAAGTAGTCGGCAGAGCACCTTAGTGCGGTGTTTAATAAGCCACATTCGCCAGACTATTGTTCTTCCTCCCGGCATTTCTTCCCACGTCCTGCTGTCAGTAACACATCACAGATCTCCATCCACTTGACTTCACCTAGATGACTAACCTTCCCATGTACCTTTTTTGTCATCTCCAACCTCTGCGCAGACTTCATACTGAGTCCTTCCCCAAGCGGAGCAGTCTCACAAGCCGACTCCGAATCTCCTTGGTTCTCGCTCCATAGATAATGGGGTTGAGCACGGGAGGCACCAGCACATAGAGGTTAGCCAGGAAGATGTGCACATGCTTGGGAACTCGATTGTGACCAAACCGGTGGGTGAGGAAGGAGAAGAAAGCAGGGGTGTAGAAAACCAGGATGACACCAAGGTGAGAGCCACAGGTACTCAGAGCCTTGCTCCTGGCATCTCGAGATGGAAGACGGAAGACAGCCCGGAGGATGAAGCCATAGGAGATGGCGATGAGGATAGAATCCAGGCCCACAGCTAGCAGAGCCACAGTCAGACCATAGACAATGTTGACAGTGATGTTGGCACAGGCAAGCCTCGCAATGCCCATATGCTCACAGTATGTGTGAGCCATGACACGGTGACCACAGTAGGACAGTCGCCTCAGCAGAAAGATAAAGGGGGAGACAACAGCCACACTACGGATTATCCCAGCAAAGCCAATTCGTCCAATGACAGTGTGGTTGAGGATGGTTGTATATCTCAGCGGGTTGCAGATAGCCACATATCGATCAAAGGCCATGGCTAGGAGAACTGAGGACTCCAAGGCATAGATAGAATGGACACAAAACATCTGGGCTAGGCATCCATTAAAAGAAATCTCCCCAGCATGGAGCCACAGAATGGAAAGTGTCTTGGGTACAGTGGTGGAGCTGAGAGCCAGGTCAGTGAGTGAGAGAAGGCAGAGGAAGAGGTACATGGGTGCATGAAGAGCACTCTCTGTCACAATGATGAGGATGAGGGCAACGTTACCAAGAAGGGCTACCAGATACATGACACAGAAAGGAATAGAAATCCAGAGGTGAAAAGCCTCCAGCCCTGGGATCCCAGTCAGGAAGAGAGTGACTGGGAGACTGTCACTCACATTGGAGGATGACATCCTTGACAGAAGAAGGGCTCTGCTCCAAGTTAAGAGGTACACCAGCCCTGTGGCATCAGGCTTGCAGTTGATTCACCTAAAATAATAGCCTGCCATGAAAAGCTTATTTTAAATGGGAGAGCATTCATTTCCACTCATCATTGGTGGTGTTCATTTACAAAAACGAAACGGGAGAGTAATCAGAACAGCAAAATCAGAAATAAAAAGGGAGAAATAACAGCAGACAGTGAGGAAATCCAAGAAACCATTAGGTCCTACTTCAAAAGCCTATACGCCACAAACTTTGAAAACCTAAAATCCCAAGAATCAAACTAAGTGTTTATTCGTCTTCTCAGCCTAATCCTTGTCCATCCATCTCCTATCACTTCCCACACACAATTTGCTTCTCTGCATAAGCAGCTAAGGACAAGCCAGCGAAACCCTCTTTCTTTGCGTTCTTCTTAGGTTTTGTTTGTTTGTTTTTTAGTTTTACAAGACAGTGTTTCTCTGTGCAGTCCTGCTGTCCTGGATCTCACTCTGTAGACCAGGCTGGCCTTGAACTCAGAGATAAGCTTGCCTCTGTCTCCAGAGTGCTGGGATTAAAGGTGTGTGACACCTCTTCTCAGCTTTTTGAAGTTTGCTTTCTAATCTGGTTCTTAGTCATCTTTTAATTTTATTTTATCCACTACGTTAAAAAAAATCCTACTGGGTTGAGAGCCTCTGAGTTTCTAATGTTGACCTTTTCACTGACACTGTTGATACCTAGGCTTTGAACTGCTTCACTGAAGCAATTAATGGCTAATTCATAGTTACAGCACTGCCCATTTGGTTCAGGACTTCCATACCTTTCCTACTTTCTGTGTCTGTAAAGTATCTACCTAATTATATGTCAAATAGCTTGATTTTTTTGTATATTAAGTGTTTGTCAACTTGTATGTATCCACCTGCTTCACGAGTGCTTCTATAGTACTTTAAGCATGAAATACATCACACACTTTAGATGTGGTTCCAGCATTCCAACTACCGCAAAGCCAGTCCATGGCCCTGCAAACCCACTAGGGCAGTGGCCAGATGTGATAAGCAGGTAGCATGCGAAGGGCTAATAGAACAGCTGGAAGGAGGAAGTGGATAAGCCTGGTGTGGCCAACCACAAAGGTATCCCAAAGAACGAGACATATTTGCTGCAGATTGTAGAGTGTAGTGTGTGCATCTTCTTTAAGTGACACATCGCATACCCACAGGTATATTTTTGTTGGGTGTCAAGAAATCTGAACCTTAATTCAGACATATGAATGTTGTATAGGTATTTTCAAATTCTTGAGTCATCTTGACTTATTTACAGCAGAGGAATCCCAGCCTCAGCCCATCTACCCTTTGATTTTAGGCATCACTGCCCCTCCAACCCTGCTAAGGTTGGTTTTGTTGTTGTTGTTGTTGTTTGGTTGGTTTTATTTTTATTCTATTCTTTAAATTTTTTAAAAATGTATTCAGATTACATCACGATTGTTATTCCTTTGCTTGTATCTTCCCAGCCCCACCTTCCCTCCCTCTTTCACCCTATTCTCCTCCCCTAGACCTCTGACAGAAGGGGACCTGTTCCCCACTATATGACCACAGCCTACCAGGTCTCATCTGGATAGCCTGCTTCCCCTTCCTCTGTGTGCTGTTGCCGGACCTCCCCACCAAGGGGAAGTGATCAAATTGGGGGCACCAGAGCTAAACTGAGAATGGCAGCATTTGGTTTAGCTATCTCATACAATATTTTGTCACTGAAGAAAAGAGTTAAGTAATGGCACTAAAAGTTCTAACCCAGGCCAAAGCTTGTAGTGGCTCTTGCTGGGCAGCACTGTGGAATCTCCACCATGCTGCCTGCCCCTTTTCTCAGGACTCAAGAAGGTGTTATTTTTTTCTTTACTTCTTTTTGTCCTCTTTGGGTACTGTCCGAAGGGTAAACATATCTTCCATGGTACTTTGCGTGTTTTAATTCTTTCTCTGAAGCCACCCACTTCTTTGCTCCATGGCAGCTTACTGACATTCACTGTAAAAGGCGTGGCTGTCCCTTTATCTCTCCTCCAGTTCCCTTCATAAAGTATTTATATCGATAGTTTGCCTGACCTGTTGCTTTTCTCTTAAGCTCAAATAAAATTGTCCTTAAAGGGGAAAAAAAAATCTAATGGCAGAAGCAGCACCTTCCTCATCTCATAAGCTCCTTGCCCCATAACAGCAATCAGAGTGGTGGAAAGTTTTATCATTAGTCTTACCTGAGCATGTCTTACTGGCAGAATTGCAGTTAGCTCCCAAGTCTCCTGATTTGAACTCCAGTATTTTATTTAACTGTTAATTATATGGCTGCTCCTAAAGTTCCAATGTTTTTCTCATATGCTATTCTGTATACATCTGTATGTATTTCTGAAATCACTCTCTATTTAAAAGAGACAGAAAAAGAAAGAGAAGGAGGGAGGGAGAGTAAGAGAGAGAGAGAGAGAGAGAGAGAGAGAGAGAGAGAGAGAGAGAGAGA
>OU015752.1:119527303-119570052 GCA_907169655.1 Acomys percivali | reverse complement strand
AGAGAGAGAGAGAGAGAGAGAGAGAGAGAGAGAGAGAGAGAGAGAGAAGAGGAAAGAGAGAGGTAGTGGGGAGAGATGAGAGGAGAGGAGAGAAGACAGAGATAGATATTAATATTCTGAAGATTTTCTCTGGTAACCACAGTTCCTAGGGGAAAATCTTGGACAGTGGAAATTAGAGAGCTGAAATTTCTGGTGTTTTCTTTTTAACTTATTCTCATTCCCAAGAGAATATTTCAAGTGGTAATTGTAAGGAGGATGCTCTCCCATGAGTGAGAATGAATGTAGACTCTGCAGAGGTAGAGTTTATACAAATCTGTACTGTAGGATAAAGTTGGAAACAGATATTGAATCGGTGTAGCACTCTGTCCTAATGGAGGAGGCACGCTCCTGAAGTTTTTCCATGCAGCTTGCTATGAGTCATTTAATTAGTTTTGTCCCCTGATTCTTTTTAAATCTTAACAATTGGATCCTGGTTTCTCTCTTTGAGCAGTTGTTTTGAGAGCCTCTAATTTTGTTTGTTTGTTTTTTTGTTTTTTTGTTTTTCGAGACAAGCTTTCTCTGTGTAGCCTTGACTATCCTGGACTTGTTTTGTAGACCAAGATGGCCTCAAACTCACAGTGATCCACCTGCCTCTGTCCCCTGAGTGCTGGGATTAAAGAAGTGCACCACCACGCCCCGCAGAGCCTTTAATCTTATGGGCATACCTGTCATAGGCTGGCACGCATAGGCTTTAGCTACAGTGGGTATTCATGTGTGAGCCTGAGCCTTGTGAGGTATGAGTAGTAGACTAGCCATGTGTGTTGGCGATGCATAGATGTCTGTGATGGTTTGTATGGGCACATGAAAGGTGGCTGTGTAATCTTGATATAGCTGTCTATCTGTCTTCAGTTTTGTTAAACTCAAGGATTGTGTTTGGAATAGCTCTAGATTCCATCAAATTTTGCTCAAGAGGTGTGGTTATATATACAGATTGGAATACTCAAATTTATAACTTGGATGACCTGCTCTGGGCATTTGGTTCATGATTCTTTTCAGGAAAATAATGTGTTGAAAAAGAGGAAAAAGGAATAAGGGTGGTTTACCACAGGAGATATATGAGGAAAATACTGAAGCAATGCTTCTCAATTTTTATGTTCATTTTCCCGTCTCTTTCCCTCTCCTCTCTCCTCTCTATAATAATGTTGGTGTCACTGAATTCCTTATTGTCTGTATGTGTGGTTTCTGTGGGCACAGGGCATCTCTAGGGCCATTTGTCAAGGAACGATCATGGATATGTGCATGCTCCTTGACCTTTAACCTTCACTCCACAAAACACACCTTACAGTTAGTAATAGTTTCAGAAACATGCCAGTATTGAGTCAAGTTCAAGGTTCTTCACAGGATAGGACCCTTCGCTGTTTCCGGTTATTAATCATAGGTGTGAGCCATGTTGGTATTCTGGTCAGGTCTTCTCAGATCTCCGATATTGTATTAATAAAGGCAACACACATAACACTAAAATCTCACAAATTATTAAACAGATTTTTATTCTGTTTTGAGACAGAGTTTCTCTGTGTACCTCTCGCTGTCCTGGACTCACTCTGTGGACCAGGCTGCACTCAGACTCACAGTGATCCTCCTCCCTCTGCCTCCCTGATTAAAGGCATGCACCACCAGGCCCAGCTTATTAAACATTTTTAAGGAGGAAATACATTCCTTAATGAGATACCATTTTTCCCCACTCAATGTGTGTATAATCAATATTAATGGATCAGGATAGGGTTAGAGCTGTTATTTTTAATTTAATTCTTCAACAGTTACACTATAAGAACTGCTTTAAAACATATAAGTAATTTAGAGGAGAGTGGAAAAACACTTGCAATGTAGGTGACAATGCTGTGATGCACAGCTGGGGACATCGAAGACCAACTTCTACTCTCTGCAAAGTTAACTTGTTTTTACATGACTGGGTGGTTGTAGTCAAGTTTGTAATTCTAATTTTAATTCTAATTCATTCCAATTCTGTTTCTAATGAGACATCCTAAAACCTCTACTTTTTCATTTTTTTTAAACCAAAGACAAGTTTATCTGGAAATTTAGGCTGTTTCTACATCAAATTAGCCTCTTAAAATCTTGTCTTGATAAATCTCGCCATCTTGCCTCTATTTATTATGGGGTAAATAAAAAACAAAAACAGGGCACTGAGTTTTGTGTCTACTTCCTATCAGCATGCAATTGCTTTGGCCTCCCAATATCTTTATGGCCACCCGAGGTCCAGAGAAAGGAGTCTAAGTCCTGTGAAAATGTGTATCACAGCCTATCTGTCATGAACAGTAAAGTTTCTTTCTGACTATATGGTTCAGATAAAACTCCAAACCAGAAGGGAAGTAGGAATCAGGATGTAATTCAAACACTAGACAGCTTCCAAATTGAAAACTCTCTTTAGAAATGCAATTGTTGTTTTAGACGTTTACACAACACATATTCACCTACCAGTTCACATGGCCTGGTGATGTCTTCAATGGTTTTTAGGTGATTGAGATCTCAGAATTCTTGATTAAGATCCAAACAAATATATAGTCTTTGTTTCAGCTCAGCGTGTTTGGAAAAATAAAATGCTATGCAATAAAACTGCGTGAACTTTGCTGGAGAGACTAACTTGGCTCTAACAAAATAACTTTCCTTTTAAAAAGTTATTATAAAGTTCTTCCAAAACAAACACTTGCTAGGGCTGGAGAGACTGCTTAGCGGTTGAGAGTATGTACTACAGGCTAGAGAGATGGCTCAGCAGTTAAAGGCTAGACTCACAAGCAAAAACTAGAAGAGAGTGTGTTCTGCTCTTGCTATGGACGTGGGTTCAGTTCCCAGCACCCACATCCAGTAGCTTCCAGCTGGCTGTAATCTGCATTCCAGGAAATCATACACCCTCTTCTGTCCTCTGTAGAAACCACATGGTGTAAATAAACTCACTTAGGCAAGCACATATTCACATAAAAACATCCATCCAAACAAACTATCTGAATACATATGACCAACATGGAAATCAGCCTGTGTTTAGAATTTATATGTGACATATGCTTTATAATCAGCGACATTTTTAAAAAGCACAGAAATACTATAAGGTGCTAAAACCCATGAACAGTTTTTTAAAAGATTTATTTATTTGTTATTATATATATAGTGCTCTACCTGTGTGTACACCTGTAGGCGAGGAGGGCATCAGATCACATTGTAGATGCTTGTGAGTCACCATGTTGTTGCTGGGAATTGAACTCAGGACCTCTGGAAGAACAGTGAGTGTTCTTAACCTCTGAGCCATCTCTCCAGCCCATCCATGAACAGTTTTTGTTGCCTGTTTTTTATTTCATTTTATTTCATTTCATTTTATAAGAATGATAATCTCCAGAAAACATCTCTCTCTCTCTCTCTCTGTCTCATCTGTCTCCATTTCTGTCTCTTTCTTCTCCTCTCTCTCTTACACACACACACACACACACACACACACACACACACACACACAGTATATGGATAATCTGGCTGGCTATTTGACTGACAGTTGTTTGATCATGGAAGCAGAGAACTAGGGAAGAGTCTAACAGCTGTTGCTTACGTAGCCAAATTTCCCCATATTGCTTCCAATATTTTTTCTTAGTCAAAGAAAATAAACATTAGAGGAATACTTAGAATAAGAAACTATTAATAAAATTAATATTAATTTCAACAGCACTTAGTAGTTTTTATTTTTAGCAATGCTTGATACCTGCCTAACACCCCAAAAATGTATGTGTCCCCTTCATCTCCTTTATTAAGATAGTGTTAAGAAATGAGAAGTGATATCATTTTATCCCACTTAGGGTGATTTAATTTTTGTTTTTGAGCAAAACAAATCCCCTCCCTTGATAAGACATGTTCATGGTGTTATAGTGGCACAAACAGCATGGGAGTACCAAACGCGTTCTGATTGGATCTAAATCCCATTCCACAAGATGAAACCGATATCTGGAGCCATTATCAGGCTAAGAGCCTATTACTATTACGTGGCTAAATAAACATCGTGTTAAATAGATCCTTAATGATTTATCATTATACCCATAGATTCATGTATCAATCCTCATCTTATGTTCGCAGTAGTTGGTGATTAATACAGAGACTCACAACTGGCCAGAGCGCAGAGAATAAGAGACAGCAGAATGTTCTTCCTTGAAGGGAACATGTATATTTCACATCCTTCCCAAGGATCAAAGATCAACTATGGAAAAGGAAGTGGAATGAGTGTATGAGTCAAAAGGTGGTGGATGACTAAATGCTACTTTCTAGATATAGTAGGTCAGCTGCACATATACATTCAAAGAGTTTGAAACAGCAGATAAAAAACATCTGTGCAAGCCCAGACTAGATCAAATCTCAGCAAGGAGAGAGATGTTTGGCACAAAATCATAGGCCCGGCTGTGGAGATATTGGCAGTGGTTAACTGCTGGGAGAGGGAAGGAGACAGTTTTCTCTACAAGGATAGCTCCATGGAAGCAGACCACCATCCACTGGAAAACTACACATCCAAGAATAAAAAAGGACACTAAGTTAGGTCAGTAGGGAAGTAGGTGTGATCTGTAAAGAGTTGAGGAAGGGGTTGAATATGATCAAAACACATTGTAAAACTCTCAAAGAATTAATAAAACTCCCAGAACAGATATTGATGAGTATAGGAGAGAGAGAGGGACTCAACTTCTGACAGGAATATAAATTAGTATGTATGTTACAGATACTAATATAGAGTCCAAAAGTTCTAAAAATAAATCCGCTCTATGATCCAGCTATCCCAGCATATTTCCAAAAGAGATGACATCAGCACAATAAAGAGACACGTGAAAGGTCTTGTGTATTTCAGCACTATTTACAACAATTAAGGCAGGAAATCAGCCCAGGTACCCACAAGCAGTTTAATGAAAAATAAAATATGTACCAAATAAGCACAACAGAATATTTATTTAGCCACGAAGGAAGATGCATTCTTACAATTTGCAGCAAACTGAGAGTAACTAGAAGACATGAAATGAAATAGTAGTGTGTTATTTATTTATCTACACAAAGCATGACTGTTTCTCTTGTGCTGGCCAAGGCCTTGGACTCAACCAAAGTGGTCTCCCATTATCAACCCATTTGTCTTAGTCTCTCCATTCTGTGATTACAAGTTTGCCATGTCATGCCTGTCTGTCCGTTATATGTTTGGTAATTGTAAATGAATAAACAAGTGGTCTGTATGAAAGCAGCCTTGTCACTTGGTACTAGTAATTTTGAGTATATGTTGACTTCTGGGCTTCCAGATTTATCAGGTGTGAAAGGGGAGGATTCCTTGTCTGTGAGGTTGGTTGTGAAGATTAAGCAAGGCAATGTCCTTAAGCTTTGATGGGGTTCATGGACACTGGAAACACAGGGTATCTATCACTGGTAAGAGTTGTTCCTATTGTCTATAGGATTAGCTACCCCTACTGTACAGCCTCTGCATCTTCTGGGGGAAGGGGTCTTGGTGGAAACTAGGCTTGGGGATGAACTCTGTCTAGCTGGGGAAGAGGAAGAATGAATTAGTTGTGTATCATTTGCTAGTGTTGGACTCCTTATCACCTAGACCCTGATGTGACACATTGTTTACAGGACCCCAGGGGTCATGAGGACATGCCACAGCTGCCTGTAAGCTTTGTTTGATTGGCAGGAGAAAGGCTTTTACCTTGCTCTCTGCACACAGCTCTGAAGCAGCCAAGGGAATAGATGGCAGGTTGTAAACACCGGGAATGTGTGGTGAAGATCCTATTCCCAACAGGGCTTGGCTGAAGAATATTAGGTCTTTCTGTAGACACTCCACTGCTCAGAGATGAGGGGAAGCTCCTGAGAAATGTGGCAGGAATATGAGTTCTTCACCAGGCCTGGAGTGAGCATGGCACAGGATGCCAGGAGCATGTGGTAGGTTGGTGTATCTCCTTGTAGCTGTTTGCAGTTTTATTTGTCCTTCTCTTAATCTTTATTTTCAGTGTTTCTGTCATAGTATCTTTAATCTTTCCTCTCTGATTGCATCCTGTATCTTTCATTTATTCATTTGACCTTATCCCTTTTTATATTATTTTCCTTTCTTAATTTTTTCTTATTTCTATACATATCTACCTAACTCTCTACCACTTCGTTCTTTATTCCTTATTTTTATTTTGTTTCTTAGTTTAAATTTCTGGAAAATTACAAAGAAATCTAAATGACACTGTTGTTATCAAGGGCCACTAGGGCCTTTTCATCTTTTCTGGTTACAACAGATATTAACACATTTTTTTTCCCCTGAAGAAGCAGGATTTTAGTTAAGACAATTTTAGGCTTTCTAAAGTGGTATGTATTACTTGGTGGAGTGAGACTACGGTGTTCAGGAAGTCTGCTCACCTCTAAAATCAGCATTGTTCTTTCTTTGCACAGCACTCTCAGAGGCTCATTAGGCTGGAAAGATTTCTCCAAGTATTTCTGACCTGTCTTTTCTACCTCTTCAAAACTAATGCTGTTTTTCAGCAAACTTGTCCTCCTTTGGTGGGTCCTCAAGGCTCTTTCTCAAACCCTCATCTTGTAACAAGTAATTTCCTCCTAATATCTAGTATTAGTATACCCTGATACAAAACTTAAATTCCACCACAGAAAACTGTCTTTCCTGAGACTTGTATAGAATAATAAATATGGAAACAGTATGCTATTCAATGGTGGGTAAATGTGTCAGTGATTACCTGTGAGACACAGAAATTGATCTGGCATCCATATTATGAAGTCACTCTTTACCAGGTATTAAAGGTTTATAGGCTTGCTACAGAAATGTTACAAAATACTGTTAAATGAAGCTTCTTCTTCCTCAAATGGGTGGATCTTAAACAAGGGAGCAAAGGAGGATGGAAAATGCAAGGTATGTTGTTCTTTCACTACCTCTTCTTACAGCCTCACCTGGGCTGATGTAAGGCAGCATTTCTTATCTCCTATACTTTGAGAAATTTGACTTTCTAATAGAAGAACAGAAGTGGTATGTTATGAACATGAAAGCATGTGGTATTTTATCAATTTGTAGGAAAAAAATCCTTGGGGAGTGTAGTCTGGTTAGAATTCAAGTTCTAACTATGTAGCTTCAGTAATAAGAAACCTGGGATAATTTCCTCCCTTTACTTGAACATCTGTCTCCTTATTTTTCAGAATGGATGTTTAATTTCCTATAGATCATTTTAGGTCATGGTTATGAAGTTTGAGACATATGGAAGTAGCTGACCGAATGACCATAAAGACCATATCCAGGAAGCTACTAAAAGACTGAATGAGATGGTCAACCCCCTCAAAAAGATTTCCAATTCGTTCTTCTGAAAGAGTCCTGAAAAACGAAGCCTCTACCCATAGTTAGAGTGTCATAACCTTCTGATCAGCTCACCAGTGGATTTCAGAAATCAAATACAGGTGCAATCACTATTAAAAAACCAAACCAAACCAAACCTGTGTGCTGTCTTTCCCTCCACAGGGATAGTAATAGTATTGGACACATGGTGTAGTTTTCCAAAACCTTCATCTGACTGGTGACAAATGACTCTATCCTTTCATGGGGAACTTCAAGGTCAATGCTTCTGAGGCTCCCAGCTTTGTTCTGACAGGCTTCCCAGGAATGGAAGCCATGGAGCCCTGGCTATCCCTCCCTTTCCTTTTGTTCTATGCCATCTCCATTGTAGGCAACTCATTGATCCTCCTCATCATCAAGGAGGAGCAGAGCTTGCACCAGCCCATGTACTATTTCCTGTCCCTATTGTCTGTGAATGACCTGGGGGTGTCTTTCTCCACCCTGCCAACCGTTCTGGCCACGCTCTGCTTCCATGCCCGGGTCATCACCTTTAATGCCTGCTTGGCCCAGATGTTTTTTATACATCTCTTTTCTTGGACTGAGTCTGGCATCCTTCTGGCTATGAGCTTTGATCGCTATGTAGCTATCTGCAATCCACTGCGTTATGCCACAGTGCTCACCAATGCCCGCATTGTGGCGATGGGCCTAGGAACTGTCCTCCGCAGCTTTGTTCTCATTGTGGTCTTTCCAGTGCTTTTACACAGACTGCCCTTCTGCCACCCTCAGAACATCCTCTCCCATGCTTACTGCCTACACGTGGATATGATTAAACTGGCCTGTACTGATGTGTCCCTTAATAGCCACTATGGATTATCCATTGTTTTGCTTACCTTTGGCCTGGACTCTACACTCATCTTCATCTCTTATGTGCTTATCCTGCGATCAGTGCTGGCCATTGCATCTCAGGAGGAGCGCCTCAAGACACTCAACACGTGTGTGTCTCACATTTTGGCTGTGCTCATCTTTTATGTGCCCATGGTCAGTGTGTCCATTGTGCATCGATTTGGGGCTAGCCTGCCCCATGAAGTCCATATCCTCATGTCTATTCTCTATCTCTTCGTGCCTCCTATGCTAAATCCTGTCATCTATTCCATTAAAACAAAGGAGATACGTCGGAGACTCCTCAAGATGCTTTTCAGGATCAAGTTGTGACTCAGGCACAAACAGAAATAATATATGATCTAGTGTTGGGAGTATAGACATTCAGCCAAAAGAACAGGGCAAGAATAACTCTCTATTCAGTGATGTGAGAGAAGTCTGTGCTCAAAGTTCCAGGATTACTGATAAAAAGTTTAATTTTCATTATTAGGCTAGTACCTGCCAATACCATTTGGGGTCATAACCATAACTTAACTTTGTTAGCTTTTCTTTATAGACAAAAAGCAATCTTTTTTTCTTTTCTTTTCTTTCTTTCTTTTTTTGTTTTTTTTTGTTTTTCAAGACAGGGTTTCTCTGTGTAGCCTTGGCTGTCCTGGACTTGCTTTGTAGACCAGGCTGGCCTTGAGCACACAGCGATCTGCCTGCCTCTGCCTCCAGAGTGCTGGGATTAAAGGCATGCACCACCACATCTGGAAATCTTGTTTTCAAGATAACCAAGAGAATTTTACCACCACAACAAGGAAATTTTATTTTCTAGGAGGTCAATGACTAATATAAAAATACTTAGTGATACTGTAGGACTTCAAGGGATGTGCATGAAAAAGATAAGACACAGAGAAGGTTAATGCGGGATGGATCCATGTCATCCATATTATGGAAATTTAAGCAAAAGTGACTTGATAACTGGGGTCTGAACAGTGGTAAAACCCTGGTGGTTATTTACTCACAATTTGATTTTAGGATTCCTTGGACATTTTCCCCACATATGGAAAACCAGAGGTACATCGACATTTAGGTTCACCCAACTGAAGTTATGCACCCTTTGCTTATGCCACTTTCCATACATATATTTGTCCTTAAAGAATAAGACTTCCCTGTGGCAATAATCTTGTGCTGTTCTGTCCATCCATATTGGATCTGCCACCATCCTTCCATTGAGATAGGATCTGACAGTGCAAGACTAATAAGGAAGGAATAAGTGAAAAGGTGGTTGAATAAGAAATAACAAACGAGTAACTAAGAACAGAAAATAAGGTTTGAACAAATCAACAAACTTATAAACCATTGATGACTTTTCTCAAATCTCTCAAATCTCTCCGGGTCTCATGCTTCTCCCAATAGGAGAAAACATAATTGGGATTTGAGATCTTAGCATCTTGATTTATTTTTCCCTGCATGTGAAATGAGCAATCAGTCTTTCATCTATTTACCTCATAGGCGTGTTTTGAAGTATAAACAAATAAAATTGCTTTAACATTTATATAATAACAGACACGCCTTCTTTATGCTTATTAATTTTTATTCAGTGGGAATAGATACAAGATAATGTGGTATGACACGCAGGCCAATAAATTGGCCCAGTGGGTGGAGGAACGTATCACTAAGCGTGACTCCCTAAGTGTGAAGGGAGTGGACTGACTCCTGCAAGGGGTTGTGCTCTGACCTCTATAAGCACACCGTGATGTGTACACACTTGTCCCAAGTATAATGAAAGTGTTAAAACGTCCCTTAAAATATGACATGTGAGAGTCAATGTCCTCAGAGATGTTTTGTCTAAAGTTTCCTGAGTGTTAATCCCCCAGTAGAACTCACTACCTGCTTTGTATTCACGCTATCCTCAGGGCGTATATTTTGACCATTTCAGTTTAGTTTGTCCTTTCCACCTATATTTTCTTCATTATTTTTTTCTTGTTATCCTCCATTATAAGGCCTGCAATGCACCTGACAGATACAAATTGAGGAGTGAGATAATAAATACTTTCATTTTTATCTACTTGTATGTCAGTAACTTCTTCAGGTTGAATTGTCACATCCAAACATCTTATTCTAAAATTGATTATACTTTTGCTAAAGATTAATTTTATATGGACTTTTTGCTATTGATCATAGTGTAAATAGTGTATGTATTACAAGTGGATAAAATAACTTTATTTTCAAATACTTCATAAATGCACATTATATATTTATGTAATATGTACCATGTGGACTATGGTTTATTAGAGTCAAATGTGTTCAAATAAATATTTTTAATGTAATTGTCTGTTTAGTGATTTTGACTATAACATAAATGTGACATACTGAAATAGTGCTGTTATAAACACCATGGCAATACTTTGACTTATTATTGTTATTCTAGAAGACTCTGATGCAAAGCTTTGAGTCTTTAAGGTGATTATGAAAGGCTTATGCAAACACTAAGACAAGGCTAATGTTTTCCATAGTACATTTGGTAAAGACACAAGGAATCCACCTCTTAGTCTTCACGGTCTTCTGCATCTGGGAGAGACTCCTCATAGATATTTCCTGTGGACAGCCCTCTTCTTCAGACTAGTAAGCAGACAGTTCATGGTTCTGTCTGGGCCAGTCACTGACGTATCCAGAGATATATCACAGCGCATTTCCTTATCCCACTGATAAATAGATTTGCACAGAAGTCCACATTAGGGCAGGGCTGTGGGCACCAGTGTCATCACAAACATCTAGTCAGAGGTACTGGATGCTTTAACTTCTTAAGTTTTACCCTTCACTGTTCAAATGTGATTAGCTTCATGGTTCATTCTTTTAAACAGACAATAAATGCTTCTGGTTTTGTTGAGCAAGAGAAGGTACACTGTGGCATATGATCTTGAAAGTACTTCTACAGACTATCCAGTGTACATGCCTGCTCAAGATACTGGAAGAAATGTGAATATATTTAGTCTATAGAACAACAGAGGAAACATCACTCAAAATGATGTATGGAGAACCTATGGGCTCATGAGATTAGAGGAGCTTTTGGCTGGAGAGATGGCTCAGAGGTTAAGGGCACTGGTTGCTCTTCCAGAGGTTCTGAGTTCAATTCCCAGCAACCACATGGTGGCTCACAGCCATCTATAATGTGATTTAATGCCCTCTTTTGGTGTGCAGGTGTACAGGCAGGCAGAGCACTGTACACATCATACATAGGTCTTAAAAAAGAAGCAGCAGCAGAACAAGAAGAAGAAGAAGAAGAAGAAGAAGAAGAAGAAGAAGAAGAAGAAGGAGACTTGGATGGATGAAGTTTTACTGAGAATGATGTGAGGTCAGTGGGGAGTTATATGACCTTCTGTCTCTCCAAGTACACATCCATGGAGTCTCCAGGGAACAAAAACTTAGGTCCTATACTGCCTCTGTGCACTGCTGTTACAGGCTCATCAAAGCACCTCCTTAAGAGTGAGTGCAGCTGGAGGGCAGGGTATGTAGCTCTCACACTCCATTCCAGCAGTAGGTGCCTCCAGACAGATTCTCACAAGGTCTTAATAGATTCTTTCATATTGTTCTACTAAAAATTTCTGCCATGGTCACAGAAAAACAAATCAAGGTTAGGTTTGAGATAAGACTTCAAAGCAACAATAAAAGGAACAAAACAGAAACCAAAAAACAAACCCAGACACTTTGTCTAGTCCACTTGCTCTGTTCAAGATCATAGGTGAGGAAGATTCCATAATTAGTCCACCAACAAATACATGACTATTTTCTTTCTCAAGAAGGCAAAGAGGATCAACAATGTTATATGGTGTCACTTTATCGCTAAATATCCAAGTGAAATTTAAAGCCCTCTGTGTACCTAGCATAGTACACGGCACAACAAAGCTCTTTGCACACAGTTGAGGAAAGAAAAGGAATGCTGAAGATTGTGTCAAGGTGAATGGTATGCTTTTTAAATTAACAAATATAACATTAATACATTTATTGATAATTTAATACATATTAATACAACTGTAATAAATGAGAGTATTTAATTAAAATAGCCTGAAGGACTTTGATACACAAAATAAGCCAGATACAGAAAGACAACTACCTCTGTTTCATTCATGTGTGCAATTTTAAGTTAAGCATAAAGGAGGATGGAGAATGTTTGGCCAGTGGGTATAATGTCACATCTAGATAAAAGGAAAATATTCCAGTGTAGCACAGTAAAGTGGCTATAATTAACAATAATTTATTGCACATTTCAAAGTATTTAAAAGTTTCATTCTTCTCACTACAAGGAAATAATTGTTAAAAGTGAACATATGCTAATTTCTTTGATTTAATAATTGCACTCTCTCTATATACATATATATTTGCATCAATACATTGAACTTTATCTCACTTATTTTCAATGAATAATGAAAGAGCAGTGCCTTCAGTAAATAAGTATGAACATATATGTAAAGGATACATATAATGCAGGAAACAGGACTTTGGTGTTGGGAAGCAGTAAGGCAATCCCTTTGATGACTGTTGTATAATAGGCCTGGGAGGGAAAAGGGGCTTCAGTGGGTAGTTGACAAAAAGTGAAAAAAAAATGCCACTCCCCAAGACCAGCTCTGGGAACAGTGAAGAGGAAAGAAGAGAGCTGGATTGCGGTAGGGATAATTGATCCGCTGGTGAGCAGCTGGTTAAGGGAAACCAACTGTTGGTTGAACAACTAGCTAAAGGAACCAGTTGTTGTGGAGAAGTTGAGGAATGGAGAAAAAAGAAATACTCGGAGACTCAGGCATATGCGGGACAAGCTGAAGGTCTTAAAGCCCAAGAGAACTTTTCTATCTGTCTCTATCTTTGACTCTCTTGTTGTCTGTCTGTCTAATTTACTTTCTCCATGGGCCAGGCCCAGTATTTTATTGAAATGAAGTTCAGTTTTTTTTCATTACAGATGACATCATGATTCTTTTTTTTCCCATCATTACAATCACTAGGACAACCAAAAATCAACAGAGTAACTGGAAATACAAAAAGTTCTGTTACCTACAGCAAAACATACAACAAAAATTAATTATTTTTCAAACAATGGGCAGCATAACCTAATTATAATTCTTAAACAATATTCAGGAAAGTAATCATAGATTTCCCCGGGATAAAACCAATATGTTTGCAAGATGGTTACAGCAACATAGCTTGAACTAGACATTCTCTAAAGAAAAAATTCTACCCACTTCTAGTCCCGGACCAACAAGTGTGCTATCCAAGCCTAGGCTAACTGCCAGATGGTCCTCTATTATAGAATATCGATCTGTAAAGCATGATGTTCCAAGGCCCCTTTCTATTGCTCTCAAAGCAGATTCTATTGAAACGTTTCTATAGGTAACAGTATCTAGTCAGGTGCTGTTATGTTTAGATCTTGACTTTCTTATATGCAGTTTCTGCTTGGGTGCTCACAGAGCAAAAAGCTCTATCTAGTCAGATGCCCTCTTTTATTTTGTTTTTGTTTTTATTTTTTGGTTTTTCGAGACAGGGTTTCTCTGTGTAGCCTTGGCTGTCCTGGACTCACTTTGTAGACCAGGCTGGCCTCAAACTCACAGCGATCCACTTGCCTCTGCCTCCCGAGGACTGGGATTAAAGGCGTTTTCTCTGTGGGAAAATGTTTTCCTGGTATGATTTTCCTAAGGGCTGAGAAATAAAAAGAAAAAAAAAAACAGTTTCAGGAGAAATAGCAGCTTTCTAAACAACATTACTCCTGGACCATACATAATATTTAAGGGCGCAGTGGTGATCAGTTGGAGATCTTTGGAACTTTGTCAAGCAAAGCCTCAACAGCTGCTCTGGATGCTGGACAGGCAGAGGTCTCTGGAATTTTGTCAAGCAAAGCCTCTATGACTTATCCTCATGTCTGCAACAAAGAAGAAAGCTTTTAATAGAAGAGTAGTTTGATGAGGTGTGTAGGTAGATTTGAGGAAATGCTAAACAGTCTGGACCCACCAGACAATCAACTGGGACCCTTGGACCCCTGGGGAGAGAATGGGGGACAAGAGACACGAAGAATGGACAGGAAGTCAAGGAGTCTGATCAAGCTGACAAAATTTTATTTTCTCACAGGCAATTATATACCACTGAAGCAGGAGGCTGAATGGGGTGATCTGGGTGGGCTGTTTTTGCAAGATATCAAGAAGTCAGGAAGTTTGGCAGGGCGAGGGTCCCTGTGGTTCTGGGCCTGGGTGGAATTGTTAGGCATCTGGAACCACAAGGTGTTATCTATAGACTTTGTTCCGCTAGTCCTCTGAAGGCCTCTGTAATTCCGGGAATACTGAGAACAGCTGGAGAGTACCCTGAGGGAGGGGAAGAGGTCACAAGGCAGCCTTCTGGAACGTGCCCTGAGGCAAGGAGGGAAAGAGGCCACAAGGCAGTGTGCCCCAGGTCCACTCGATATACTATGCCAAGGTCTGAGATGCTTGCTGGCTATGGTCTTGGCTCCCCACACTAAACTCAGTATTATAGCAGGCCCAGACCTTAGCACATTTCTGTTCTTCCACTAGTTTCCAGAGTGACTTCCATAGGATGGGCAACTTTTCTACCATTTAGCTTTATCTCAGAACCTATTTCATCATTGTTTTGTCTTTTAAGCCACCTAACCTACTAATACCAAACCCTGCATGTAGCTTATGATTTCACATTTTTTTTTGTTAGAAGAATATTCCTAATAGGTACTCTAAATTTCCTAATACTGAGTTTGCATGTAACTTTTTTTTTTTTTTGGTCAGTTTATGGTAATGGTGGAAGTGTCCCTACTCTCTAAATTGCTTGGCAGCATGGTTGCCACCATTCATAGCCCTTATAAATGAATGTTGAATGAATTTCTTGGTTTTTAACACATATTTTCTTGTACCATCTGTTCCCCAGTTAAGTATTCTTTCTACTGTATGTGTACTGTCAGGTCTTCTGAAAATGATCCTTCTTGATTCTTTCTCCTCTTTCTTTTGCCTATAGTTCACCATGTTAATTTTCTATTGGAGCCAAAAGAAATGAGTATATACTCAGTAGCTTAGAACAGGACCCTCTTTCTTACAACTTTTGTAGGCCAGAACTCTGGGGAAGAATGTAGTTCAAAGGTGGCTGGCCTGTTTCATTTCCTTAAGGCAGTGAGACTGAGATCTCAATTCTCTGACTACACGTTTAGGTATCTGTTGGGATCCATGCAAGAGGGGAACAGCAAAACAGCTCTAGAACACATGGCATGCAGCCCACCAGTTAGCAAACCCACAATGGGTGTGTCTCAGCGAGGTGTAACCCCAAGAACTGAGTGTCCTGAGGACTTCATGTTGTTATGGAGCATCGATCTGCTTGTTACCTTTGTGGTCTTTATAATCCGCTTAATATGTGACTTGTGTGAGTACTATAATGGGGGCTTCCAGCCCCTCACTGGGCAGTATCATTGATATACTCAATAGCAGTGCTTGATCTCTTTCAGGCATTGCTGCTGGAGCAGATTAATGATTCAACCACCATCTCTAAAAACAGCCTATAGATGTAGATTACTAATAATGATATTTATCCTTAGAAAGAATTTGGAAAAAATAGATTGTTCAACAAGGTTAGGTAAAGATGTTTTTGCTAGAGGCCCTGATGCAGGAAATCTTAGCGGACAATTGAAGTTAAGAGAAAGTACAGTCTTATTAGTAAAGCTAGGAACTTTTTGAGGTTGGCAAAGCAAGAACAATGGCCCACAGCATCATTGGCTGACGTGACTCTTTCAAGCTGGGCTGGTGACTGAGATGACGATTGATTTCCTTATTCTATTTTTCTGCCCTCAGCTTCCTGGTATGATTTAATAAAACATATTAATGAGTGGATGAGCACCTTTAGGACTTAAAATAGAAATGGATGATTATTTTTATACCAGAATTTAGATTTGTGATTTATTTAAGATCTCCATAAGATTACTTCTTAAGATAATTGATTCCTTCTTTGTAACTGCAAGTTGCAGCCTGCCAGTAAAGAAAAGCTGGCTGAAAAATTCCCTTGCTTGCATACTCTGTTAATATGTAACTAGTTGCTTATGTACAAATGTATGTTCTTAGAAATAACTTGTTATTCATGTTTGTTCTTCTTCCATAATATGTAAAACATTTGATCATGGGAAGGTATGGGGGAACATGAATTTCTTAAGTATATCAATTGTAGTCATTTATTTATAAAGAGATAGAATGTAAACACATTGTGATTTTTATACTGCTTGAAATATTTTGTTGGAGTTTATAAACTGTGAGAATAAGGAGAAGGATAAGAAGGAAAAGGATAAGAAAATGGATAAGAATACCAACAAGGAGGAAAATAAGAAGATAATAATTAAAGAAAAAGAAGCAGCTTGTGGAAACCTTCCTGCTGGAGTCTGTGTAAGTAAGTAAGTGTGTGTGTGTGTGTGTGTGTGTGTGTGTGTGTGTGTGTGTGTGTGTCCATGTGTGTGCCTGCCCACGGTTCTTTTCTCTCCTTCTTTCTCTTTCTTTTTTAGATGCTTGCCACCATCAGTGGAAGCCCCCCTAGGAGCCATCAGCTTTAGAGGCTCCCGCTAGGAGCCATCAGCCCTAGCCCCAGCTTGCCACCATCAGTGGAAGCTATTGTTGGTAACTATCCAGCTTGGAAAGTTGCCCTCAGAGAAAGTTTACAGGGTTACCAGCCAACCAGCCAGCCAGCCAGCCACAGGATTCACATCCCACTTCAGTTTTCCCCAGTTGGTGTCAAACCTGGACTTTGCTATTCTGGCACCCCAACAGTAGGACTTCCATAGGTATCAGCTCTTTTTCCTCAAAGCTGCCTTCAGTATTGCCTGTGATTTCTTCATTTGTGTCCTGCAAGTAGTGATGGACTGAGTGCCTCCCATACTCAAGCCTCTATTTATCTACTGTATTTCCTTCTCTATTCTAAAAGAAAAAGCACTGAGCTCCTGGCTGCCATGTAGTACTCAGTGAGTTTAGTCATTGTGTATATGTTTCTAACACTTAAGTCTTAATAGGAAAAGTCACTGGTTAAAGAATACAGAATGGCTCAAAAGCTCCCTCTTGTAAAAGGGAGGTACATACATGTTTGATGAATGTAAGAACTCATGTGCTTAGTTTAATATTATGAGTACCACTCAAAAGTAACAAAAGAAAATATTATCTTAATGTCTATAATCTAAATTGCCTATGCAAAATTCTTTTTTGACACAAAATATATCATACTCATAGGATTAAAAACGGGGAAATTTTTGAGAGGCATTTTGTCTATCATGTCCGCTTGAACACTGTTCTTTTATTCTTTGAGAGTCAAGCACATTACATATGTAACTAATTTTCAGGCTTCTCAAGAATGGATTATGTGGGCCCTGAAAGAAGTATTAATACTGTTTCAAAATGTATACTATTAGTAAAATCTGCATCTTTTGTTACTTAACATTATTCCTTCAATGTGTACCTACAGGTGTGTTTGCAAAGGGGGAGCTTTTAAATAATTCTGTACTCTTTAGTGAGTGTCCATTTCCTACTAGGACTTAATGTTAGAAACATATAACCAATGATTAACCCCAGCAAGTGCCACATGGCAGCCAGTAGGCTCAAGACTTTCTCACACTCATTTTTAATAACCCAGATAATTCTATGATATACAACTATATCTCATTATAGATGAAAAGATAAAGCCCTGCAGGGAGGGGTCAGATGCCTTCTTGAGCAAAGACTAATACAGACTAAAATTCAAGTCCATCTAATTCCTTCAACTTCATCTACGAATCCCTATTACCCTTATTTGATCCTAAAGGTTTTCCAAAGCCATCTATGAAGAAAACAACACAGTGCAATGTCTCAACACTTTACTAAGAAAACACTTTCTATGTCATGATTTGTAATCACACACTGTGCATGACCATCCATGTGCACTAGGGTTTCTTACTAGGATTCAGAACAGCTTCATTGATGACTGTGAATGACATTTATGTGTCCCAACCAAGTGAAATGTTAAAGTTTATATGAGGTTTGAGTTCTGCTTACAGGATTCAGCCTTTTTGGTAGATACTGACTGTAGGTATGCACGCACACATACTGGAAAGCCCATATACTGAATGGGAAGGGTTAGATTTAAATAATATTTGGTTATCAAGCAGCACTAATTTAGAGAGTGGTTTTCACTCACTTCTGTGAATGAGGAGAGAGATAGAATCCTCTTAACAAATGATCACTTCCAGTTCTGATAATTTCACTCTGTGCCAACCCCATGAGACACGAAATGCTAAGTCCAGGAGGTGTGGATGCTGCTGATGCACTCTATTCCCAGAAGTCAATGAGCACCTGAGCTGATAATAACCTATGGGACTTTCCAGATATAACCATAAAGTTCTCAGGTAAGAGAACTGAAAGAAGTAACAGGGGACCATGGACAGAAGACTCATAGTCCCCAGAACTGTTCTTTCTTTCTTTATACAGGCCATGCATGTGACTCTCAGGTAGGAGAGCTGAAGTATCTGAGGCTTCAAATTCAAGTTCTAAGACTCTGCTGTCAGCTTAGAAATCTCAGCACAACACCATTACAGTCTAAAGAAAGACATCTTTGCGTACTCAATTCTTATCTTTGCCTTTCCTGCAGGTTCTCTGTCTCTTGCCTTCCTGTATCTATATTTTCTACCTCTTGCTCTTGGTCAGAGGCATCCCACCTGCTTTCTGCATCACATATTACTTTCTTGGAAAGAACGCTCTACCAGGCTGTTCTTTGGATGTAACAGCTTTATGCCTACTCCCTACCATCAATACTTTTCTCAGAAAATATAGTATTTGGCATATACATCAGCGAGTTTGGGTTTTTTAGAACCATCCATTTGCATCCTACTTAATAGTAAAAGATTACAGTTTATAAGTGGGAAATAAAACGAGCATGAAAAACTTGCATATGAGAAAAGCAAAGCATGGGTTGATAAAGGATACATAATTAAAAGCATCCTGATGAGAAAAAGAGAGGAGTGCTGTGTGTAGACAGAGGAGTGAGGGCAGATGAGAACAGGAGGGTAGGATATAGAGCAAGCTTTCCAACTCAGATTCACAAAATCTTTGGTATAAAGAATTTACAAATCTGTTCAGTTGTGGCTTCCCACTACCTTGTTAGGTAAGTTTATTAACATTGCTATGCTACAATGTGTGAGTCAAAACCTGGGAGCATGTGTGACCTAATGAGTACCACTCCTGGTCAAGCCTTTGTGCTAAGAATAGTATAGCAGGGACTTAACTGTGAAAGAGTCAAGGTTGGGCGCTTGGAGCTGGCCAGAGAGCTCCACACAAGGTAAGATGCACAGTGTTATAAGAAGATCTTGGGGAGAAATGCTCACAAAAGGAGGTGAAACCTCAACATGATCAAGGAGAGAGGGGAAGTCACCACTGCTTATGTTAATTATATGTCAAGTACTCATGCAGGATGGAACCATGGGTTAGAGCTCTGAAAAATGAAGTTTTTCTTCATTTTCACTTTCATTAATTAATATTGATTTACAGACTGGTGGGTGTATTGATGCTATTTCCTGGCATACAATAATGATGTCTTGTTTCAGTCCAATTCTCTTAAATCTCTCCCTTCTGCTCGTTTTGTTGTCCTCTTCCATAATAGTTTCTTCCATCTTCCTCTATTTCTTGGTTTTTAAAAACCTACATTCTATTTGCAGATAAAACATGTAGCATGATGTTCTTCCTATGTTTGATGGACTCTGAAGCATGATTTGAATGACCTTAGTAATATAGTGATGAAAACCACTGGAAACTGGAGAGCTGCAAGTAAATATTTGGGTGAAAACAAAGAGTATACCGGGGGCACAGAAAGATGCTCTTGAGAACTGATATTAGAAACATGAAGAATTTGGTCATTTAATGAGGAATTATTTAAGTTCTTTAACAAGAAAAATGTCTTTTAATACCCATATTTTAAAACATCTTTTAGATTATCGATGATTAGAGGGAGTTAAGTGATTTTTTTTACAAGGCTGTGTTCATGGACTAGTGATGTGATATCCTGGGACTAAGGCAGGGGCTACAGTTGAATGAGGTGGAGAGGGGTGGTTCAGAAGCATTGTAGGTCAGCAGTTTCATTGAGTGTTAACTCTCTAACACAGTAGACAAAGACAAAGAAAAAGGAGATGTTAGCTTGGCATGGTGGCATACACCTGTAATCCCAGCACTCTGGGAGGCGTAAGCAAGTGGATCTCCGTGAGTTTGTGGTCAGCCTGATCTACAAAAAAAAATCCAGGACAGCCAAGGCTACACAGAGAAAACCTGCTCAGGAAAAAAAGTGTCCAGTGTCCAGGCACTGTTTGGAATCGAGTCTTAACCTTGGGTATAACGATGACATCACCCAAGAAGAGAGCACACGTAAAAGCAATGTTGTAGTTTAGAGAAATTATTAGTACTTTCATTGATTTCAGGAACCACACAGAATTTAATTCTGAAGTAAGTAGTTATAAAATCACATAAATCAAATTGCTCTGAGGAGAAGTAACGTGCTACAATGAGTGGACTGAAGCATAAGAAGGTGGTGGGAGAAAGAGAGAGAGAGCAGCACAGCTAATGAGCGTCAGAAAGTCCTCTTTATAGGCTCTTGTTTTCCAATTGAGATAGATCCTAGCTTTCTATCCAAAGCTGACTGCAAGTCACAATCCCCCTGCCTCAGGCTCTCAGGTATTGACTTAGGTGGGATTCAGGGTTGGATGGACGTCTTTCTGCTTTCTTACAGTTCACCTGATGGTCTTTAACAAGACTTTTTAAAAAATAGTTTTTGTTTTTAAGATTTTCATATAGTTACATTATATCCTCATTCCTTTTTCCCCTCCAAACTCTCCCATGTACCCCTTGGTGCTCTCTGTCACACCATCGCCTCTCTTTTCATTAATTGCCCGATACATATATGTGTATGTATGCATATATAAATATTCCTAAATACATAAAGACAACCTGCCTAGTCAGCATAGTTCTCCTGGTGTGTAGGTTGAATGAGTGGAATGTGGTGGTAGAGAACGGGGAGTCATAACTGGATATTCGGGCCTCAGTAGCTTGGGTTTGAAGAAAGAGGAGAAATGACTGTGGTCTAAGGAATGTGTCTTGCCTCAGAAGAGAGTTTAGTTGAAGAAGTGTAGCAAGATTTTTATCTCAGCTCTTGAAAAATAAACCAGTACTCATATAGTGAAAAGGAAAGAGTTTATCCAGTAAAAGGGAAAGTGTTAGGCATAGGTAACAAAGTAGGCAGAATACCTGCTGTTTCAGAGCAATTCACTAGGGCTGCTCTGAGATTTCAGAAACTTTGTTTCAACGAGAAACAAGATTGCGTGGTGTAAATCAAAGGAGATTATTGCTCTCAAATGAGCAAGTAGATGGCATATGAAGGATACATTTTATTCTCCAGAAGCCACACACAATATTATGTACTTGTCTTACAGGATAGAGGACCAAACATCTAAGGAGTCCCAGAATGAGAGGTGAAGCCCACAACAACTCCGGTTTGCCTCCCTTCATCTTGACAGGACTGCCAGGACTGGAGAGCTCCCAGCACTGGTTGTTCCTACTCCTTGGTGTCCTCTACACTGTCGCCATAGTGGGCAACGCCCTGATCCTTTTCATCATCAAGGAGGAACAGAGTCTGCATCAGCCCATGTACTACTTCCTGTCTCTGTTGTCAGGGAATGACCTGGGCGTGTCTTTCTCCACACTGCCCACGGTCTTGGCTGTGTTTTGCTTCCATTTAAGAGAAATCAGTTTTAATTCTTGCATGTCCCAAATGTTCTTTATCCACCTTTTCTCTTTCATGGAGTCCGGGATTCTGCTGGCCATGAGTTTTGATCGCTATGTAGCCATCTGTAACCCACTGCGCTATTCCACAGTGCTCACCGATGCCCGGGTGATGTGGATGGGCTTGTGTGTTTTCCTTCGAAGTTTCTGCATGATTTTCCCCTTACCTTTACTTCTAAAGAGGTTGCCCTTCTGCAAGGCTAATGTACTCACCCATGCCTACTGCCTGCATCCAGATCTGATTCGTCTACCTTGTGGTGACACTTCCATTAATAACATATTTGGTCTGTCCATTGTCATCTCTACCTTTGGACTGGATTCAGCACTCATTTTTCTGTCTTATGTTCTCATACTTCGCTCTGTCCTGGCTATTGCCTCCAGGGAAGAAAGGTTGAAGACCCTAAACACATGTGTTTCACACCTATGTGCTGTGCTCATCTTCTATGTGCCTAAGGTAGGTGTGTCCATGTTCGCTCGCTATGGGAGGCATGCCCCACATTATGTACACACGCTCCTGTCACTTATCTATCTCTTTGTTCCTCCAATGCTCAACCCTGTCATCTATTCCATCAAAACCAAGGAGATTCGTCGGAGGATTTGCAAAATCCTGCTGGGGAACAAATTTTGAGTAGAAGGATGCTGTAATGTCAGTGTTCTAAAGATGTTTACCTTGACCCATCCAACTTGTGTTTTGAAGAGCTGCTTAGACAGTTATTATTTGATCTCCCACCTTAGCACTGTAATTCTTCTTATCAGAGATTAGATGATAGTATTTAGGATTCAAGCCAACAGTCTTTCTTACGCTAAGAAATGTAGGTGTTCCATTTTCTTTTTAAAAAATAAACAACATATATTCTCATAATTAATTTCTCATTATGTCACAATATGTCCCCATTTTCTTTATTAAGAGTTATACATTCCTGTGAATTTCTAACTAATATGGAAACATTTAATAATGGCAATTGTATTGTTCTTCCAAAGTTTATATCCAACTGACATTAGTTAAAAACTCTCTCTCTTGAGATATACAAAGCACTGAGATAACAGTCTTACATCCTATCAAAAGAAACAGTGTAGAAAGGAAGCGATTGAAGAGAACTCTAAAACTTGATAGAGATGCTGAAGTGTACCTCTTCACAGTTGAATGATTCCAGCTGGGAGTAGAGGAGAGGTAAAGGACTCATACAATGGAAAAAAAGAAAGCATCTTCAACAAATGATGTTAGTCTAACTGTATTTCTGCATGTAGAAGAATGCAAATATATCCATATTTATCACTTTGCACAAAAGTAAAGTCCAAGTGGATAAAAGGCCTCAACATTAAACCAGAAACATTAAGTCTATTAGAAGAGAAAGTGGGGGTTCAACCTTGAACTCATTGTTATAGAACACAACTTCCTGAACAAAACACCAACTGCTCAGGCACTAAGATCAAGAATAAATGGGACCTCATGAGACTGAAAATCTTCCATAAGACAAAAGACACTGTCAATAGGACAAAATGGCAACCTACAGATTGGCAAATGATCTTCCCCAACCCTACATCTGCCATGGACCACCCTAGCCGGGTATGAGAGTCATTGAAGGTTAAGTGAGTAAGGATTTGGCAATGACAAACAGAAACAAACACAGAGGCAGTTTGAATCTGAATGTATTTTGCAGTTCTCAAGCAAGGATTTTTAATCCACAATGAAACCAGTATTACAAGTAGAAGATGTGTTCAGGGAAGCAATCACGAATAGAACACAGAAGATGTGTGTAGTGAAGCAATCATGGATAGGACAGATAACATCATTGTTATTTGGCACAGGAACGTACAAAATTATCCAAGGCAAATGGCATAACTCCAAGAGCAGCTTAAAAATTCTTATGGTCAGTAGTATCTAACCTATATTTCTGTGAATCTTCAAGGTGTGATTTTAAACTATTTTAATTTTTTATTTAAGGCGCTCTTAACCATATACCAAAGCCTACTTCTGACAACACATGTATAACCATATGAAATTTTGTTGTTGGGAAAGTTTTTATCAATCATAATACTATTTTGTAATTTTATAAATGATTTATAAAGTGAAGCGCTGGTTCTCCCAGCAATACGGTCATGGTTAGTAACTCCATCTCAAGGTATGATCTCTTATCCAATTTCTCACTAAAAATCTCAGCCTAGGCTATCAGGAACATCTTGTAGATAAGATGAGGCATAGAATAAATGAATTTCCATGAGAATTACAACTCAATATTTTTCTCCTACCAAGAGTTCTAAAACTATTTCCAGGAGATCTCCTTCCTTTGAAGTTAATGCCTCAGTCTGTGGAACTTGTCAAACAGAATCTACTGGAATTGGTGTGGCATACATCAGAGGGCTAATATCCAAAATATGTAAAGAACTCAAGAAATTAAATACCAACAAATTAAATAATCCAATTAAAATATAGGATAGAGGGCCAAATAGAATTCCTTTTTTTTATTTTTTATTTTTTATTTATTTTTTATTAATTTATTCTTGTTACATCTCTATGATTATCCCATCCCTTGTATCCTCCCATTCTCCCCTCCTTCCCATTTCCCCCTTACTCCCCTCTCCTATGACTGTTCCTGAGAGGGATTACCTCCCCCTGTATATGCTCATAGGGTATCAAGTCTCTTCTCGGTGACCTGCTGTCCTTCCTCTGAGTGCCACTAGGTCTCCCCCTCCAGGGGACAGGGTCAAATGTGAGGCACCAGAGTACATGAGAAAGTCAAATCCCTCTCTCCACTCAAGTGTGGAGACTGTCCCGTCCATTGGCTAGATCTGGGAAGGGGTTTAAATTTTACCACCTGTATTGTCCTTGGCTAGTGCCTTAGTTTGAGCAGGACCCCTTGGCCCAAATCTGCCTATCATAATGTTCTACTTGTAGGTTTCTAGGACCCACTAGATCCTTCTACATTGCTATTCTCCCATGGTTCTCTCATCTAGAGTCCCAATAGGATGTCCTCCCCTCTGTCCCAGTTTCCTGGTAAGGGAAGGCTTTCATGGGACATGCCCATTGGGCTAGTATGCAGATATAAGTGAGTATATGCCATTTGAGTCTTTCTGCTTCTGGGTTAACTCACTCATTATGATCATTTCTAGCTCAATCCATTTATCCACACATTTCGGGAATTTCTTGTTTTTAATAGCTGAGTAGTATTCCATAGTGTATATGTACCACAGTTTCTTTATCCATTCTTCTATTAAATGGCCATGAAGCACTTAAAGAACTGTTCAATATCCTTGGCCGTCAGGGAACTACAAATCAAAATGACTCTGAGATCCTATCTTACACCTGTCAAAATGGCTAAAATAAAAAAACTTAAGTGACAGCACATGTTGGCAAGGATAGGGATAAATTGGAACACTCCTCCACTACTGGTGGGAGTGCAAACTTGTACAACCACTATGGAAATCAATCTGGCACTTTCTCAGAAAATTGGGAACAGCTCTACCTTGAGACCCAGCTAGCTATACTGCTCCTACAGCCCACATGTCTAGTGAGCTCCTTTAACAGGATGGCTCTTGGCATATACCCAAAAGATGTTTCACTATACACCAAGGACACTTTCTTAACTACATTCATAGCAGCTTAATTCATAATAGCCAGAATCTAGAAACAACCTAGCTATACCTCAAACAAAGAATGGACAAAGAAACTGTGGTAAAGCTACATAATGGAATACTACTCAGCTATTAAAATCAAAGAAATCATGAAATATGCAGGCAAATGGAAAGAACTAGAAAATATCATAGCAAGTGAGAACCCAAACCCAGAAAGACACACGTGGTATGTACTCACTTATAAGTGGATCCTAGCTGTATAGTACAGGATTAACATACTATAATCTATAGACCCCAAGAAGATAGGTAACAAGGCAGTTCCAAGGGAGGAAGCTTAATCCTCACTCAAAAGGGGAAGGGGAGTAGACAGAGGTAGTGGTTAGAGAGAGGGAACAAGGTAGGAGAAGGAGAGCAGAGAGATTTGAGGGTGGAGATAAGACCTGGGGGAAGTGAGAGCAGAGGACAGAAGGCCTGCAGAGAAAAGAGAAGCTGTGGGTGGAGGCATCTCTGTGACAAGCTGGAGACCTAAGTCAAAACAGACTTCTGGGAGGCTATGTGGGGGACTCTAGCAGAGACTCCAAGTAGCAGGGGCTGTAGAGACTATAGATGACTCCCCCTAACTAGACAAGACTCCTAGTAGAGGAAGCAGAACACCAACCCACCCATAGAAACTTTGACCCAAGATTTACCCTAACCCACAAGATGTGCAGGGATAAAGATAGGGCAGAGAATGATGGAATGTCCAACCAATGCCTGGCCCAATCCAAGGCCCACTCCATGGGGCTGACACTATAAATGATACTCTGCTATGCTTATGGACAAGAGCCAAGCAGGGTTGTCCTCTGAGAGGGTCCACTTAGCAGTGCTTTAAAACAGAATCTGAAACTCACAGCCAAACATTATGAGATGCATAAAGAGTCTTGGGGAAAAGTGGGAGGAAGGAGAAAAGGACCTGGAGGGGACAGGAGCTTCACAAGAAGACAAAAGGAGCCAACTGACCAGGGCCATAGGGGCCTGCTGAGACTGAAGCACTAACAATGGACCATGCATGGACTAGACCTAGGCCTCCTACACAGATGTAGCCAATGGGCAGCTCAGGTTTCATGAGGGACCTCTAGTAATGGGAGTGGGGAGCTGGCTCTGACATGGCCTTTCTGCCAAGCTTTCTGATCACTTCCCCATGGCAGGACTGCCTGGCCAGGCCATGGGAAGAGGACATGATCAATCCTGGAGCAACTTGATACCTTGGGGTGGATGGGAAGGAGGGTTCCCTTTTTCTGAGGAATAGGGGAGGGGGAAGGGAAAGAGGGAGAGGGAGGGAGGTTGGGGCTGGGAGCCGGGAAGGGATGGAGCTAAGACTAGAATGTAAAGTGAATAAACAAATAAAGAGAAAAAAAATCCAGAAAAAGAAATAGGGGAGGGAGCTAAACAGAGAATTCTCAAGAGAGGAATCTCTAATGGCCAAGAAACACTTTAAGAAATGATCAGCATCATTATTCATCAGGGAAATGCAAATCAAAATGATTCTGTCAGAATGGCTAAGATACAAAACTCAAGTACAGGCTGGTAAGGATGTGGGCAACAGGGAAAGCTCTTCTATTGCAGGTGGAAGTGCAAACTTGTACATACACTTTAGAAATCAATCTGACCCAGCTATACCATTCCTGGGAATATAAACAAAAGATGCTCCACCATACTGCAAGGACATTTGCTCAACTATGTTCACAGCAGCTTTATTCATAATAACCAGAAACATGAAACAACCTAGATGCCCCTCATTTGAAAAATGGATAAAGAAAACGGTAGTACACTTACATAACGGAATACTACTCAGCTACTAAAATCATGAAATTTACAGGCAAATGGATGGAACTAGGAAAGATCATCCTGAGTGAGGTAACCCAGACACAGAAACACACACACATGGTATGTACTGACTTATAAGTGGATATTAGCCATATAGTACATGATAACCATGTCACAATCTACAGACCAAAAGAAGCTAAATAACAAGGAGGGACCCAGAGGAGAATGCTTTAATCTCACTCAGAGGGGGAAATAGAATAGACAGCAAAAGTAGAAGAAGAAAGCAAACAAAATAAAAATAAGATATGCATCATATAAGTATGCCATGATGTGTGTGGGTGTGTAAAATTATTATTTTTCTTTTACTCAAAGGCCCTGAAGTGACAGAATTTTTGACCTTGACCAGGATAAACAGCTAGTAATTGAAAGAGCAGGGGGCAAACCAATGCAGGCTCATCTGAGCTGGTGACACCGCTTTGAAAATGCTGAACTCTTGCCTAAACTGTTTTAGTGGCATCTAGAACTACATGTGTTCGACAGTGTCAGTCTTTGTCTAGACTAGGGACTTGCAAAGGTTCACACCATAACTGATTGATTCATCTGTTTGTTCTATGATGACTTACTGAGTGTCTGTGGTGAGAAGGAGTAATGGCTGAAAGGAATAGTGGATGCCTTCAAGTTCAGAATAATGGCTTCTGAACTTGTAGGTGTGGCTGTGTTGCATCATGGTTCAGTACTGAGATTTAAATGTTACTTATAACACTACGTGAAGTGAGATATTGGTAAAGTTATTTTAAAAAGTATTTTTTTTTTACCAGTGGTGGTGGTGGTGGTGGTGGTGGTGGTTGTGTGTGTGCATATCTGTGTAACTGTGTGTCAGATGTGTGCAGGTGCCCACAGAGGCCAGAAGAGGTGGCCTCTTCCCCAGACATGCTACAGACAAGTGTGAAGTGCATTGTGTGGAAGCTAAAGCCAAATGGGTTCTTTGCAAGAACAGTAAGTGCTCTTAGCCACAGAACCATCTATTCAGCCCTCAGTAAACTTAATTAGCCTACTCTGCCTTGGTTTTATTAAATGCAATATAAAGATAATAGCAGATTATGATATAGCAGAGTATGATGTAAATTTTAAATGACTTAAAACCAACTTATACATAAACCTCATAACAATAATGCATGGGCATTATTACTTGTGGAAAGGTGGTATAAATTTAATTAAGAAAAGACACCTTGGTCACTTCTCATGATATCCCAGTAACGGAAACTGTAAGGTAAATATTAGAGTCAGTGTTTCTCTCATGTGTGTTGGCTGTGATTACGTAAGGCTAAAATATGAGTTCATCGCATTAAGCTGTCTTATGCTACAAATGAAAATGGCTTGCAACATTAGGTAAAGAGCTGTGGGTGTTTTTAGTGGTAGAGTTCTTGCCTAGAACCTGGGCTCCATATACAGAACCATCCATACATGTACACACACACACACACGCACACACACACACACACACATACACACACCTTAATTGGTTTCATGTGTGAATCTTCTATTATTCACCATCAATCCTTTCAGATAAACTTTCCAGTGTATCTTCAAAGGGAAGCTCTTCAAAGCATGCTGGCTAGCATGTTGGTCTATCATCATACTGTTGGGACTTAATCATAACAAAGTTAACATACTGGCTAATCCATACTGAGTACCACATGACAGCCAGTGCATTGAGTGGTTGCCAGGCACTTCTTCTGCAGTCATCCCTGTCACTGTATGATATGTGTCATTACCTATTTATAGAAGAGAAATGAAATGTATTGGGGTGAGATTGATTCTCAATCAAGTGGTGGGTACATTCAGAAATTGAAGCTCTTGAAAGGTTTTCATCTATGACTCTTTCACAACTTTACTGTCTCTCTAACAGGTGTTCTGTAGCCATCTGTGAAGAGTGAAGAGCAATGGTCTCAGCACTTTCTTACTGGGAGGAATGTCTTTATGATATGATTTGCATTCACATACTGTGTGTGACCAGCAGTGTGGACTAGCGCTTCTGACCACACTTCAGCACATATTCACTAATGATCAGGTGTGGTTTGTAAATGTCATGATCACATTAAGTGTTGTAATTTATATGGTATATACGTGTTCTGTTATGGGACTCAGTATTTCTGTGGCTAATAATGCCATATGCAGACATGCATGCATACTGGAATGCCTATAGAATACATTGAAGACTTAGATTTAGATAATTGCTCACTGTTAAGCTATATAAATTTGAGGAGTCATTTCTTCTCAACAATCTGATCATTTCACTGTGTCATAACCCCATGAGAAATGAAATGCTAAGTCCAGGAAGTGTGGATGCTGCTGATGCTCTCTATTCCCAGAAGCCCATGAGCACCTGAGCTGATAATAACCTATGGGAATTTCTAGATGAAGTCATATAATCTTCAGTACAGAGAGGGATATATGTAGGGCATGTTCCCCAATGATGCTCTTTCTTTCTTCACATTGGCCATTCTTGTGATTCTCAGGTAGGTGACCTGAAAATCCGGTGCTCCAAAGACCAAGGGTGAAGATTCTCCCATTAGATTAGAAACACAAGATTACATTTCAGTTGGAAGAAGGAAAGCCTATGCTTACTTTTCCTTCTCTCTCCTCCCCTCTCCTCTCCTCTCCTCTCCTCTCCTCTCCTCTCCTCTCCTCTCCTCTGCTCTGCTCTGTTGTATGCTTCCTTTACCATTCCTTCTCTCCCCTAGGCTTTCTTCTTTCCTTTTTTTCTGCATGCTTTCTTCTTCATCCTCTTTCTTCTCTGTTTTCTCTCTGTTGCTCTTGTTCTAAGAAACATAACTCACTTTCTGCATCAGACATTTCTTCCTTGGAAACAGTACTCCATGAAACTACATTGTGAATGTAGACTCTATGAATACAATATCCACCCCTATACTTGCATAAGAAAAATCTAGTGTTTAAGATACAATAAAAGACCTTTGCAGAAAAGTGTTCATAAAGGAGGTTCTAAAAGGAGGGGAGACAGCACAGCTTATAATAATCTGCCATGTGTCACAGAAGATGGCATCTTCAGATCAAAAACCTGTAAGATGAATTTTTTTCTTTAATGAGGATTGAGGCGGCTGTTACCATGGACAAGCAATGTGGTATCTTAGGTCTGATACAGAGCTGCAGGTAAAATGATATGAAGAGATGTGCTGGAAGGAGCACTTTGGTTCAGTAGTTTTATCTAGTGTTTCCTTGTTAATGTAGTAGGTAATGAAAAGATGTGTTATCCAAGCATTATTTGTGATTGAGTCCTTTTCTAAGGTGTAAGGATGAGGTCATTCAAAGAGAGAACTGCATGCATGATGGCAATGTTGTTACTTAGAGAAGTGACTATTAATTCATAGCCTTCAGGAGCTAAGTACAAGTTGACTATGAACAAAATTGTTAAGAATTTAGTTTCAGTAAATCATAAAGTTCATAGAGAAATATGATGTCATTAACTGAATGGGTACAGAAATGAGAAAGAGGTAGAAAGTGAAGAAGAAGAAAGTGTAAGCATAGCTAGTGAATGCTTGAATGGTTATCACTTTGGATAGACACTTTTAAAGACAGGGTCTTGTCATACATCTTAATATTTCCCAGTATTTCCAGTCACTCAGTCTCTGTCTCTGAATGGCCATATCAGATATGAGCCATCCAGTTTGGATAGCTATCTTTCTGGCTATTTATTCTCACTCTGGATGAATGGTTGGAAGCTATAAACAACTAGCCTATAGGTATAGGGAGCATAGAGTGTATAGGCTCAGTTCCATCACAATACAGATAGAGGAAAAGATCATGGTCTGATGAGCAAATGTTTTGCCTCAAAAGAGGGGGCATACTAATTGATGACCTTGGAACTAATAGAGTTTTATACTGGTACTAGAAAAGACTAATTCCAATATATTGATAAGCTGAGTTTATGACCTTAAAGGTAAGAAAAGCAATAGCCATAGATGAGAAGGAAGGCAAGTGTCTATTTCCAGGTAAACTCAGTGGGACAACTCAGAGTTTTCAGAAGTCTTTTGTACAACGAGAGGCAAAGCTGAGTACTATTGAGGTCAAGATTTCTCTAAAGTGAAGGAATACATAGATATGAGAAAAACTAATATGGCCTCAGGACATGCATGAAAATATGAATCTATTTTCTTTATAGGGAAGAGGTCTGACATCTTTGAGGGAGTCCCAGAATGAGAGGTGAAGCCCACAACAACTCCGGGTTGCCTCCCTTCATCTTGACAGGACTGCCAGGACCGGAGAGCTCCCAGCACTGGTTGTTCCTACTCCTCGGTGTCCTCTACACGGTCTCCATAGTGGGCAACGCCCTGATCCTTTTCATCATCAAGGAGGAACAGAGTCTGCATCAGCCCATGTACTACTTCCTGTCTCTGCTGTCAGTCAATGACCTGGGCGTGTCTTTCTCCACACTGCCCACGGTCTTGGCTGTGTTTTGCTTCCACTTAAGAGAAATCAGTTTTAATTCTTGCATGTCCCAAATGTTCTTTATCCACCTTTTCTCTTTCATGGAGTCCGGGATTCTGCTGGCCATGAGCTTTGATCGCTATGTTGCCATCTGTAACCCACTGCGCTATTCCACAGTGCTCACCGATGCCCGGGTGATGTGGATGGGCTTGTGTGTTTTCCTTCGAAGTTTCTGTATGGTTTTCCCCTTACCTTTCCTTCTAAAGAGGTTGCCCTTCTGCAAGGCTAATGTGCTCTCCCATGCCTACTGCCTGCATCCAGATATGATTCGCCTGCCTTGTGGTGATATTACTATTAATAATATATTTGGTTTGTTCATAGTCATTTCTACTTTTGGGCTGGATTCTGCACTTATTCTCCTGTCTTATGTTCTCATACTTCGCTCTGTCCTGGCTATTGCCTCCAAGGAAGAAAGACTGAAGACCCTAAACACATGTGTGTCCCACCTGTGTGCTGTGCTTATCTTCTATGTACCCATGGTAGGTGTGTCCATGGCTGCTCGCTATGGGAGGCATGCCCCACGGTATGTCCATACGCTCCTGTCGCTCGTTTATCTGTTTGTTCCTCCAATGCTCAACCCTGTTATCTATTCCATCAAAACCAAGGAGATTCGTAGGAGGCTTTCTAAAATCCTGCGGGGGACTAAAATTTGAGCAGGAGCATATTATAAGTTCTAGATCCGGTGGATGTTTGTCCTGACTGCAGGAAGTTGTGCTCCGAAGCCCTGTTTCGACATGGGATAATTTTCTTTTAAAAATAACTTATTGGGCTGGAGAGATGGCTCAGAGGTTGAGCTCACTGACTGCCCTTCCAAAGGTCGTGAGTTCAGTTCCGAGCAACCACATGGTGGTTCACAGTCATCTATAATGTGATCTGATGCCCTCTTCTGGCCTGTGGGTGTATATTGCAGACAGAGCACTGTATACATAATAATAAATAAATCTGTAAAAAATAAATAAATATAACTTATTAATTGGTGCAAATAATAATCTCATATTCATTCCCATAGTGATTACAGTGGAAACATAAGTAGCATATTTATTTATTATTCTGTTATAATCCTGTGGGGTTTTCGTTGTTGTTGTTGTTGTTAGTTTTTCTTTTTTGGATTTTCCTTAATTTATTTATTCACTTTACCTCTTGATCTCAGCTCCACCCTCCTCCTAGGACTTTCCCCACATACCTTTCCCCCATTCTCCCCCCTCTTTTTTTTCTGAGAGGGGGACATCCCCCATGAGTACCAACCTGCCCTGGAACATTAAATCTCTGCAGGACTAGGTGCATCCTCTCCCACTGAGGCCAGACAAGGCAGCTCTTTTTATTTTGTCACTGAAATTCCTACTGGAATTCTTATTATCAGATGTCATATCATAACATCAGCATGATTAGGATTCACTCAACAGGCTCTGGTGAGGTAAAACAGGTCACATCATAATTTGTCAAAAAAGCATGTATTCCATTTCATTTTTTTAAAAATGAAAAGTATGCATTCTTGTAATTATTCTCCTATTATGTCACAGTATGCTTCCAGTTTTTAATTGAAAGTCTTATTTCACCTTGGATTTCTCATTAACATTGAAAAACTGTCAATGGGAATTAGACTGTTTTCTCCAGAGTTTGGTCAAGAGATAATAACTAAAATCACTGTCTCTATCACACATATACACACCATTATTCATAGCTATTCTATATAGTATGGTATCCATCTGTCCTTTAGGGTGACATAAATGTTATTTTATACAAATTATGTTAAACGATATTATTTTTAGTTTTTTGAAACTCAGCTAAATTTCATTTACATTGTAAATATACGTTCACATCTATTAATGAAAGAATTAAAATGGTAGGAAAGGCTGTGTAATAAAATACATGGAATATACAGGATGATTCAATTTAGGACATGACAAAATAATGTGCCACTTTATAAAATGATTGAAATTCTTTAAAGAATTTAATAAATGCATATAGCAGAGAGGCAAATCATTAAGTTTTGGTCCTTTAATGAACTTGCAGACTAGACCAACTTCTAGAAATACAGCCCAGTTTAAAATGAAACTTAAACATTCTATGTCTTCTCATGGTGGAGATACTTTCAAGACTGCAGTATAGTGTGTGTGTGTGTGTGTGTGTGTGTGTGTGTGTGTGTGTGTTTGTGACTGTGGTGAAATTCTTTGTTTTATGTTTGGGATAAGTACATAGGAGGAGACTATTGCTACATCTCTCAGGTTGATCATCCCATGTAAGCCCCTTAATATTTTAGCCTACTTATATAATCAAAATGCACTCCATTTTTATAAATCTCTCATGTTAATTAGTAATTTAATGAAAGATGTGTGTAAGCAATAATAGAGTTAAAGGAACAACTCCTCAGAAACCTGGCAATGTTTAGATGCACATCTTTCTAATTCATGGTTTCATGTACTTTCTTGTTACTTTATTTTAATTTCCCTGAAGATGATGATGGCCTGATTTCCTCTCAGTTTTCCAGTCTCTAACTTATCTACTGTAGTTTTCATTCTCCCAGTGGGAGAAGCTCTCTGCTTTTAGAGGGACACACACTAAATTTATTTTCATCAGAACCACCCAATAGTACTAAAAAGCATCAGTGTTATAAAGTGCATAATTTTCCATTTAAAATATTTTATTAATTATTTGAGAATTTAATATATGTATACAATGCATTTTGAGCATATTCATCCCCTACTTTTCCCTATATCTCCCACAGATCCATTTACCACTCCCAACTACCCTCTCAGCTTCATGTTGTATCTATCTATCTATCTATCTATCTATCTATCTATCTATCTATCAGCTATCTATCTGTCATCTATCTATTTTGATTTTTTGAGACAGGATTTCTCTGGGTAGCTTTGGCTATCCTGGAATCACTTTGTAGACCAGGTTGCCTTGTACTCACAGAGATCCACCTCTGCCTCTCAAAGTGATGGGATTACAGATGTGTACTACCATGCCTGGCTTTATTTACTTTCTTTAAAAACAGAGTTGCATTTTTATTTGAGGATTTTGTATATGTGAACGGTGTATTTGCATCATTTCCACCCTTCCTCTTCCAATTCTGCCCATGTCCCTCCAGCTAACCCTTTTGATTTCATGACTTCTTCTGTATTACACACACACACACACACACACACACACACACTCACACACACACTCACATACATACACACACACACACTCTTCCTGCTGAATCTAATTAATGCTGCTCTTACTTGCTTTTGTGTAGGACTGACTCACTGCTTATGATTGGGGTCTCAACCCTGAAAATAAGAAAATAAATAAGCAAACAAATAAGGGTTCTCCCTAACTCATCGCTCATTGGCTGCTTGTAGCTCTTTACCTAGGGGTGGGCCCTAGTGAAAAATTTCACCATCCGTTGGGATGTTTATAGCTGTTGTCTTTTAAGGCAGATGTTTGGTTGAGAGTCCATGGGAACAACTTCCCTGACCAGTTCAGAGACAGAATTGTACAGCTGCTGTCCTCGTCTCCATGCTCTCTCAATCTTTTTACCCCTTTTCTAGGATGTTCCCTGAACCTGAGGTGTAACTGTTGTGCTGCAGTTGTCTTATTCGGGCTGAGGATCACGTGGCCACTTATTTTCTGCATTTTGGCTATCCCTGTGGATCTCTCTAGTAATCCCCATCTACCTCAAAGCAACGTTTCTTTGATGGGAGGTGAGAGCTGCACTTACCTGTGGGAATAAGCATGGTTGTTTCTAGAGCAGTTGGAAACTATATCTTCTTGGTTATATAGCAGTACTAGTTTTTTTCCCTAGGGCCTGTGATCTTCTCAGCCACAAGTTCATGATTGGTTGACAGTACCAGGGATGAGTTTTTTCCAGTTGAGCAGGCAAAGACAGTTGTTGGGTCCACCCAATATTCAAGTGCCACTGCTGTACTATCAGGGATATTTTACAGGTCCTGTCAGGCGTTAGAGGGGGTAGAACTGTTGATAGTTTTTCTCCCTTGGCCTCTTGCATAGTACCTTCTGAGTACAGTATGAGAGTTAGGCCTCAGGCCGGACACTTCTAGAGCAGTTCCATCTTGATTTCTCCAACCTCTGTCACTGTAGTATGTAGTGTCTTCAGCAGTAGTACTTTACTTTGATGTTCTAGCAGAGAACCAAGAACAATAGCAAAAGCATTTATACACACACACACACACACACACACACACACACATATTGGGGGTGATGTTTTGGATTCCACCCTGACCAACAACTTGGATGAAAGTTCTTCTTGACTGACACTGGCCTTTTGTTAGATGGTCTATAGCTTCTGGAGGGTGCATTTCCCACTGTGGGGGGGATAACTGTGTTAATACTGGATATGCATATTTTATGCATATATGTTACACATGTATTTTAAAGTAAATGTATAAAACAATACTTTCCTTTGTGGCATTTTCAAAATTTTTAGTGTTATTTATTATTTCTTCTTTTTTATCCTACTACCCACTTATTCCTCCCAGTTAAGTTTCTTCCCATTTCCCAGATCCCCTTCTTAACACTTAGTTCCTCTAAGTTACACACAAACCTAAAGATTTGGGTCTAGGATCCACAAATATGAGACATTTGTCTTTCTTGGCCTTGATTATTTTACTCAGCACAATAGTTTTTAGTTTCATCCACTCACCTGCAAATTTCATTGTTATTTCCAGCAACAGAATTTCAAGGTGTGTGTGTGTGTGTGTGTGTGTGTGTGTGTGTGTGTTTATCATTTTCATTATCTATTCATCAGTTGACAGTTATGTAGGCTAGTTCCATTTTCATTCTGTTGTGAGTAAACAGCATAAATGCTTAACATAGATGCACAAGTACTGGGGATTATGAGGTTTCTCCTGAGCACCATCAGAAAGTCCTGTGAGATGTGAATCACCAGTTTGTGTTTAGAGCCCTGTGAACACAGCTTCCCTTTTAGTCATCTATCTAAGTGATGTTGTTAAAATGACACTTATCTTCTCTTTGATTTTAAACAGGAAATAAAAGGAGACACAACTCATTCTTCTCAGTTCCCCCATTTCCATTTGCCAGTGGAAATGGAAAGAATACCACCAGTATATTTCCAACGATGACAATAAAGAGGCATTGTCTAGACCGTTGGACTTCCTAGCTGACAACTGTTTTTGAGGTGTGGTGGTTCTATTCCTTTGACACCATGATGTACTTTGTAATATTATTTATAGGAAAAATGGGCTGTGATTAAAAGTGTCGCAGGTTAAATTTAGTATATAAACCAACACACATGTTTATTTGTACTTTTTATTGGCGCATATTCATTGTACGTACAGATGAATTTCATAAAGGTATTTATATGAAAGTATTTTTAAGTGTATTTTGAAGATAATATCTTATCCCTTTTCTTTTCACTCCTCCATTGGGTTAATCTCCTTCATTCTTTCAGACTTATTTTTAGTTTAATGTCCTATATAGGCTTATCATTTTATATATCTATCTTAAACATATACTCAAACAAGAGAAACTATGATAGTTTTATTTTTCAATCTGTGACTTTTTTATTTAACAGTGCATTTTTCAGTTGTGTTCACTTTCATGCTAATGACACACCTTCATCATTCTTACAGATTAATGAAGCTTACAAACACAACACACACACAAATCTCATACATATTAATCATATCCACTTTATCCATTCATCTGCTGATGGACACGTATACATATTCCATATCTTTGCTGTTGTGAATGGGGCTGCAATAAACAGATGCAAACTTATCACAATAGCATGTTCATTATGTTCACTTAAAAAAATGAAAAATAAATTCAACATCCGTAGACATTACAGGAATGCAATTTGGAACAATGAGATTCCACTTCACCCAATCAGAATGATTGCTACTGGAAAACCAGCAACAAATGTGTAGGTGGCTGTGGGGACTCCTTACACACATCTGGGGAGAATATAAATTAGTCTAGGCACTATGGAAAACAGTATGGGGATTTCACAAAAAATGCAATACATAACAATTACACGACCTTTGTTACTCTAGGATGTATCCAAAGAAATCTAAATCAGCTCCTTTTGATGGTTCCAACATAACAATGTTTTGCAAGTCATCCATGATACTGCTTAAACATTTTATTTTTCTTGAAATGCTTGAAGAATAGTGCTTTGTTCATGATTATTCATATATTTGTGTCTATTATTACATGATTTAACACAATGTATGAAATGCATTGCATAGCTACAGTCTTCTGAAAAAGCCAGCTTTGGAGGAATTGTTTTTCAGATCCTCAATACATTCATTTTAAAATTATTGTTAAAAAGAAGCTATGTTTGAAACTCTAATGGATATGTTCTAAGCTCTAAAAATCAATGCATTGGCTTACAAAATCCTGTGGTGAGTGGGCCAGTTCTGACCTTTTGTGATTACTTTTTGAATGCTGTTCTTCAAATCTCATTTTTCTTTTCTGTAACTCCATGTTTTAGTTAGTGAAATATTTGTGTATGTTTATTTGTATACAGTCATATTTTTATTTTTATAAAAATTTTATCCTTAAAAATTAAACTCTTAAAAGAATATAAGACAGTTTGTTCAATGGAGTTATACAGTTCCAGTAAAAAAAAAAAAAAACTTCAATAAGTAAAAATTGCTTTTCAATGTGATCAACATACAAGGGTTTAGAATGTTTTCCTTTTGTGTTACCCTAAATGAACACGATTACCTTCTCTACTAAATAATCTAGTACTTGTCTTAGGTGCAGTAAGTGAATTCATAAGGTTTCCTTCAAAGTGTACACTTGGCTGGAGCACTTGTTCATTGGTATCTCCTCTGTTCTCTAGCCTGATAAGAGATAGCATGGACAGTGTGCATTTGGGTGTGCATCGGGAATATTTATGTTCAAATTCTGATGCTGTAAATCACTTCCATATGCATATCAGCCAACTTTTCAGCCTGAGTCTCAATTTCTCCACTATAAAAGTTTGGTTGTAGTACTTTACCACCCACTTTAATTTTAAGACTTTATATTAAACTTGTATCTTAGAAATCAATCTGTATTCAGCGTGAACTGACCTTTCTACTATTCAATTTCTTTTCTAGGGGGAAAGACTAGCAAGACTTTTCAACTGTTTCACAAACTCTTGCTATGTGTTATGGGCTCACATGGCTCAATGAAGGACAATGATTTGTCCTTCATTTTACAAATATGGAATCTAAAAACCAAGAGAATTAAGCTTAATGTCTGGATTTTAAAACTGTGTTTTTAAAGGTATTTATTTTATTTTTATGTGCATGAGTGTTGTGCCTACACATATGTAGGCACACCACTTGTGTAACTGGTATCCATGGAGACAAAAAGAGGCCATTATCTCTCACATAGCTTGAATTACAGATGGATGTGAGGTGCTAAGTGGTTGCTGGCACTGAACCTAGGGCGTCTGCAAGAGGAGTCAGAGCTGGTAACCTCTGAGCCATCTCTCCAGCCTAGTGAAGCTGGCTTTGAATAAAGGTCTGGCCACATGGTAACAAACTCTCATGCACATTCTTGTCTTGCTTTTAACAGGCAATAAGGTAGCTTTCCAGACAAACCTAGATGGTTACCATTTGCTGACACCATATAACTTGGATTTTAGCACTTGTGCTATTTCTTTCTTGAAATCTGTTTGAGTCACGGCACAGTTAGTGTAAATAGCTCTTCTGTGAATCAAGGGGTTCCACGCATCTGAGATTCTACTCAGCTCTGATGCTGGCATACAGAATGCACTGTTTCTGAGTATCAGTTCTATCAAATGAATACTTGAAATTATGGACACTCCAGGACAACCCAAGCTTTGACTCTCAACTTCCTCAATATCTTTAAGTGGGAGAAATGACAGAGCACAGGGGAACACATTTACTCAAGAGTTTTCCATCTTCCTATTGCCCTAACCATCTCCTTTGTCTCAGGGGAGTCTTAGAGGCAGCTTCATAGATCCCAGAGCAGGGACTGGAAACAGACTAGCACAGATGAAGAGCAAAGCTGTGTTCTGAGGTTTAGAGTACTTGGTGTTTCTCCTCTGGGCAAATACCTTGGCTTCTCGTTTCTCACAGCCACCAGATCCACCCTGAGAAGGTAAATGGGGACCACAGCCCTTCTTTCACAGGGGTCCCCAAGAACCTCATTCCTAACTTTGAGATTCTGGGATGACTAGGGTACAAAGATTTCTGCAAAGGCTGTCAACTCAGCATCTCGTCCTAAGTGGTTGCAACCCCACTGTGCTGGCCTGATTCTCCATTTAAGCTGCAGGCCCCGGCATGAAGCCTCACAGAGGCATCTGGTGTTTTGTTTGGCATGCATAGTTTTTATTGGAATCAATGCTTCAGTGTGATTAACTGTGATGTTCTCATAGGTAGGTAGACAAGAACCATGTGGAAGAGACTTTGACTGACAAAGTGGTTAGAATTCGTGAAGTAGATTGGAAACAGAACAGGGCATTCCCAACCTTCTAGAATCTGCTTTCAGTGCTGCGTTCTTATCTGTCATTTATTCCATGTGTGACTTGCACTAGAGACCAGGATGTTCACATTAAGTAGCTTATTTTATATCAATGTTCATGTTCTTTAAGTGTGAAAATGATTTGTTAGAAAGTTAAGTTTACAGTTAGTGTGTGGGAAAGTAAGTTCAGATTACTTTACTTGTCTCCTGGATTTTACACTCAAGGCGTAGGTGTTAATACTATCTCATTATTATAGCAGTTTATACATTTAATAACATTTTGCAAAAGCTTAAAACTAGAACTAGTAACCTCTGAGACAATGTGTGCCATTTCCCCTGTCTAGACATTGAGAAGAAAATGAGAAGCAGGAGCATGTAAGATGGCTTAGCTGGCAAAGGCAGATGCCACCAAGCTTTATAGGCTGAGCCTGGTTCCTGGGACCCACATGGCAGATGGGGAAAACAACTTCTACAGGTTGTCTTCTAATTTTCACATGTGTCATGGCACATGCTCTTCCACTAAATAGACAAGTGAGAATATGATATAGTTTAAAAAAGAAAAGGAAATGTAGGCAATGATGGGAGCTCGTAGTTTATCAAGGGAGAAAGATACTATGCAAAGAGCAACATGCTTTTCACTGTGATAAAAAAAAAAACAATGAATAAAATATGGTAAGGAAAGAGCCAAACTCTGGAATTACCTTCGGAGCTTACAAGTGGAAGAAGATAAAGGAAATGTGGTACATTTATGTATGTATGTATACACACATATATATGTATGTAAGCATGATCTATATTTTTTATAGGCAACAGTTAGATAACAAGATTTATAAGAAAACATATAGTAAACACAATCATATAAAATGAAATAGCCAGACTGAGAAAGAAAAATATTATATTACTTTTTATTACTGGATTTCTTAGTCCTTCTTGCAGACTTTCAGAAGCAACTGCTATGCGTGTGGCCTGAATAGCATTTTTAAACCCCTCAAGTTAATGTACATACAGTTCAACGTCAGGATATTTGGCCTAAGGCAACATATGAACATACAGGAAGCAAAATCAAAAGCAATCAGAAGCAGAAGAGAGTGAGGTCAGTAACCCTGGTGAGTAAGCAAGGGCCTCAAGCAGCAAAGAGGAGATGAGATACTCGGATAATATTTGAGTTCAGGAAAAAGAAGAGAGGCAGCTTAGAATCTAGTCAAGTAGTGTCATAACTTGCACATAAGAGGAAACAATTCAGCCTTAACTTATTAAGAATTGACTTTATTTAGCACTCACTGTATGGCGATGTCTATAAACCAGAGGCAAGAAAGGCAAGACCATAGAAATGTAAACTTCTGAAAATAAGACAGAACAAGAAAAATGTCCAAAAAAGAGTTAAAGGATGGCTATGGGGAAAGGGAAAGGGCTTATCAAGTTTGTTCTTTGCAGATCTTTCCACGGTCTTTGATGTAGAAATCTAACCATCTGTTCCCTTCTATCCTGAGACACTGGCTCTGCTTTTCCTATTCTTCACTCTGGTGCATCTCCATACCAGCTGCTCAGCAACCCTGATGAGGAGCCTCCACACTAATACCTCAAGCACTTCCAGCTTCATCCTAACAGGCTTCCCAGAGATGGAGAGTCTGGAGCACTGGCTGGCTGCCCTCCTCTTGCTACTGTATCTTATCTCCATTGTAGGCAATGCCCTGATTCTCTTCATCATAAAGGAGGAACAGAGCTTGCACCAGCCAATGTATTACTTCCTGTCCCTTCTATCTGTCAATGACTTGGGGGTGTCCTTTTCTACACTGCCCACGGTGCTGGCTTCTATGTGTTTTCATATCCCAGAGACTGCCTTCAATGCTTGCCTGGCCCAGATGTTCTTCATACACTTCTTTTCTTGGACAGAGTCTGGGATTCTACTGGCCATGAGTTTTGACCGGTATGTTGCCATCTGTAACCCTTTGCGCTATTCCTCAGTGCTTACTGATGCCCGTGTGGCCCATATGGGTATGTCTATCATCATCCGCAGCTTCTGTATGGTCTTTCCACTTCCATTCCTCCTGAAGAGGCTGCCCTTCTGTAAGGCCAATGTCTTGACCCATTCCTACTGCTTACACCCAGACCTTATACGCCTACCCTGTGGAGATACCACCATCAACAGCATGTATGGGCTGTTCATTGTCATCTCTGCCTTTGGTGTAGATTCATTGCTCATCCTCTTCTCTTATGTGCTCATTCTGCGTTCTGTGCTGGCCATTGCCTCCCAGGAAGAGAGGCTTAAGACACTCAACACGTGTGTGTCACATATCTCTGCTGTGCTCATCTTCTATGTGCCCATGATTAGTGTGTCAATGGTCCACAGGTTTGTAAAGAATGCCCCAGAGTATGTGCACAAGTTTACATCCCTGGTCTATCTCTTCGTGCCTCCAATGCTCAATCCTATCATCTAC
>OU015752.1:119481124-119521025 GCA_907169655.1 Acomys percivali | reverse complement strand
AGAAGAAGAAGAAGAAGAAGAAGAAGAAGAAGAAGAAGAAGAAGAAGAAGAAGAAGAAGAAGAAGAAGAAGAAGAAAGATATCAGGTGAACTTTTGTTATCCATATGCTCACTGGAGCATGGTCAAACTCACAGTGCCCAGACCCTTAAAACTACAACAATAAAGCTGAGCCCTTAACTATGAGGAGCAGAGGACAAGAATTATGTGCTTTTGGATTTGCTTCTCCTAGCTAGTGTTCTTATCAACCAACTCAACCCTTGCCATGGAGGATGAGCTACATATCCATGACAAGGCATAACAGAAGCATGACCTCCCAAATTCACACTTACTTTCTGTAAATTAGGAATTGTTTACAGATTATCTTAGTTGAATGCTGTCCAATACTTCAATTTCTTAAGTTATAGCTAGGTCTAGGGGGACTTAAAAAAGAAATAAAAGAATTCCCTTTTAAATATTTTTCCTGGGATGAAACTAGATATTTGGTCACTTCAATGTGAAAGAAAATGTTGAATTAAAAGGAGACATTGTAACAAAAACGACAACAGTAAAACTCAAGGGTGGTTGGCTTAGAGCTGTTTGGAGTTATAGTTTCAGGGGTGGCCTACCTATGGCTATGACAATAACTGTATGTGCAGTCACAGCAGCCGGAAAAAAAAGCAAAACAAAACTCCAGCCTCTCCCCCTTTCTTCTGAAAAGCATTAGGACTCGTACTTTATCGTGGAGAAAGGGGGAGAAAGTGAAACAGAGCCAGAGGCCATCTGAGGAGCTACCTAGTCTCTTGCTCCTCCCACCCCATTCACTGTCAAACAAATGTTCCCCTCTCTGTCTTTGGGCAGATGCCAGAGAGTGTTTTTCTTACTTTTATTTAGCAACTTTCTTTAAGCCTTTTGTTTTCATCAATATCTTTATTTAAAAATAAAATCTTTTTGATGTTCATCATCCTCTTTGAGGCTGGATGTTGCCAGGAGTTAACCTGTCTCATTGTCCGTGAATCTTTAAAATAATAAAAAAAAAACATTTTAAATGCCATATTCTGCATGTCTCTGGGGTTTTTGAAGAACTTACCTAACTATCCAACCTTGTCTTTCTATAAAATCGTATCAATCTGCCTCATCTAAGGTGTATATTCTTGTGATAAAAGTTGAGTAGTGATTGACATTACCATGATTTGATCAGTATGGAGATGGCTTCAAATATGACAAACAAGTCACTGGGCAAAATGCCTTCATTTCTACCACAGACAGAATTCTGCCTGAAAAAAGTGCAAGCTTGAATGCAGGCCGAGTTGATGGTCAAAGTCTGCCAAGACAGAGTAAGCAATTCCTCAACAGTTCCTGCCTCACAAATATGTCTGTCAGATATATTGGGCCAGAAAGCTGAAGAAGATACTCCAACAAAATAGAGGATTTGGGGAGACTATTCAGGTAGAAAACTGTCTCTGTCATCTTTTCATTTGGAAAGCTACTAACCTGCACTCCCGGCATACTCAGGTAATCAAGTTTATTCCTTCTCAAGTCTCTGATTGAGTTGAAGACCAGGTAGCTTACAATGAAGCTTAGTTCTTTAGGGGTTAAGATGATTTTAGGTCTAGATAGATGTTTTAAGTTGATAATGACAAGATGTGATGGAGATTGATTTACATTCAGAATTTTAGACACACCAAGATGGGAAAGATGTTTCCTTCAATGCTGCCAAATACAAGTAGCCAAAACACTAAGAATGTAACATTTATATAATTCCTGATTGTGTCATAGTTCTTGCTATAGGTAGTTTGTTGTATATACATGTAATAATATAAATGTATATGTAAAAAATAAAAGTAAAACATAAAATAACATTTAAAAATCTCATGCCATTAAAATTATTTATTTGCATCCTAAAGGAAGCTATGAGCTTCTTTTATAATTCAGTAAAGTTATTTTTACATTGACAGTTACATTTCACTGCCAACTAAATATCTCTACTTATTTTCCTTTGAAATTTCTTTGCTATATTATTCTATTCTATTTGTTATATGATTCTCTAAAAATTAGCTCAGTGAACCAGTGAACATTAGTGTCTTATGCACTCATGAGTGGACTTTGAGATCTGGCTTACAAATAACACTCTCTACATTTACAAAGCGCTCTCTTCCCTTGTCCCCAGCACCTATCAGTGACATTTACTCACTAGAGCCTTGCATACTAAGTGGTATCCTCTGCTGCCCTGGCACTCTAGATCAGTTTTTCTTGCAAGATATATTTCATAGTCACCCCCACTTAATTTTTTTCAGCTAGAAATATGGATAAACTTAGTCTGAGATGGTAAAAATTACGCTAAGGAATTTTCTAGTGTTTGTTAGCTCTCTTCCATTAAATAAATGACACCAAAGGAAAAAATCATTCTTGAAGGTCAGAAAAATTATTTTCTAATTGTAAATCATTCCTGTTTTATGATGCATATGCCAGAACTTTGTTTCTTAGGCAACAATTCTAGAACATAATTTCTGACAACTCTTAGCATGGAATTGCATAAGAGAAAATTGTTATGCCAAGAAGGAAAAAGAAAACAGAAACCAGGCCTCAAGCACATCGCCCACCTACAGAAAAGTCTGTGGTTCAGACATCTGTGATAATGAACCTTGTCTTATTTGGAAAAAGATAAATGCAGTAGACTGAAAAGATGTAGAATGCTTTTAGTGACAGCAGCTGTGAGTTTTCTCAGGTTCCCTTTGTTCATTCATTTTTTGAGGTGAGTTCTGAAAATATATCAGACTTCATCTTGTGAAGTTATAGCAATATTCTTGGGGGAACCAGACAGCAATGATGATTTTATGCAACGCAGACTAGACAATGGCATGGTATTCATACAGACACTCTACCAACATAAGAAACAGACATAGATCTAATCTCATGTGTGTAATGCTGAGCAATTCATTCTCTATGCCTCATGTGATTAATATGAACATTGAGTTAGTCAGTGCATATAAATATTTTAGAATAGAACATGGCACACTTAATGACTCACTAAAATTAATTTTTATATTAGGAAAATTTTTATCTTTATAAAAATAATCCCTAGCTTAGGTTAATCTGCAAAATTTTACATGGTTACTCAATTGTCCCCAACATTTACCATTCTTTGGGTGACACAGATGTTAGCTGAATGCCCCATTTATTTGTATTTCCTTATTTTATGTTTTAGGTTTTGTGCCTCCATTTTCCTGGTTTCATAGATTTTCCTCTATTTACATACCCATTCTATATTTATGATATAAATAATGCTAATGCTGCAAATATGACCATAATGATAATATCATCAATGTAAACCCATAGGCACTGTAATCATCAGATCCTAAAGAAAGATATGAAAGTCACAGTTTGATACGGTGAAACATGCGGAAGATGGCACGGCGGATTTCCTTTGTCTTAGCACTGTAAATGAGAGGGTTGAGTACAGGAGGCACAAAGAGGTAGACATTGGACATGAGGACATGTATGTACCGTGGGGCATGCTTCCCAAAGCGGTGTACTGTAGAGACTCCTATCATTGGCACATAAAATGCTAGTACAGCCAAGATATGAGACACACATGTATTGAGAGCTTTAAGGCGTTCCTCATGAGAAGCAATGGCCATAACAGAGCGCAGAATGAGTACATAGGAGAGGAAGATAAAAAGCAGGTCCATGCCAAAGGTAGACACAAGAACAAAGAGCCCATAGATACTGTTGATGGTGATGTCAGCACAGGCAAGCTTCATCATATCTGGGTGTAGGCAGTAGGAGTGGGAAAGAACATTGGATCTGCAGATAGGTAGCCTCTTGATGAGGAAGGGCAGTGGGAACAGGGTGACGAAGCTTCGAGCAGTCACAGCGAACCCAATCCCAGCAATGAATTCATTGGTGAGCACAGTGGCATAATGTAAGGGATCACATATGGCCACATAGCGGTCAAAGCTCATGGCTAGCAGAATCCCTGACTCCATCATGGAGAAAGAATGAATGAGGAACATCTGGACCAGGCAGGCATCAAAAGCAATGCTGCGGGCATCAAAGCAGAAGGTGCTGAGCACAGTGGGCAGTGTGGCCATGGACATGGCCACATCGCTGAAAGACAACATGGACAGGAAGTAGTACATGGGAGCATGAAGGCTGGGTTCCACACGCACAGCCTGCAGGATCACAGTGTTTCCCCCAAGGGCCACAGCATACATCAGACAGAGGGGCCCTGCCAGCCAGGGGTGGAGGGTCTCCAGACCAGGAATACCAGTCAGGAGGAAGGAAGCAGGGCGAGTGACATTGAACAGTGCCATAACAGGAAGAATCCAGGATGGGTCTCAGGGTAAGATCTTGGTTGCAGAATTTCAAGAGCTGTGTTTGCTGGAGGACAAGAGGCCAGGAATGAACAGATACAGTGAGGGGGTCTCTATAATTAAAAGCTGGTGTATTCATGAAACCACTGGTCTGGAATCAATGCAGGTCACTGCCTTTCTTCATATGTTTATGGTCATCAGGCTATAGATGAGAGTATCATTTCCTTGTTTCATGGATGAAGGAAGACATTATATTAATACTTCAGAGATATCATTTAACAATGAGGAACATATTCCCACTATATTATTTTCATTTTTCATGCATTTTAGAAGTACCATTCAGGAAAAATATGTATATAGTAATTTAAATGGTTCCTTGTTATAGAAGAAAAGCAGGTGTTGGAGTCGTCAATAACTCTTGGAAATGTTTAAATATTTCCTTGGAAACAGTTAAGTTCAGATATGTTATTAATTATGAGAGAATTCCCCAAAGACATATTTTTTTCAATTTTAGAGATTCACACATTTTAGTTATATGTATGTGTGCTTATTTGCATTTATTTATGTACAACATATATGTGCAGGAGCCAGTGGAAGCCAGAAGGGGTTGTTAAATACCCTGAATGAAGCTACTGGTGGTTGTGAGCTGCTGTGTAGGAGTTGGGAACCAAAGCTAGGTCCTTGCAAGGTCAGCAAGTGCTCTTAATGTCTGAGCCGTCTCGCCAGACCCCAGGGCTAGAATATATCATGGTGGATACTTGAGAAGTAAAAGGAAGACACAGTAAGAGGACGAGCAAGGGGACTAAATTTGAACATCAGTTTTCATTGGCACAGTTACTGAAAAGAAGGGATTTTGAAAAACTATAACAAAATGTTTTTTAAATCAAAATAGGACATACATTAGAAGGTAAATATTAACTTATTATTTATATAAGATATACTAGGGGCTGGAGAGATGGCTCAGTGGTTAAGAGCACTTCCTGCTCTTCCAAAAGACCTGGGTTCAATTCCCAGCACCCACACGGCAGCTCACAACTGTCTGTAACTCCAAGATTCTGACACCCTCACAGCAACACACATAAATTAAAATTGAATAAAAAATTAAAAAAAAAGATATACCGAATATGTAAAAATTTAAATATAATTAACTAATTTGATATGATGTAGCGAAAAATAAAAAGTAAGAAAACTCCGTATTTTTGTACAGAGACTTAAAGCAGATTCTACTTTTGGACAAAATTATAAATTCAAATATCCAATAGTTATACAAATCTTCAGAGTATAGGAAGGCATTGTCCCCAAAAGAAACTTTTACACCTTGGTACAGTCTCATACACTCCAAAAACATGTGCTATTCATCTCTGCACACTAGACTCAGCATGACTCCCATCCATCTCCACAAAACACCCATTCCCGCTTTCCTCCTCAAACCCTACTGTTGTCACACAGTATAGCCTCACATTCCTCCTCTTCTTCAATATAGATCTGCATACATCTCGTCATGCTCATATTCTCTGTTTATCTGGTGTATAGGCAGCATTTACATGTGCAAACACTCACATGCATATTGATATGCTTATTCACATATATAGCTACGTGCCTGAGGATTATTTTCTCCCAGATGTTTTAATACCACTACTGACATGTTACTTAATTTCTATGACTCAGGTAGAGGACATCAGAAGCATGGCTCCTAGGCCAAACACAATTTCTTTTGCTTCTGGAAACTAGACTATGTTATGATAGCCATATGGAAGCTAATGTGATAAGGGGAGGATGTCATTGGCAGTTGGAGCAGAACTGCTACAGCTTGTTCCTGGCTCTGGTCCATACTGACTTTGGAAAACAAATAATCACTGTATCTAGTATGTGGCTGTTTTGTTAAAGAAAGGATATTATAAATCCTTTCCAGCTTTAAAAAATAAAGCTTTGCACAGGTCTGGAAAGGAGTGTGAAGTAGACAGAGTTAGTTTCTAGGAAGGTTTGGCTGCAGTGAGTAGATCTCAATCTCTAGCACAAACGAGAAAAGACTAGAAATGTCTAGCTCTTTATGGCTTATCTGTAATTATAAGCAGTTGACTTCCCTTATTCTCTTAAGCTGATCATTTGGTACTGGGTAACCAATTGGAGTGTCTTCTCTGGGGAAGATGTTTTCTTTTTCTTAGAATGGAAAATATAAAAGCAAAGTTCATTTACCCATGCTTAAGCTTTTAGAAACAGGGATAGGAGATGGTTCTGAGTTCTGAGTCCTGCTTTGCTACCTGAACTTGTGGCAATATTGCTTAACGTTTGAAAGTTTGGCTTTTGAAGCTTAGAAGTTGACCATGGGAAATGAGTTACTTGGTGAAGTATAGGGAATTATAAAATAACTGAGTGACAACTCCAGAGTAACAACCCATTTCTCAACCCCTGATAATTCTATCATCTCTATCTATTCTACCAGGAAGCTACTATCAAGACACTTTTTACGTAGTCCACGTCACTCTCACCTACTCTTACTCATTAAAACCATCTCTTGGAGCAGGATTTTAGAGGTCAGCTGTCTCAGGCTTCACGGTTTCAGAACTTACCAGAAGACAGGCAGATTAGAGACATCCTCAGAACATGCTCTTCTTTTTGCCTGAGTGAATTCATGCCTGTTATTTTATATGTCCCCTGAAGCACCATGGAGAGAGAGCACTGAGATTGACTTTTTTGTCTGGAAAGTCTTCAGGGAGGCCCAGGTCTCCTGAGGTCTTTAAAAGTGGGTGCAATTAAATCATGTACTCCTTCAGCTGAAAATGAGCTCAGTTAATTCTTTCTCCAACACAGTACATTATCTGAAATTGTTGGACAGACCCCATGAGGCTCAATATCTAAGAAATCTGATTTATGAAGTAGGTAATGTGTAAACCCAAGAAATAAAGACTGAAGAGAAAACAAGTTATTGTTTATTCTTTTCCTTTTTAATGTGTTGAGGGGGGCTGGGTTTTCCTAAATCCTCTGTTGAAACTCTGTTCTCTGAATTTTAGGGGATCATATCCAGACAGTAAAGTCTCCTCTGATGAAAAGTTAGCATTTACAGTCACTTGTAAGACTTCCTCCCGCTATTCACTTGCTAACACTGGTCTGTGACTACTCTACTGGGGAAGGGGGAAATTGCACTGATCATCAGCTCTCACGTATTTAGTTCACTTATTAAATAGTTATAACTGTCTTCTTCTTTGGTGAATTCACATTCAAAGAAGCTTCTCTTTGTTGTTTTCTTATTACGTGTTTGGTTTAAGTGGTTATGCCATTGGCATCTATGCTTATGAATCCATCCAAATCACAGATTTTCCTTTGTGTGAGCCGTTTGAAGAGGACACTGGGCAGACTCATGCAGCTCCCTCTAGGATGTGTCTCATCCACGAAATGCAATGCTTCCTCTGTTCCACAAATGCCTGATCTCAACGCTTCAATTTCTTCTCACTTCATAAATGTCCTATCTCAAGGCTCCAACCACTCCTCCCTCAATCCTGAGAAGTGGCAACTTCAATGTTATTTCCAGTTAACTCGTGTTAAGTGCACATCATATTATGTTGATTATTGGATTCAGATGTTTGTGAGTCACATTCCAGAAGAAAGAAAATCAGAGTTCACTTATGACCCAGTCAAAACATAAGGACCAATAATTTTTTTAGTTTGGAAGCTGCTAACCTGCATTTCTGATTCACTCAGGTAATTAAGTTTTATTCCTTCTCATGTCTCTGATGTGGTTGAAGACCAGATAGTTTAGTTTTACAATGAAGCTTAGTTGTTTAGGGGCTAAGATGTTTTTAGATCTAGATGGATGTTTTAAGATGATAGAAATGAGATATGATAGAATTTTAGACTCACCAAGCTAGGAAAGATGTTTTCTTCAAGGTTGCCAAAAACAAATAGCCAAAATCACTATGAGGGTAATATTTATATAATTCCTGATTGTTTCATGGTTCTTCTTGCTGTACATATTTTATATTATTTATGTGTAATAATGTAAATATGTATGTAAAAAAGAAAAAATATTAAAAACAATTAATATACATAGTTATTAACTATGTGTTAGAGAACATGACAGACAAAATATAATTCAAAGGTATCATCAGGACTAGCAAATTCATGAAATGGTTCCTAATGTTCTTGTGGGCTGTGTACGGTTTACCCTTGTTCATTCAAATGTTGACTTATCCACCATACTCTGATTTCAATCAGGACATCTCATTGTGATGTTTATTCTAAGTATATCCTGTTTCAAGTTTCTGTAAACATGTCACCATTTGTTCTCTTTATTGCCAATAAAACAAACTAGCCAATGCTGAGCAATAAAAGAGAATATGGTGGGACATCTTTTTTTTAATTTTTATTTATTTATTTATTTATTGGCATATACATTTTTATTATTACACATAAGTAGAAAAATTCCATACAGCAAGAAGAACCACAAAATAATCAAAGATCATATAAATGCTACATTCAAGGTGTTTTGGCTAATTGCATTTGGCCACCAGAATGAGAAGGAAAAAACAAAAAAGAAAAAATGATGATAGAGACAGTTTACTGCCTGAACAGTCACTCAAAACTTTCTATAATGTTAGAGCATCATCATCAGCCTTCTGGCCTAATATAGCTGGCAGACATATTTGTGAAGCAGGAACTATTGAGGACTTGCTTACCGTGTCTTGGCAGAGTTTGGCTATCGACTCTGCCTGTATCCAAACTTGCCCATTTTTAGACAGAATTCTGTCTGTAGCAGAAATGAGGACATTTTCCCAGTGGCTTGTTTGCCACATTTGAAGCCATCTCTAAAAGGAGGATGTTTGATACTCATCATCTTCTTTGAGGTAGGCTGGGTGTTGCCAGGAGTTAGCCTGCCCTGTTAAAATCATTAAGATATTAAACTCTTCTTAAATGCCATATTCTGTAGGTCTCTGAGGCTTTGAAGACTTTAACTATCATACCTTATCTATCTATAGGATCATAGCTATCTGTTAAACCTAGGATGTATATTCTTGTGATTAAAAATAGGCAGGCAGTTGACATGACCATAATTTGGTCAACTAACAAATGTCTTGTGTTACATAATTATCCTAATCTGCCAGCAATAGCACATCTTAATCAAGAGAGGGGAGGAGAAAGAGGAGGAAGTAGAGGTTAGAGCTAGGAGGAGAGGCTGGGGAAACATCAGGAGAAATGAACCGGGCTGAGGAGATGATTTAAAAGCAAGTATAAAATGGGAAAACAGAATGGGAGAGGAAACTATACTAACATGGAAGTTTAGGATGGAGTAATAATTGCTCAGCATTGTGCTATAGGCTAATTAAGTAGATACTGGTCTCCCTGTGTGGTTATTTGGGTATAAAGCTGGTTAAGGAATAACCAATGATTACACTAAAATAATAATTCAATATTAAATATTCACAATCATTTGACACCCTAGATAGGCCTGGGTGAGGGGAAGTTGGGGTTTAGACTTACTATATGGTACAGTTTTGAAAGAAGAGTGTCACAAAGATGAAAGTTAATTTTTATAAATGAATTAATTAATTTATTCACTTTACATCCCAATTGTAGCCTTGTCCCTCCTCTCCTCCTGGTCTCAGCCTCTCTCCCTATTCCTGCTTCCCTCACCCCTATTCCTCAGAAAATGGAGCTGCTCCTTACTCATTCACTTGAGCTTATCAAGTTGCATCAAGACTGAGCACATCTTCTCCCCCTGTGGCCTGGCGAGGCAGTCCTGACAGAGGGGAATGATCAAGAAGCAGGCAACTGAATCCATATCAGAGACACCCCGTGCTCCCTTTACTAGGTAGGGGGACCCACATGAAGCCTGAGCTGCCCTTCTGCTACATTTGTGTAGGGGGTCTAAGTCCAGCATATTCGTGTTCCTTGGTTGGTGCTGTACTATATGATTAAAATCCACTTCTAAGTGAGTACATACCATGCGAGTCTTTCAGGATCTGGATGCTGGATGCATCTCACTCAGGATGATGAAGGTCAAGTTTTTAAGGAGAGAGTGTGGGTTAGGGTCTTGGGCTTTCTTGCATTTAGAGGAGAGGTTAATAGTGATTGAGATTTACTCCACAGAGGAAGGGGTTTGGAGGAGTTTTCTGTTTCTTCTGAGATATTTAAGAACACATAGTAGCTTGTTTCAAGAAATATTGGAAAGCTACAAAGTGGAGCCAACTAATATTTCTGGTATTAGTCATTTGTCTTTGAGTGGAGAAGTATTGCCAGAATAACACCCCAGAATAAAGCAAATATGACCATACAACACCCTTCCTGGCCAAGCTCTTTGTGTCCTTTAGCAGCTATCTAAGGTCCTTTTTGACAAAGAAAAAACACAGTTTGAAGCACTTAGCTATAAAAATCACAAGCAAATAACAATGAAGATGGAATTGAGAGACAAGTTACAATATAGCAAGCACAATAATTTGAAATGAATTTTATCCTGGAAATTGTTTAGGCAGATCTCACAGCAACAAACAAAGTGAAGAGCAGATGGTGAAACACCCTGGGGACTTACAACAGCTGGATGCCACTGCTGTGTAAAGACGTGAGGTGGCACTATTAGTTCCTAGAAAAGGTGACCCCAAATGGGAGAGGTGTGATGTATGTGAAAGACACCCAGAGGTAAGACTAGGACAGATAGACTATATCTGTGAAAGCATCGCACCAGCTGAATTTATAATATGGCTGATACAATACTTTGGGATATTCCAAAATTAACAATTGAGCACTTGCTTTATGGAGAACAGACATGTAAGGGTAAAGAGTGGATCCTAAAGCATGCAAGCCTTGCCTTGGTAGAATAGAAACACAATTAATTCACCTCACTCTGATTATAATGTTAGTAGTGTAGGGTAAATATAAACATATGGGGTTTAATGTTCATAATAAGCACTGTGCATAGTGCTAACTAAGTCACTGTGAGACCATAAGACGTGACCAAGTAACTGATGAGTCTGTCAACTTCTGAGGACTAGAGATTGTGTTGTACATTACACTCCTCTCTCTCAAAGTGAGCCAGATTTCCCTGGGAACTACTTGAGCATTTATGTATTAGTGAACACCACTTTTGTCTTCAGAACCTGACCTTTCCAAGGACTGATAGCTTTTTGTTTGTAACACTATTTTTTTCGTGTAAAGATGCTTGTGCATGGCTTCTATCTACTCATTGCCCATCCTATTAACTACACACACACACACACACACACACACACACACACACACACACACACACATTCATATCTTGATTTTTGAAAACCTTTAAAAGTTGTGGCATAATTACACATTTCCCTAAACGTGTGGACATTTATGTCATTTATTGCAGTTCGACATTTTATGTAGTTTGTTGACTTCTAGTATATATATGGAATGTAAATATTAGTAAATATTTGAGTATTTGAGGATGTACCTGTGGGCATCTCAGAGTGACTATGCATGTTTATGTTTCCCTGCATCATATGCAGTGTGCTGACATTCCCAGTTAAGGAATAATTGACACACCGGTAAGAGTAGATTACAGCACCAAAAATACCAAGGGCAAGAATAAGACCCTCTTGGGAGCAATTACCATCTGTAACATCTCCCTTATTCATTGATGCAACCTTGCTAATTATGTTACTTTCCCACTCCTCCATTTCCTACAGGAGTTTGGAGACTGAGAGGGCTTCATAAATTTATGTCCTAGAGAGATGAACTGAGGCTGCTCTTCTTGCTGGACCCACAGCACAGCACATCCAACTACAAAGAAAAGAGACAGCTTTCACCCAGTGAGTGCTTCTCCCTCAAACTGATCACATTCTTTCTTATCCAGATAACATCATCGCTGTCGTTTTTCTAATATGTATGCTTTCCTTCCACACAAGGACCAATATATCTCCTTTTAAAGTCAGAAATTACAGGAAAATGATGCCATGTTCCTATATGAATCAAAGCTCCAATGTCAGACTACCCATTATCAGGCTAAGAGGCTGATGTATCCAATTTATATTTTACTCAAGAATTTTCCAAACTACTTATTTTAAAAGCCAGTATTTTGAATTCTGATCCACTGTACAGTGCTGCAGCTACAAAAAAATCACAGGTACAAACATCCATTCAACAGCATGCCTTTTAATTTTGGTTGTTTTCCACGTTGACTGTGTCATGAGAATATAATTAGTGAGAGTATTACTGTGGGTCTGTCAATGATGATGCACTTGCTATTCCTTGCCTGTGTTTGTGTGGAGAATGTACTTATGAGTAAAGGGGAATATAAAAAGGAGCAAATATTTGATATATATTATATTTTATTGTATCAATAAGCATCCATAGGTTTTTCTAAGTTCTGTGGTAGAAATAGTGTCATGTGTGACAAAGGAGGATGTATAGGTTCTATGTATCCATGTCACATTTGTGGATGTGAGATGGTGACATAAGTGCTTGGACACGGCATGTGTAGAAGTATAAATGTGCATTTTCTGAGGTTTTATAGAGGCTCTGGACTTGTACATGCTCACATATGCTGTGCTCCAACTTCTGACCTTTATTCCTAGAGCAGTTGCATTTGCTGAGCTCTGACTAATACACAATCATACATAAATCAAAGAAAAGACCTCAGTTACATGTGAATTGATTTTTATAGGAAGTTTTCAGCTCTTCCTTCCAGACACAAAAGCACTGTCCTGGACTCCTTCAGTTGGATCACAGAGAAAAGGAAAAGGGAGATGGGTTTAATATATATCTTGGAAGTATTCTTAGGAGTTGTCAGTTTTCACATTTTTTCTTGACCCTGACACAGTCTAAAATAAAAATAATAAAAAATTAAGATTTGGTATGGACTGGATCTAAAAAGACTTGTTAGAGATAGTAATTAGAGATCATCTTGGTTGAAACAGAAATAGAAGTTTGTAGAGAATAGATAACAAGAAGTCCCATTGGTGGAAGGAATGCTTTTATCTCTCAGTTAGAGGAGCCAAAAAATAAAACAAATTTCCTACTCACATCCTACATACTTGTATGATCATGACTAGGATGTTTATGTTCTTCAGACTCTTGCCACCATAAATTTCAGTATGCTTATTGAGAGTATAAAGACTAGAAGGAAAACTAGAAATGGCAAAGGATACAAGGAGCCAAGTTACATATGTTCCACAATAGAGCTTTAATTTTGAGCTATCTGGCAATATGGAAGCATCTTTGGATAAAGACCATCATGTTGGCTTTCTCAATGCTCATGACTCTTTCCTTTTTCCCACTTTATTATTGTGGCTACTTAAAGACAAAGACAGAGAAAGAGTTCCCACAAAGAAAGGATACACAGAGAAGGTAATGCAGGAAGAAAATTAAAAAGCAGTTCTGAAGGGAGTGGAGGGGGAGTGAACCTGGGGGAGGCGGGAATGTGGAGTTGGGAGGATTTGGGGCGAGAATAAACTGTGGTCAGGATGTATTGTATGAAAGAAGAATCTATGTTCAATAGGGGAAAAAAAAAGAAGCAGTTTCCATAGATGAGGAAAGCAGGCTTAACAAGGTGAGTTACCAACAGTATTAATACTGAAAGGGAATACAGTGTACTAGGAAAATGTTTTCATTACATTTAGAAACAAAGAGGTCATCATAGAGACACACGTGTGGACAGGGAGAGTGTGGTATCTGCAGGACAACAAAATGGGCAGCACCGGCAGGTTAAGTTCAAGAGGATGAAGTCCCTGACGTTGAAAGTCTCAGAATCACAATGGGGAAGTACACACTCAAGCAGGTAGCCTTCCGTGGTGTCAGGAGAGATTAAATAGAAAGAAAATTGACTATGTGTGGGGAACAGCCATGGACTGGAAGCTAGAGAGAAATATTACCACGTATTTATGATGAGGTGTTTCTGTACACAGGTATTGACTGAAGACAAAGAACCAGAAGAGGGATGAAACTGAAGGAATTGTACAATGGCCCTGATAGAAGAGGAATCTGGAAGCAGTAATAGGAACTGAATCTTAAGTAGAGTGCCCTGTCTTTGGAAAAGGAGAGACACCTGCTCACAAAACCAGGGTAAGAATGGATAAAGGTGCGAACACAATAAAAAACTTAAATAGCAATAATAATATATTAGTTCCAATAGAACATTTTGTTTCTTTGCTTTGATATGCCTGGGTATGTGTGTGTGTGTGTGTGTGTGTGTGTGTGTGTGTGTGTGTGTGCATGTGTGTGTGTGTGTGTGTGTGTGTGTGTGTGTGTGTGTAAAGTTTGTGGTTTACTATGTGGATTTCAAAGAGAAGAAAGCCAGAGATTGGGGATCGGGGTAACTGTTTCAGTAGAGAGTATGTTAGGAAGACCATAAAATTAACCAAAAGAAAATGGAGCAATTATAGATTTTCCTAAACAATGCACAAACATTAGAGAGCAAGAGAGCTGGGGAATAGAAAAACATGGAATTTAAGATTTCAGAGCTAGAATCCTTTTGTGTGTGATGACAGTTTCAGGGTAAGCATAGCATGGGAGGTTGAGGCAAAGTCTGGGTAAAGATTTTTGGTGCTGATGTTTGGTGGCTGCATGTAGTTTATTTACGCTATCAACTGGGGAGTTCCCAAAGGCATGGACATTTTCTTATTTCTTGTGTTTTAATTTTTATTTTTCTCTCCAAGTCCCAGTACATGATTTCTGGAGTGCATGGAGAAATGGTAGGCTATTATTGTACCTAATGGTAACGGCCAGAGGGCTTTGTGCATGTGGTCAGCTTTCCTGCTGCTACATCATGGACACTCATTTGGTCATCAGATCTTCACAGAGTTTCCCTCTGTCCTAGGGCGTATACTGGGCCTGGCATTATGGAAAAAAATGGAAATGTGTTACCTTCTCAAAGAGCGAATAGTCTAGTAGGGAAGGGCAGAATGTAGGCACACATATTAAATACCCAACATTTTGTGTTGGAGACAGGATATCTGAAGTAAAGAAAGTGAAGAGCGCCCCTCACATCCCCTCGTGGGCCTAATCCTCATCTGTATTCTTCCGCCTGCCTACCATGCTAGGCTTGAATGACACTCCCTTCCAGCCAGACACATTACAGCTGACAGGCATTCCTGGGATGCACAGAGGCCAAGCTTGGATTGCCCTGATTTTCTGCTTCCTCTACTTCATCTCCATTGCAGGCAACCTCAGCATCCTTGCTCTGGTCATCCGGGAACCTCCTCTGCACCAACCCATGTACTACTTCCTCTCTATGCTCTCTCTCAATGATCTGGGAGTGTCCCTATCTACACTTCCCACGGTGCTTGCTACCTTCTGCTTTAATTACCGCCATGTTGGTTTTGATGCCTGTCTGGTTCAGATGTTCTTCATTCACACGTTTTCTTTCATGGAGTCGGGCATACTTCTCGCCATGAGCTTTGATCGTTTTGTGGCTATCTGTGACCCATTGCGCTATTCCACGGTGCTTACCAATAGCCGCATCTTGGCTATGGGTCTGGGTATCCTTACCAAAAGTTTCACTACCCTCTTCCCTTTCCCCTTTCTCGTAAAGCGATTGCCCTTTTGCAAGGGCAACGTGTTGCATCACTCATATTGCCTTCATCCAGATCTGATGAAAGTGGCATGTGGAGATATCCGTGTTAACAATGTATACGGACTCTTTGTGGTCATTTTCACGTACGGTGTGGACTCAGTTTTCATCCTTCTGTCCTATGCATTGATCTTGAGAGCTGTGTTGGCCATTGCATCCCAGGAACAGCGACTCAAGGCACTCAACACTTGCATATCACACATTTGTGCAGTGCTGGCCTTTTATGTGCCCATAATTGCTGTCTCTATGATCCACCGCTTCTGGAAAAGTGCTCCAGCTGTTGTTCACGTTATGATGTCCAATGTCTATCTGTTTGTACCCCCCATGCTCAACCCCATCATCTATAGTGTGAAGACCAAGGAGATCCGCAGAGGGATCCTAAAGGTCTTCCGTAAGTCTGAGATCTGAGGAGTGCTCAGACACCAAGAAAGCTCCTTTAGAGGAAGGACTAAGGCTTGTACGCTAAAGTTATGAATTTTTTTGCTCTCAGTAGTTGTGAATTTGGAATCAATGAAAGAACATCTAACTTAATACAGTGATGTACTTAGCTATTGGACTCTGACTGTGAGAATCCTTGTGCTAGTTACTAAGAGTGTTATAAATGTGAGCATAACACATTGATAAATGAACAACTATACATATCAAAAAGATGTAGAAACAGGAACTGATGCCATGAAAAATGTTGGTCATTTTATTCAGAAATAATGAAGTCCTGCAGGGCAAACTGGCTCAAACATAAGGCATTTGAAAATCACAAAGAACAAAAGGGAAAATTCAGATACAGAAAAAGGCTAGGGAGTTTTGGTGTTGATATACTTGTAGGAATAAAGGCAGAGTATATTAGGTGGCTAGGGGACAGCCTCCGAAACAAGACTGAGGTTACATAGAGTGTTCCCTTAAGTATGGCAGGATGAAGGAAGCTTTAAGGTCTTACCAGAAAAAGATGCCTGAGATAAAATATTTATCCAGAAAAGAATGGAGCCTCAACTCTCTAATCATGGTCCGATCAGCTATACAGTCCTACCTATAGCTTGTCAGAGAACACAATCTTGGGCTACATTCACCTTACCAAATGAGAGCTGCATTAAATAAGAATCTGATGACTATAGCTTAGGGAGCTTAGTGAATATCTGAAAACTTTCCAGGTACTAAGTGTTGTTCATTTGCTGTAAGGCCAGAGTGATAGACCGCACAGCACTAAGTATAACATAGTTCTCAGTGTGTGATTCTCAGGTCAGCAGCATGAGCCACACCTGCAAATTTCTGGGCCATGACAACTTGAAGGACTCTTCTGAGTCCATGAAACAGAGATGCTGGAGAGTGGGCACAGTTCCCTGACTCACTCTGATACCTTTAACCTATAGTGGTACCCTGGAATATTAGGGGAAAGGCATAGTTACTTTTGCTCAATGAGCAGGTTTCCTCTTGGGAAGTAAAGGGAACAAGGTGTGAAGAGATTATTCAAATCTAGTGGATGGTTTTTAAAGTTGGGAGAAACTGAATTCATCTCAGGAGTGTGATGTCTATTGTGAAGAGACCACATAGTTACGACCATTCAGTCATCTCCAGGTGAAGGAGGCTAACCAGAAGCTGAGGGGTTCATGAGCACCCGCAGTCACTTCACATCTCTGGTCCCATGATATGCCTCCCTTTCCTCGCAGTCTTAATCATTGCTATCTAAGCCTTCTTGACATTGAAACATTTAGATGGGGCTTTCCAATAAGTAGACATATTTAAATAGAGAAGCAAGCTAGCCTTGATAGTAAGGTGAGGGATCAGGGTGTGTCAGTGAGAATTCATTATGTACAAGTGCCCTGACAAGGGAGTCTCCTGAGGAACCACCCACTCTACTGTAAGACATTCTGCTTACACTTAAAAGGATATATTTATTTCTCCATTTAAACTTTTAGCTGAGAAGAGCCACATGATTTCTTCACAAATGGCTAAAACTTAACACCATATTCAGTTAAGATGTTTGATTAGTGTGTATTTGTTGTCTGGTGTGTTTTGTAATAATATTTCCATTAACATGTATCAAGTGCTCTTAACATCTTCCCTCATTACCCTCTCCTGTTCTCCATCTTCCCTCTGATAGTTTCTTCCACATCCTTAATAGTTCCTCTTCTACTTTCTTGTCACATATGTGGGTGTTCATAAGCTACATGTATGAGAAAACAACAAGACTTTCTTTTTCTACTTTGTAGCAAGCACATAAAATAAGAGTTTATTCTACATTTTCATATAAATGTCTCATTTTACTTATTTTTTTTGTATTCACTTCCACACAATCTTCCCTTATCTCCCTTCCTCTTTTCTATTTGTTTCCTTCTTCCTCCAAATAGCTCCCCCTTTGATTTCATGTTACAAACATGTATACATGCATACACACACATGCACACATGTGGGCACACATCCACACCAGATACACACACACATAAACATACTCACACATGTGCACAAATACACACGAGACCATATAACATTTGCCTTTATTTTTTTTATCCCCTTCTCTACTTATTTCCCTTTAGAATTCTTCTCACAGTTGTCCTTTTACTTTTGCATTATGTATACATTTCATATCAATCCACACTTAAATCTACATTGTGTAAATAAGAAAACATAATATTTGTCTTTTCAAATCTGGATCATTTTGCTTTACAAGATGAGCTCCAGTTCAACCTATTTTCCTTCAAATGACATAATTTCACTCCTTTTCCCCCCAGGAGTTTAAACCCCCATCACATGAATATAACACACTTTCTCTACCCATTTATCTGTTGGTGGATGTGTAGGCAAGCTCTTCATCTGGGCTATTGTGACTAGTGCTGCAGTAAACATGAATGTGCATATGTCTTCCCACAGGTTGGCATTTACAATAAACATTTTGTGTCAAGATTTGCAATGATGTTATGTATTATGCAATGTTATGCACCTCACTGATATTATAGTATTGTCGCTATGAATGAATAAATATTTGTTTTTTTTTTTTCGTAATTTATCCACTCATTTGATAGGGGTGACCATTGAATCTTATAAAAGGACAAAAGCCGATTGTCACTATGGACATGGTAGAATCACAATATTCAATGACTTTTGAAATCCATACCTCCCCTTGCGAGACTCAGGTCTGATATGAAACCCCTTTGCTCAAGATTCTATAACCTTACAATGTTTTTTTGTCTAAGTTCTCTTGAGTTTTATATCCAGGATTCAAACCTCATTATTCCAGGTCAATTAATAGCATAACAACATTGGAACAGATATTATTTCTACCAGTTCTTCCAGTATTTCAGAACTATAAAAGAGGAGAAATCTTTTCGATAAGGTCCATTATTGCTCCATTTTCATACACCCATTGACAGGAAGAGGAGGCAGCTTTCCTTCCATTGTTTCCTCACAAGGCCTCAGTCAATCAGAAACCAAAATGAAGAAGAGGTAACATGAAATATTTAATGAGGAGAACAGAAACTGTGAAGAAAAAACTACTAGAGGATGGGAAATTGGGACCTGTCTCAGAGCTTACGGAAAGGATATTATGTTACCCTACATTCAACTCAAATCCAAAATGTCTTTCACTTCTTCCCACTTGAATATCTGTTACAAGTACTCCAAGTGAAAGAAATGAATTCCTTACTATCATGAAGCAATCAGGCTACACGGATAAGACTCAACCAATATATGTGTAACGTTCCTTCACAGCTCTGAAATGTCTACACTAGAAGAGCCTCTGAACTTGTGAAAGTTGGCGGAGGGTTGTTCAGTGGGAGGTGGAAATATCTGCTTACTCTGCATAGGGAATTAAATAGGTAACAGTTGGGATAAATGGATGAACTTAGCCAAGATTATATTCTCTATTGCTTAAATCCCAAGGTTGTCCCTGGACTCCAAGCTCTGTCTCCTCATAAGCTTGAGGTTCTCACTGGAAATGGAAACTCACTACTCAAAGATCACACCTCTGGATTCCAGGCACAGTTTTATTTTGGGCTGGTTTTTGTGTAGGATGGGAGTTAAAGATAATGATCCCCAAAGCTTCCCCCCCCCACTTCATCGTAGGGGAGAAGCTGAAATAGATTTATCTCTGGGGAGAGAGGGTAATATCTCTTCTCCAAGGGAAAACAGGTTTCAAATGTTCTTGATTTCTATCCCCAGGGTAAGACCTTGCCCTCTTCCCTTTCCAGCAGAACTCAGCACCGCACTGGGACACAACAGAACCCCAGAGGCCCAGGTCTCTGAGAAGCTCTTACTTACATATAAAAAGTCCATTGTCCTTTTTGCCTAGTGGCTGTCTGGGGCCACTGTGGAACAGCTGTGAATTTCAGCCATTTGTAAATGTAAGGGTTCCTTCACATAACCCTCCTAAGTGATGTTGAGTCTTTACCCTTGGTACATGAATAAGTGTGTTTTTTATCCATTATTCTATTTGTTTTTTTAGCCTATGTGTTTGTGCTTCTATATTTTTAAATTTCTCTTAATGCCTATGTGTATCTGCATAGGTGCTCCAATTTATTCAGTCCATGACAGAGATGTTTAAGGCAACAAACAAGTAAAAAAAAAAAACTCACTGTTTTATAGGTTTCCTGTGCAAAGTGTAATATTGATTCACCAATGGTTTCCCAGGGGCTTTCAGTTGGGATTGCCAGAGGTGATCTTAGTAATACAAGTGGTATAATAATGATAATGATAATGATGATGATGATGATGATGATGATGATGATGATGATGATAATAATAATAATAATAATAATAATAATAATAATAATGGTACTAAAGGTGGCTACATGGCAGGGGCTAGAGGCTCGTCTCTGTCACGTCTCACACTGATCCACAGCCAACAGCTTCTGTCACAGAATGGGCAGGACTTTGATTATCTACAGCTTCAGGCTGAAAGGACCTTTAGTCCTAGTTGAGCACAAGCTGCCACCTCATCCCCCTCCGCTGCACTCCCACATGAGCTTTTACTGCCTTTCAATATCTCACCACCCACAAGCGGTGTAGCTTTAACTGTGGGAACAGCATTCCTTATGTGAGCTTGAAATTGCCTCCCTGTGACCCCCTCACCTTTCACTCACCACCTCTCATCCTCCCTACTCACCTCCACTGCAGTCCCCACTTGCTAAAACTCACTCTCCCAATTTTTTTTTTTTTACAAAGCTCCCAACGTGGCTTTTGCTAGTTTGATGACCATCTAGGATGTTGGACCTAGGACTCTCAGTTTTGTCTGAGCATCACACCTGAGCTTCTATTCACCTAGTCATGCTTTTAGTTTTTCCAAAAGCACATTCTGGAGTCCCATTCATGGGAATTTCTGTGGAGGTACTTGATCAGGCAGAAGCATGAGCTCCAAAAATCTCAGAGTGTAACAGGGAGGACAGACGTACAAACACAACATGTGCCAATAATTTACTAGAGGTCATTACAAGTGGGTTATAGGAGCTATTTCTTTGGGTTTTATTTGTTTGTTTGAGACAGGTTATCTCTACATAGCTGCTCCTATAACTTGCTATGTAGACCAGGATAGCCTTGAACTCACAGATCTGTTTGTCTCTGCCTCCCAAGCACCAGGATTAAAGGTGTGCACCACCATGCCTGGCTATGAAGTCAACTTCTTCACTGAGTTTCATGAGTCTTCCAGACACTCTTACTGAAGACATGTTTACAACTTTCAACAGTCAGTGAGACACCACAGTATTTATGTAATACAAATGATAAACAAACAAACAAACAAACAAACAAATAAAAACCCAAACAAAAGAAGACCATTTGGTGGGCATTACCAACCTCCTGAGCATTAACTCTGTAACCAGCACAGAATTACCTCTCAGCTCCAGTGACACCGTGGTAAGTTTGACTAATGGGATCCTGACATTAATAATGGGAAAAATAAGATCCTCAGCACAAGAAAGCTGAATAGTGTTTTTGGAACATTTCCCTTTGTGGAAATCAGCAGTATAAGAATATTTTTAGAAAAGAATAAAAAAGTCAATTGTTCAATGCCACAGTTCTGCCCTGGTGGACTGCCCTAAAAATGATGCAAGAATATGTAAAGTAATAAGGTAACTTTCAAAGAGATTCATTTCATGGACAATAGCTGTGCCATAGAATCTAGGCTTAAAATAAATACAAGAGAATACTTGTTCTCAAGATGAAATTCAAGTATATTGCTGAGTGGAAGCATTATAAATTATAAACAGTAATTGTCAGGATATGTCTTAAATGCTGTAACATTCTGCCCAAGCAAGAATGTCACTTTTAAGAAAATATCTAAAGTCTGTAAAATATTATAGAGGTAAGGATTGAGATAACTTTGTATTTATGCTTACACAGTATTATGAAAAGCTGTCACTGTGTAAACTGTGTATCTCATTGTTGGATCATGCTAAATTCATTATCCAGCATGAATCTTGACAAGAGAACCTGTCTGGTCTGGAAATTAAAAGCCAGCTACTTTGAGAAGTAGACAAAGGAATTTATTATGAACAATGTGTAATATGAAGAAGGAACTATAAAGCAACATTTTTGAAACTTTCAGTTACTGCTTATGTATTAAATTATTTATTCATCCAGTATTTTTTTACACAAATCTGGTTGGTATTTAAAGCTAGGCAAATATTAGAATTTATTGGAGAAAATCAATCTTTCTCCCCTTTTCTGATGGAGTTTCAGGCTTGTAGGAGATATTGATATTAAACTAACAAATATACAAGAAGATATATACTCACAAATTAAAGTTAATGTTTTCGCAAATATTCAAATCAAGAAAAAGATAGTCCTCTGTAACACAATGAGATAAGATGAGGTCAGTATTTTTAGGATATAGTAAGCACTCAGTTATTGAGAGTAATTAAGTGGAGCGTGGATGATCGTTTGGTAGCAAGATGTCATGAAGGAGATTATGAATAAATCATATAAGCAGAACTATTGTATATTGACAGTTAGGCAGACACAAAGCAATATGCAATAAGGACAAGAAAAATGTAAGGAAAACAATCTATTTCATTTTCTTGTAATGAGGAATTTTTTCCCATTATTGACTTTAGGCTGATCCAATTGGATTCCAATGAGGTATGAAACTAATGTCATGTCTAGGCTACATTTGTGGGTGAAATTTTGAGCATTATGAGCAAATCTGTGTCTCCTCAGAGGGCCAGGGAGATGTTAAAGAGTGAGTTCAGTAAAAGAAGAACAAGGAAACGTGGAATTGCAGCCCAGAAGGAAAGCTCACTGAACTACAAGGAAGTACACAGTGATTTGAGGAGTGCTTGCAAGTATTATTTTACAGTAAAAGACTGCCATTGTTCAGTGTAAGAATGAGACAAAATGAATCTCACTTTTGAGTGCTACATTCACCCCAGGAAATAATGGTAACTGTCTCCTGGAAGTTCTAATTGAGTTGGTATGAGCTATTACTATAGGCACCGCAATTCTTCGATATTAATATGCAATAAAGGTTGAGAATAACCAATGTGTAAAATAGAAACAAGGGGACTGTGAATAAGAGACACAAGAAAGCATTTTCCACCTATCAGGGGAGCTGTTTGCTTTCAGGAGAACACAAGGTGAACTGCATGGGGCTTCACCAGATCTCTGCAGGAAGATTGCAGACAAAAAGGAAAGCAGGCTCTCTGTCCAGGCCAGGTTTGTGTTGCCCAGCTCTTTTCTACATGGTCCCACTCTTTGCATTCCCTTGGATATACATTGATCTAACTGTTCACCTATCCAGCAGAGCAGATATAAACATTCTTTGGATGTGTGGACAATATTTTGTCAACAATAGGTAATCATGAAGGATTCATACATAGGTCTATTATTTTTTTAAAATATTTTATTAATTTATTCATATTACATCTCAATTGTTAGCCCATCACTTGTATCCTTCTATTCCTCCCTCCCTCCCCATGAAAGAATAAATGCAAGGCTGGAATTTCCTCAGCTTGCATATTGATTACATCTGTGTCATCCCATCTACTTATTTACATTTATTTTATTGCAAATTTGATTTACTGTGATATCTTCCATCTGCTAGGTTACATTATATCAAGCCACATTACATAAATTTGAACTTTAGGATTTCCATGCTGTGAGCGGTCCCTTGATGGCCGGTTGAGCCATTTAATTTGCATCATCACTAAGGCCATGGATACTCAGTCAAATCTCATTTTGCAGCACTACAGCATAGATTTGCTGAACTCTGTTTTCCATTCAGAGGTAACTTGTGAATTTGCATTTTCACCTGGAACTTGAGTTTCCAGCCTTCTAAAGCCACAGTATCAGTTTATTCAATGTATGGTTTCCTGCCTGGAAAAGAGTGAGAATCCATGGGTCTGATTACTTACCTATATATTCTTGTCTTCTCAGATTTATAGTAGCTCAGTGAAAATTTAACTCTACGATGATTCTAACTTATATCATATTGGGATTCACTTTCATCACCTTAGAAAACCAGAAACGTATCATTATTCTCTACCTTCTACACATTTAAATATGAGAATAGTATACCTTCATCTTATAAGTGAACAAACAAAAAAAGCAATCTCTCATAAGTCCGAGCAATCAGAAATACCTCTTTGACATGCAACAGGTAAGCATTGGAGACTCAAGGGACCAGGAAGAAAGATGAACATGTCTGTTGTATTACTTCACCCACCACCTTTCTTAACCCCTTCTTTAAGTTTTCACAATGAATGCTAACAAATATGACTCAGCAGGTGTGAGCTAACTTTAGTTTGTTTCACTTTCAGCTGAAGCCTCCTCTCTACTGTGGGAGTCATGGGAACAGAAAACAATGAAACCCTTGATCTCCGGTCAGTCTTCCTGACTGGCATTCCAGGACTGGAGGCCCAACATGGCTGGCTTTCCATTCCCTTCTTCATCATGTACATGGTTGCTGTTGTGGGCAACAGTCTAATCATGGCAGCAGTGAAGGCCGACTCAGCTCTCCATGAGCCAATGTACCTGTTTCTCTCCATGCTTGCTGTCACTGAGGTGGGAGTCTCTGTGTCCACTCTGCCCACTGTTATGGGCATTCTTTGGTTTGATGCCTACAGAATTGACTTTGATGGCTGTTTGGCCCAAATGTTCTTTATTCACACTTTCTCTGGCATGGAGTCAGGAGTCCTGTTGGCTATGAGTTACGACCGTTTTGTAGCCATCTACAACCCTCTGCTCTATACATCCATCCTAACTCTGCCTCGGATCATATCCATGGGTCTGGGTATTACAGTAAAGAGTGTTGCACTCATGGCCCCACTTCCAATTCTTTTAAAACAGCTACCATATTGTCACATAAATATTCTTTCCCATTCTTATTGTCTCCACTCGGACTTGATCCAATTGCCTTGTGCAGATACTAGGCTGAACAGCATCCTGGGGTTGTCCATTGTGCTGGCCACTTTTGGGCTGGACTCACTGCTCATTGTCATCTCTTATGGGCTCATTCTTTACACAGTGATGGGTATTGCTTCGGGAGAGGGTCGGCGGAAGGCACTCAACACATGTGTGTCACACATTTGTGCAGTGCTTATATATTACGTGCCTATGATTGGTGTGTCTGTGATGCATCGTGTTGCCAAGCACGCATCGCCAATGGTCCACACACTCATGTCAAGCATATATCTCTTTGTGCCACCATTGCTCAATCCCATCATATACAGTGTTAAGACACGTCCAATTCAACAGGGAATTGCCACCTTGTTCTCCTGCAAGAAGGGATTGATCTGAATCACAGAACCAGGGGGATGGGGGTTATTCTTGAATGCAGAAACTCTGGTCATAATCCTCCCACAGGTAAAGTTTTCTGTTACATACGTTGAGAAGGAAAGGAAGGGAGGAATTCAAAGCATCACTCCTAGCTTGATTCTGAACCATAGGTGTCATTCTCACATGCATTCCTTCTTACATTTTATTGACATACATGAACATATATGGGTACACAGTCCATTTTCTTCTCTAATCACATATCAAAAGCAGAGACAATGAATCCATCATTTATTCTATCCCAACCCTTAGCCAATAGCCAGTTAGCATTAGTTTTGAGATTTAATAATACTTAAATTAAAATAAATTTTAAAAATTCAAATTTCTAAAATTCCTAGGGGTGAAGTGACCCCTTGATTAAGGATGGTGATTCTGGAAAAGTACCTCTGACTGGGTATACATTTCTGTTTGCCCCCAGATATTCATGATATAAACATTTTCTTCCTTATGATAGAACCCCCTTTAACTTTGAAAGCTGTCTATGTTTAAACAATAAATTGTATGATAACCTATCTATAAAGCCACTTTGCTATAGAAGGAACCAATTCTTCCTCAATCCCACCATGCCGTGATCTCCATATGCAGAATTCATGTGTACCTAAAGACTCTGGGATGTACTTTGACTGAGTGATTTCAACTGAGGCATAAAATGCAGCATCAGCTGCCAAGGTATCACACTTTGACATTCTGCCTTTCCCTTTCCTTCCTCCTCCTCAGCCTTCATCAGTTTCAGCATGCTGTGAGGTGTGTTCTGTTCTCTTGACTGAGCCCTCCACTCAGTCAGCGCCATCAACATAGGTCTAATTGTTTTTCTCCTTCTGCCTGTGGTTTAGTAGAAAGCTTTATAAAATGGGTAGGGCCATACTCTCACCTCCTAAACCATAGTTCCCTTTGTAGAGCTGACTCACAGGTCTAGTACCGGGTCTTTAGCCCCTTTCACATCAAGGACCCCAATTGCAATGACAATATTTTCCATTTCGTAGGCTATTCCTCCCAACTCACTTAGTTCACTGGTCACTTTTACACGGTAATTTCTGAAGCACTTATTTTTTTTAGTATTGAAACAGTGTGAATTTTTTCTTACCTACAAGCTTCTGTGAGATACAAACATAATTACGCCTTCATAAATTGTACAAATAAAGCATCATCTAGTGCTACAGAAATTATACTATTTTTCTAGGATGTAACTCCATCACAAACCTTTTGATATTTCTTGCATCTTAATTTCTTTCTTTGTAAATTACAGAACATTCATGTTTTCTACTACACTGTGAATGTAAATATTTTTCAAGAATTATCCAAAGGCTCATGTGTCTGATAGATATGATAGATAGATAAGGTAAAATAGTTGAAGTACTTATTTTGCTTTGAACAGCAATTAAAAAAATGTGTTTATTCTCTACGACAACAAAAAAAATCTGTCTAGCTTTAGTAATTTTAAGTTGCTAGCTAATATTTTATAATAAATGTATGTAGTTAGTAAGAGCTCATTTTCAGAGGTATAGTTGGTTTACTATCGTTCATCATACATTTCATATTTCTAAATATATAATGCTTTCACAATGATGTCAGTGATTTCAGAATATATTCACTAACAAATATTTTCATCAACATATTAGTTGCTGCTGACTCATTTTTTAATTTTGCCTCCAACAAAGTTTTGACTGTGAAATACACTTTTGTGTTGAAAATTTTTTAATGTTTGTTCTGTTATAAGCATATGTGACAAGACATACATACATAATACATACATACATACATACATATGTACATACGTATTTAAATATGTACTTCCAAAATAGATATTATGTACTATTTTAAAGGAGCCCATGAATTTAAAAGAGACCAAGTCAGGTATATAGGAGGGGTTGGAAAGAGAAAATGGAAAGGAGGAATGATGTAACAATAATCTCAGAAAATGAAAAAAGTTTTAAAAAACTGAAAAATGCATTTAGTATATAATATATGTTAAAAATAGAAGCTTTAAAATATGTACATTACATGTAAAAAATCTGGGTAGGAACTGGTCTTTTAATGAGTTGACTAGATTTTGATCTCAGATAAATATTTGTTACTAGATGAGAGGTAGGTCAGCCTGCATTTTACTTTCTCTTTTTCCTGTAGATTTAATACTAGAAAGCTTGGTAATAGAAACTAGACGGTTGCATCAGCATTGTTCTGTTACAGCCCAGAGTCATTCCTTAGTGGGTGCTTCTAGAACCAAATCACACAATTTGCATGAAATCTGTGCATGGAGTTAGGCAAGTTCTTCCTCATACTTTAGTTTTACCAAACTCCCAGATTCTTAAACTTACTTCACTTCAGCTCTTTATAAGTAGTGTTCATTTGTCTTTCCATACAGCACCAACATCTGTGTCTTATTTTTCTTTAATTGATCTCCTAGTCTATGATGTTTTCTCCATTATTATGGCTTGAAATGATATAAAATTTTGAGTTGAATTAAATTCTATCATTTACTATTGAAAGAGGCATGGAAAGACTATGGCTTTAGTGTGCATGTTCATATATTATAGATTTTTTTGTTTGTAATGCAAAATCATCTACTTTACCATATGTTCAAGACATCATGAAGAAGAAAAAGCTTTATATTTTAAAAATGTTGTTCATTTCTCAGCAGAGACTATAAAATCTAGAAAGGCCTGGGTAGAGGTCTTCCCAACCCTAAGAGACCAGACTTTTGTACCCAACGAAACTTTCAATAATCATACATGGAGAAAACAAGATATTCCATGACAAAAGCAAATTCAAACAGTACCTATCCATAAATCCAGCCCTATAGAAGTTACTAGAGGGAAAACTCCAACCTAAAGTGGCAAACTGCAACCAGGATAACACAGGAAATAGATAACTTCAGTGTAGGAAAACATATCCAGACAAACACACAAACACTCTTCCGCAACCAACATCAAAATTAAGGGACTTAACAGTCACTGGTCATTAATATCTCTCAACATCAGTGGTCTCAATACTCCAATAAAAAGACACAGACTAACAGAATGGATGCATAAACAAGACCCAACATTCTTCTGCATTCAAGAAATACACTTCAACCACAATGATAGACATTACCTCAGGGTAAAAGGCAGGAGAAAGGTATTCCAAGCAAATAGACACAAGAAGCAAGCTGGTGTAGCCATTATAATATCCAATAAAATAAGACTTTCAATCAAAATAAATAAAAAAAGATGAAGGAGGACACATCATACTTATCAAAGGAAAATTCAACCAAGATGTCATAACAAGTCTGAAAATCTATAACCCCAATGCAAGGGCACCCACATTTGTAAAAGAAATATTAACAAAGCTTAAACCACACATCAATCCCCAAACATTAATAGTGGGAGACTTTAACAAGCTAAGCCAAGAAATAATGACACTAACCGATGTCATGAATCAAAGGGATCTAACATTATCGACAGAACTTTTCACGCAAACACAAAAGATTATACCTTCTTTTCAGCACCTCATGGACCCTTCTCCAAAATTGACTGTGTAGTAGGTTACAAAGCAAGCATCAATAGATGCAAGAAGATTGAAATAATACCTTGAATCCTATCAGTCACCATGGACTAAAGCTATACTTCAACAACAACAGAAATAACACACATGTGTGTTAGCTGTGAGTGTCTTATAAAGCAACTGTTCCATTACACATCTTTGCTACATACAATTTTATGGAGGTAATATTTATGCTCGACATAAAATTATTCCTTTCAATATAAACCAGTCTTTAGTGCACTTTTCTCTGCAAAAGGAGGTGAATGATTCCCTGGCGGATCTGCCTGGTTTTGACACTGTAAATGATGGGGTTCATCACAGGAGGTGCCAGCAGGTAGATATTAGCCATGAGAACATGGACCAGTGGAGAGGCATGCTTGGCAAAGCGGTGAGTCATAGACACACCAACCATGGGCACATAGAGAACCAGAACAGCCAGCATATGAGACAGACAGTTGTTGAGAGCCCGGAGTCGCTCAGTCCACGTGGCTGTGTTCAAGATACTTTTCAGGATAAGTGCATAGGAGACTCCAATGAGCAGAGGGTCCAATACAATAATGAGCAGGACCAGAGCAAATCCATACCAGCTGTTGACCCTGATGTCAGCACAGACCAGGTGAATCATATCCTGGTGGAGGCAGTAGGAGTGAGAAAGAAGGTGGGAACGGCAGAAGGGCAGGCGCTTGAGTAAGAAAAGGGAGGGAAGGACAGCCAAGACACAGCGGCAAATGATGGCCAACCCAATTCTACCAATGACCTCATTGGTGAGGATGGAGGCATAGTGGAGAGGGTGGCAGATGGCCACATAACGGTCAAAGGACATGGCCAATAGAACTGATGATTCCATAAAGGAGAACCCATGAAGGAAGAAGAACTGAGCAAAGCACGCCTCAAAGCTGATTTCCCGAATGTTGAACCAGAGGAGCTGCATGACAGTGGGTAGCGTGGTGAGAGTGAGACCCAGGTCAGTGAGGGCCAGCATGGATAGGAAGAGGTACATGGGCTGGTGGAGAGCTGGCTCCGTGCGGATGACACTGAGGATGGTGGTGTTGCCCATGATGGAGATGGTGTAGAGGCAGAAGAAGGGGATGGAGATCCAGAGATGGATTGCCTCAAATCCAGGTATACCCGTGAGGATGAAGTAGAAAGGACTGTGAGTGGTATTAGTTCCTTCTGTCATGCTTGATCAATGCAATGTACAGAATCTGCATTCCACATTAAGAACAGCATTAATATGATAGCATTGCTCATTCAATCAGTACAATCAAGAAGTATACTCTATTTGCTTCTGGGTGAACTCACTCATTATGATAATTTCTAGATCAATCCATTTGTCCACAAAGTTTGGGAATTCCTTGTTTTTAATAGCTGAGTAGTATTCCATAGTGTAAATGTACCACCGTTTCTTAGTCCATTCTTCTACTGAGGGACACTTAGGCTGTTTCCATGTTCTGGCTATTATGTATAAAGCAGCTATGAACATGGTTGAGCATATGTCCCTGTTGTGTGGTAGGGCATTTTCTGGGTATATTCCCAGGAGTGGGATAGCTGGGTCTTGAGGAAGCTCTATTCCCATTTCTCTGAGAAAGCGCCAGATAGCTTTCCAAAGCGGTTGTACTAGTTTGCATTCTCACCAGCAATGAAGGAGTGTCCCTCTCTTTCCACATCCTCACCAACATGTGGTGTCATTTGAGTTTTTGATCTTAGCCATTCTGATTGGTGTAAGATGGAATCTCAGTGTCATTTTGATTTGCATTTCTCTGATGACTAACGAGGATGAGCATTTCTTTAAGTGTTTCTCGGCCATTTGAGATAAACGGTATATACTCACTTATATCAAAACACTAGTCTAAGGGATACGTACCATGAAAAATTTTACTTACCAGGAGAGTGGGTCAGAGGAGAGGTCATCCTATTGAGACTTTAGGCGAGAGTAGCATGGAAGAATGGGGAAATAGTAGGACCCACAGGGTCCTGGAAACCTACAAGAAGAACTTTATGACAGGCAGATCTGGGTCCTGGGGTCCTCCTCAAACTAAGGCACCAGCCAAGGAAAATATAGGCAGTAAACTTCGAACCCCTACCAAGACGTAGCCGGCGAACATGATATTCTCCACCGTTGAGTGGATAGTGAGATCTTACTCTCACACGAACTGTGGTACCCCTTTTCTGACCAGGTCCCCTGGATGAGGAGGCCTGATGGCACTCAGAGGAGGGATAGCAAGTTACCAAGAAGAGACTCGATATCCTAAGAGCATATATAGGGGGAGGAGGTCTCCCTCAATCACAGGCATAGGGGAGGGGAGAAGGGGGGAAGTGGGAGGGAGGGAAGAATGGGAGGAAACAGGGGAAGGGCTAACAATCGAGATGTAATATGAATAAATTAATAAAAAAATTAAAATAAAAAAGAACTATACTCTATAGATTGTGCCTGAGAAATGCAATACTGAGTCATCCAACAGCTGGAAGTCAAACACTGAGGATTCTTCTTCCATGCATCTCTATCCAAGATAAACTTATTTCTTTCAACTTTTCTTCTTCTTCAGCTGTGTACTCAAATTGAGCTATATATTTCCTCTTGTAATATGTACTCTGATGACTGTTCTATCTGTCTATGTACCTATACATATATTTTTACTAACTGAAACTGAACTTATTAGGATTTTAAACAAACAAACACAAAAGTTTTATCTCTGTTCTACTTGACTGATGTCACAGAATGTTTGTTGTTGTTATTTTTTGTTTTGTACTTTGTGATTTAACTCACTCAGATGAAATAGTGTTTAAATTGGAAACTATTAAGATGATATCCAGGTCTCTTGCTTCAGCAACTGTGTGGATAAAAATGACATTTATTCTTTTATAGAGCACTGGAGTAGAATAGAACTCCAGAGGCAACTTCACAGGGTGGTTTTGTGCACCAAGAATTCAGTATTCATAGGGATAGTCCATGAGAAGTGATGTGTAGATGACTAGTACATAGGCCCAATAAGACAGAGAGAAGTCATGGGAACTTATCATTTTCAAGTAGCTGAGAATCTAGGAGTTAATATTATAATGTATATCAGAACTTCGGATAAGGAAACTAAAAAAAGAAAAGTAGGAAGGGAGCAAAGTTTAGATAGGTTAAGATCAATTCATAAGGAAATCTAAAATTTAGCAATGAAATACAAATGGAAGAGGAAGCAAAGAGTTATATGAAAATAACTTTTCAGAGATGTTTCTGTAAAGGAAACATTTACAAAGGCATTTTAGTGTTATTGTTGGGAAGTGAAGCCGGGTAAAGTGGTCTGAGGGGGTAATAAATGAGGAGCTTTGAAGAGGCTTGGGGCTCTATATTGTCCTCTAGAGGACTAACGTAGGTCTTTAAATCCAACAAGGAATGGGGCTGCATGTTTGGAATGGTCTGAGAACGAAAACTATGATATATTTATCAGGAGAAAAACCTACCATTTAATTATGTCTCATAATTATGGAGTATTAGAACCTCATTCACCCTACGATGTTGATAAATGCTAAATGTACAACTCTGGGAAAACTTACGTAAGAATTTGAACAGCAGCAGCAGCAGCAGCAGCAGCAGCAGCAGCAGCAGCAGCAGCAGAATAAAACTGGGGAAAAATAGAAACAGAAAATAAACGCAGAAATGGAAGTCTTTCAATTAGGAAAAGAAAAAAAGAATAAAAATATTTTGAAGTTTTCCCCTGTAAGCTAATATCTAAAACCTAGAAAATCTGATCCATTAGAAAAAAACAAATGTAGGTCCAGTCTGGTCTACAAAGTGAGTTCAGAACAGCCAGTGCTACACAGAGAATCCTGTCTTGAAAAGTGAGAGAGAGAGAGAGAGAGAGAGAGAGAGAGAGAGAGAAAAGAAGAAGAAGAAGAAGAAGAAGAAGAAAAGAAGAAGATGAAGAAGAAAAAGAAGAAGAAGAAAAATAAGAAGAAGAAGGAGAGGGAGGAGGAGGAGAAGGATGAGGAGAGAAGAGGAGAGAGGCAAATATTTAGGAATAAAATTTTCATAAGAAAGAAAATTATATAGAAGTTATAGACATCAGTGAGAATTACCAACAGAATAGTAAAGAGTAAAAATGCCCATAAACCATAAAACAAAAGGTAAGTGGCTAAGGCTTGTGAAGCTCTCTTAGTACTGAGTATTAATCATCTTCATTAATATAATTGTTATTAATATTTAACAACTTAGAAAATATTCTAAACCAAACCATACTCACTAGAGAGGTGTCTCGTTATTTGTAAAAATATAAAGAAATCTGAGACAAATTATGTCAGGTGCTCCACCCCTGACACTGAGCAAGGACAAGATTGTTCACACAACCAGGACATAACCAGAGCACAGTGGCTCCTTGAGGCTGTCTAGCCTGACTCCAGTACAACAGTTCATCACTCGCTATATTCTGTGCTGGCCCAGGAACTATTTTTGATTTGTTTTGTTTTGTTGAGACAGGGGTTCTCTGTGTAGCCCTGGCTGTCCTGGATTCACTTTGTAGACTAGACTGGCTTTAAACTCAGATATCTGCCTGCCTTGGCCTCCCAAGTGCTAGGGTTAAAGGCACATACCACCACAGTCTGGCTTCCAGGAACTCTTGAACATAGTTTGATACTCTTTACTTTTTCTAGATTGTAGACACACACTCTCTTTTTAAACGTATATGATATTCTCTTCTGTTTTTATATTTCCACTTGCTTTGGTTGGTCAATGCAAATATTAATAGAAGAATATATTTTATTTTGAAATATTTATGCTCTTGAGCTGACAGAGCTAAATGAAAAAATACTGAAAGGGACGAGCTATGTGGAGAAGACCACTGAATGTCAAGAGACCAGACATTGTAACATCCAATCCCCCGATGGTACATGCTATTTTCTGCTCATTCCTTTCATCATTTTTTTTTATTTCCCCAGAGCCTTCCTCTTCCACAGATATTTGATAAGCTGTTTGTGAACCAGGAAAGATGATAGAAATGGGAGATATCATAGAGGAGAAACAGGGCTATCATTCAATGGAAGCCACATTTCAGGGCAAGATGCTGATGATGCAGACCAACACACACATGTTCTTTGGAGCATGGAATAAGGGGCTCCTGGACCACTCAGCATCAATGAGAGTGTGAAAAATATCTGCAGAAACTGCTTAATGTTTCCTACCTGCTACATGTCCCTCCAGGCTCTGAAAAGGGTCTGCTTGATCCGTCCCCTCGCCCTCCCCATGTTTCTGTGGAATATCCTCTCTTTCAGTCACCAGCTTCTCCTTTTATTGCTATGCATTTAGGGAGTAGTCCAGCCTCATTGAGTACTCACTGTGTTCTTTCAGCGTTCTTGGTTTCTGCTTTCTGGTCTTTCCATGGTTTCTGTGGTTTTTATGTTACTGAAGAGCCTAGGCTGGGACATAGGAGACCAGTGGGGAGATCTCTTCAGGATCTTACAGGAATAAGCAGATTGCGCTGTGAGACCTCAGTCCTCAAGGGAGAGGACAGGAATCCTCTTGGAGAGAAGAGGTTTCTGCCCTGTGTGGTGAAGCTGGAAATTTGAGAATTCGGTTCTGAGAGTGAAGGTTTGGCTCTACTTGGAAGGCACACTCTGAAAAATTAGTGCAAAGTTCTATAAGGATGGGCTATCATAGGGGTCAAGGGTAGTAGTTAAATTTTAAGTCTTATACTTGTCAAGGAAGGGGTGTGTTCATTTCTTAGGAGAAATTCCACTGTCTTGAACCTCAGATTTTTCTTCAATTTATTGAAAGAGCTCTTATCATTCAAGTTTAAATTTGGAGTGCAAAAATGATTTAAGTGAATACCTTATATGCCCACTCATAATGCAAGTTTAGAGTGGGAATAAAATGGTCTGAGTGTTATAAAGACACGAAGAAGGGAAATAAAATTGTTTGTCTTCAGTGAATGCATACCCCTAGCTTGAAAAAGGAAAACTGAACAGTAGCAACAAATGCGATTGCCAGTAACATCCCTGGTCCATGTGTATCAGATGAAGAAACTGGCACTTGGGGATGAGATGAGCCCTTAGGTTAAGTAAGAATAGTCTAGCCCCCGTTTTAATGGAGGGTTGTCTCAGTGGAAGGCAGTCTTCCTCTCACTCTGGTTTTGTGGATGGTCCAGCTTTGGGAATAAGTTGTGTCATTGTTGTGTCACTAGTTTCACAGCTGATGTAGCCTGGAAAAATGGTGAGTGATGTCCAGATCTTCTGGAAGACTCACAAGTCTTTAGGCAAATGGGGTGTCCTCTCACAGCAGGACCCCTCACAGCTTACAGGGAACAGCTGTGACATAGGGCACACATTACTTTCACCCCATGAAGGCAGGGTCTCTCTTCAGGCATAAAGGGGTTGTTTATATAAAATAAAAATTATGTTCACATAGTTCATGTAGTTAAGAACAATAATAAGTGTAATAAAATTGAGAGACAGCCTTGTATTTGTTACATGGGCAAAATTCAAGAATAATGAAAGACTGATTGGCAAGTAAATGGGTGTGGTTTCTTTGGGGGATAATGACAATGATTTACCTACCAAAATAATAAATTTATAGAAATCTTTACTTAGCAATTCCATCTCCAAAAATTACATTTACATCTGTATTTAGCCACATGAAAATTGACACATACATATATATGAGAACTTTTGACCACAATACTATTTATTAGACTATATAGACACAAATACCTTGGAAACCTACACATACATTCTGATAAGAACAATATACTAGAATTCAATGAATAAAACATATGGAAATAAAAATACATGCCAAAGCTTTTCATATACTGACTATGAGTTATCTCCAAGATGTACACATGCATTAAATATTGAGTAGAGGATAACACACATTTTCAATTGAAAACAGCATCAGAGGCAAATGACTCATCCTTTACAGTGATCTGCAGAAGTAGCTGTTGAATACAGTGTATTTGATTTCTCCCCCAGGAAGGATGGCTCTCTCCTCAGACTGGAGGGGATGTGTTGAGTGTCACCTACAGATATCTGACTTAGGAGTCTTGTGTAACTTTACTTATTTCCTAATTATTTTAGGTGGTTCTATGTAGTACAAGTGGGTCTCAAAAACTCTCTGGAACTGAGGATGACCTTGAACTTCTGTTTTTCCTGTCTCTGCTTCCCAAGTGATGTAATTACAAGTTTACACCACTACACCACATTTTATAAGGCTAGGGAGGGTGTGAACCCAGGACTTTATGAATGTTGAGCAAACACTCTACCAACTGAGCTATATCACTAGACACCGGGAGACTTTATTTAGTCTGCATTTCTCCCAATCCAGTGACAATAAGCTGTGACTTAGATTTTCATTGTAAAAGATTCTTTTGTGGAGCTTGTGGGGGACAGTGAACAGGCTGGACTATCACGCTGGCCAGAGAGACACCTAAGGACTCATCCCATGGAACGGATACCAGAAGGTTCACTCTTTTGTCCCTTTAACCTTTTTTCCTTCTTGTGTAAGCTAGTTGGGTTGTATTATAAAGTTTAATTGTTAAGAAACAGAGCCAAGAGCCAGAACTACATAGTGAGATCCTGTTTCAAAAATAAACAAGGCTCACCTAAAAGGGCTGCAAGCAGTGCAGGTCCAGGGCCCCCCTCGCCGAGATCTATAAGCCTGGCCACAACCAGACGGGACACCCTTTCCACATTGGTGACTCAGTCTACATCAGGAGACACTGTTCTCAAGGACTTGAACACCGTACTCCTGACCACACCCACCGCTCTCAAGATAGACGGAATTACAGCCTGGATACACGCCTCCCACGCCAAGGCTACTCCCTCCAACTCTGACCACCACACCCAATGACAGCTCCACCATTCTGAGGATCCTCTAAAGATAAGACTGACCTGATCTGGTCCTTAACTGTGCTCCCCCTCTTGTTACTGATTCTCAACATAAAGGCAGACCCCAACCCACCCAACCCTATAAAATTAACATGGCAGGTCGTCTCACAAAATGGAGATTCCATCTAAAAAATCTCTCGTGACACAACCCTCTGGACCTGGTGGCCATCCTTATATCCTGACTTGTGTCAAGTGGCGATAGGGGCCCCCGCTAATTAAGATATAAAAAAAATATACCAACCCCAAAAAGGCCCCAACTGTCGAATCCCTTTCCAGAAAGATAGGTCTAGTTCCCTGGGGAGGGTGCGGGACTGTTAGACGAAGGAGTCTGTTACCACAGCTATCCTTCTATAGATGTCCAGGTTATCATAAAAAGAGAAATGAAGGCAAATGTAGAGAGGCCTACGACTACCATTATAAGGCCTGGGGATGCGAGACTACAAAAAAAAAATGCTTATTAAAAACCCTCCTCCACCTGGGACTTTATCAAAATTAGACTCAAGATTAAAGAACCTCCGTCCAAGGCCCCTTTGGGCCCCAACCCTGTCCTTGCAGACACTAGGGGACAACAACGTGTGCCCCCAAGGCCCCAACCTTTGTATTCCTTACCCTTCCCTCTAACCTATGGTGGGCCTACAACACTGGACTCACCCCTTGGTTCACCAGCCTAATGTCTGCCATTAACAGGCCCCTTAATTACTTCTACTAACCCTCACCTATGGACCCTGCATTTTAGACCAACTCATGGCTCTTACTAAAGATAGACTTAATGTTACTCAGGCTCTCATCCTGACCCAACAGTATCAAGCTTTAAAAACCAAAGAGCCTCAAGATTGAGGCTAGGTACCACAAGAAGAGGGCATGAGAAACTGTAAAATTATAAAATACAAGATGCTTGCTTGCTTGTCCAGCGTTGCCCAGTTCTTGTTAATACTAACTTCAAAAGTTCCACCCTAGTTCCCAGAATAGTTACATGTAAGTTTCCATATATCAGATGTCCCCATACGGCTTTCAGTAACTGCTCTAGAGAATCACACCCAAGCCCCCACAAAGAGACTCCCAATGCCAGATGTCCTAATGTCCATATGGTCTCACTTGATAAGAAATCCCATGTGCTTTGTGGTTTTAGTCTTTAAAGCTAGCCTGTAACAACTACTCAGGGTTCTTCACCTCCCGAGTGCTGAGGGACCCTGACACATCAACAATTTAGACTTCTGATGTGTTAGTAATAAATTTTACATATACCTCCAAAAAAAAAGATTCTTTTGATTTTTATAATTATAGATCTAACATGCACATAACTTATTACATATATAATATATACATATAAACACATAAATTTAGAAATATAATAATTTGAGGTGCTTTTTTATGTTTGGACAGATAAAACAGAATTATTGAAATGTAGACAAAAGTAAATATATTTGATATGCATCTCTGTTAGGAGACTCAGAGTTTCAACATCCTCAGATATTTGGGTATCTATAGTAAGGAGCCTGGATATTTATCATGTAAACTCCAGAAATGAAAGTCAACTGATAAAATTTTCATTTTCTACTACATTTTTGACAACCTGACCCCACTATCTTCTTTGTATCATTCTAATGTGGAATGCTTTTGTCCGGAATCCCTAAAGATATCCCCTTTGATTTTTGTGACCCAGGAAATAACCTCTCTTTTATGCTCTGGCTCTCTATGGGAAGACCCTTCCTGTGGGTTTGCCAGTTTGATTTCTCTTTACAACTTTAAACCACTGTCTCTACAGAGTTCCAATGCCAGAACGTGGCTGTGAATCCAGCCTGAACTTTTAGGCAACTGTAGATTCCCAGTTCAGAGTGTATATGAGCACGAAAAATGGAAACTAGGAGTTCAGGGCACAAGCATAACTTCTAAAGGAAGTCCTTGTCAGTCATCACAGTCCTTAAAATTCAACATGGTAGCAAGATTTTAAGTGTTTAAAACTCAAATTCAAAATCTTCTTTTATCTGTGCATACTCATATGTTAGATAATATAAATTCTGACTAAAAATGATTCTAACATAGTTCTAGGAAGTACAAAGCATGGCAAAGATAGAAAATATCTGGGGAAAATACTTGTCAGCTCCATGAGTGAAGAAATCTGGTCTCTTTTGTTACCACTCAGTCTTGATGGTCTAGACTTGTGTTCGGTACATTCTATTTGGCCATATTACAATAACAGCAAAGTGTTTGAATTTTTGCACCATTGACATATGCTAAGTGTTAATAGTTGTTATTCTGAGGTCTTTCCAAAGTAGAGGGCTATAGTAGCTCTTGGTTCTCTATGATTGAATAAGATACTAAGAAGAAGCATTAGATTTTATATGAAGAATAAACATGTTAATGCTACCTGAAGTAGTGTATTTACTACATATTGACCCTCAATAATCTTGATTCACATTCTATTTAATTATTTAAAGTATCTGTAGAGTCATATTCAGCAATATAGAAAATATACATTGAGGAAGCCTGTTTCTCTACATCTGTGTAGAACAACATCAATATCTTGTATAAAGTATAAGATTTATAATTTTAGAGAACCCTGGTGTGGGGCCCTGGTGAAGAGTGATAAATGACATATCAACGCCTGAGTGAGGAACCTCTTTGAACTGCCTGGACCTCAAGGCTCAGTTTACCTACTGTAAAATTCAGAGATTCAAGAGGATGAAATACTGATTATTTTCTCCCTTCCTAGTGTAGGGAGTGCAATGGGTTTCTCAGGCATCTTTCAAATATAAGTTTCATTTTTCTAATGAAGAATGAGATGTTTTAAAGAGACAATCATTTCTGCATTTCTGCCCCAGCTTTGCAAGGTAATGTATTTAGGCTTGCATGCCAGACAACATGGCAAATTATTCCAATGATTTTGTGAATCGATCCATCACACACACACACACACACACACACACACACACACACACACACACAC